>CM060967.1:68122926-68412926 GCA_030765045.1 Tenodera sinensis
ATTAATATTCATTGTGGTAACGATATGTTTAGAGAAAGAGTAATGTGGGCTACTGAAAAACAAAGGGCACAATACATGAACATTGCTATTTCGGATGATGGATGAATGAAGTTAGTGAAATGGTGCTCAAATGAGCCCGAGGTTAGAGTTGCCCATCCGTCTTCTCGGGATAAGAGAAAACCTCGGGAGAAAAAGCCTTTATCCGGATAACTCACCCTAAATAACTTTCGAACTCGGGTCATCTTGAGTGTGAGGCAGAGAGCTACCACCACAGCGCAGAGACAGACTAATTTCATATGTGAATTTAACGTAAAAAAATCTGATGTGCTGCACTCACATGACTTTCCCTACTCTTGTACTAACCATTCTTACAAACACTTACTCCTATGTATATATTCGTGTTAGTTGAGACAAACATTTGTACAAATTATCTTAACCCTTTCAGTCCCGGTGTCCATCATAATGGACATAGGCATTTTTTGCCTACTTGTAATACTTTTAACGGTTTTTTCTGCTATATTCTTGTTATACTGTTCGTCACTAATTAAACCTATGTAAAAACATGTTCTGAATTGTACAAAATTATTTATTTTTTACAATTTACATTGTAGTGTTTTTTTTTTAAAGAAAAGAAGCAAAATCCATGGAACCGCAGTCAAATATACCCCGTCATCATCCACACGTGCCATCACACCGATCATTTTACGTGGGCCCTCCCCGTCCTTTACCACAGGCACATTTGACTGCCGAGACTCGAACTCACGACCTCAGGCTTTGAGGCATAGCCAGTGCACTACGTGTTGCCTTAACGATCATGGCTATCCGAGCCAGCAAGCTGAAGGTGTCCCAGACTGCCTAATCTAAACCGGTTTCGAATTAGAGGAAGATTAATTCGGGTCTGAAAGGGTTAATGCTTATTTCCTTGTAGGTGCAAGGGGGATATGGGAATACAGTAGGCTTTGTGCGATAGTCAAATCTTTTAAACCTTTGATATCCAGTTCTCTTTGCACGTCTAAGATATGGAAAATGAATAACGACCTTCTATTTGACGAAAGTGTAGTTTCCAACACTCACACAAATGACAAGGAATATCTCCGAAATGGTTCACTCTAGAAAACTATATATATTTGGACATAAATTGTATTTTGCAAGATCTACATGTTTTGTGTAGCAAGATTTGGTCCATCTCTTACGGTTTACCAGTTATGAAAACGTCATCCAGACAAAACAGGGCTATATGGTCTATAGCCAGAAAATTCAAAATATACATTTCATTTGTCATAAAAATATCTTAAACATATGGCATTTTAATAAAAGTTATTTTCGAGAAAATTAAAATTTTCGAAAAATTTTCCGGGTAAAGGGTAGTTTAGCGTGGGGAATTTTCTTCCAAATCTTCATGTCACATCCTTGAAAGTTATTAAACTTAAATACCAACTTTGGTTTTCAACCGACTTTATATTTTGAGTTATGCTGTCCACAGACTGACACACACACACACACACACACACACACACACACACACACACACACACACACACACACACACACACACACACACACACACACATTTTTCTAAAAATGCTGTTTTTTGGATTATGGGGTCCTCAAAACACATGTTTCCGGTGAAATCCTGACATCGAATTTTTGGGTGGAACACAATACTTCCTCTACTTACTATACGTGGTACAGAAAGTAGTAAGTGAAGATGATTTTCACGGTGCATCAGGAAACATTTTAAAACCAGCCCAAGATGCAACACTATTAATATACTTCCAGTAAAGTTGAGGAAATTTTATTTATGTAGTTCAATTAATGGAAAAGTTGTGGAAAACAATACTTCTGATAATAGACAAAATTGCCTCTAATGACGGTTATAATGTCACAATAACTATCAATTGTTAGGGGAGTTTTAATAGTTTTATTATATAGATATGGATGATATAGTGTGTGAGGTTTAAGTTGTAACATGGGAAGTAGAAAGAGATAGCACTATATTCCACAGTGCAGTTGGTGACCCTGCTGCCCAATCCCAAATCCTTTTCTATTGAAACGTACTACCTATTTAAATTCTGCATTTCAAAAGTTGCAAAGATATTTCCCAACATCCGCTTGTACGAATACGAAAGCCAGCAAAGTAAGAACGGCTAAACATATCAGGATATCTTCCACATTTCTGTAGAAACTCTTCTATATTTCAAAAGCATAACTGATTTTGAGAGACCAGGCAGTGACGGGTGACTGTGACAGTGTTTCTCAGCACTTGGACCATTAGCGAACCTCACCCCTCCCCCTCCCATCCCAGAACCGTTACATAGCAGCACAATGGTGTTTCAATATAAATCTCATACACTATACTCATTAAAGTGTATTTTACGTTTCGTTGAGCCTGTATTGTATTGTATGTTTTGATAGCATGTTTTGGTTTTTTTTAGAATATTGTAACTTTTTTTTGGTGTGGGTGTAAAGTAAAGAAGACAGATGTAGTCGAGATAAACACTTTTATTTCCGTAAACAGTAACTTTGTACACTCGTTGCAACAACAAGAAAGTCTTTTCCGATTCTCCAACAGCACGGCTCCGAATTCGTAACACAAAGAACTAACTCTTCTCCGTCGGCACAACTCTCCACATCGTCTGTCCGTCTCCGTCGGCACGACTACTCAACCTTCACATACGTCTGACTGACTCTTCTCACACTTTACCGCTATTTATATCTCCCAGGCACTATTCTGGAAGCTTCCGGAACGTTCACTTATTTAGCGGTGAAACACAAAGCAGACAGTTCTAGAAGCCTCTATCACTTTCTCTCTTTCGGCAAGCGCCCAACAATGCGGCCATTCTCCGTCTCTTTCCTTCGGCTCCTTTGCGGTAGTGCCGACAATAATGCGATGGGTGACACTGCGGTTGTCGGCAATTAGATACGGCGGGCGCGGTGACAATATAAAGTGTAGCATTTGTTACTTAGAAACTAAGACTTGAAGCATCACTGATTATTATAGCAGTAAATAAATTAATTTTGGACTTTTATAATGATGCTCACCAATTTACATAGGCCCATTAGCCTAAAAAATCTGATGTGTTGCATTCACATGACCTTCTCTACCCTTGTACTATCCTTACAAACTCTTATTCCTCTATCTTCTTCATGTTAGATAAATTAAACATTTGCACAAATTGCCTTATTGCTAATTTTCTTATAGGTACAGAGGTAATAAGGGGAATATCGAAGGCTTGAGCGATAGTCAAATATTTAAAGCTTTGAAATTTCGTTCTCTTTGCAGAGATAAAAAAGTGAATAACACCTTCCATCTGAGAGAAGTTCAAGTATTGCATAACTTGCACAAATAACAAAGAATATCTCCGAAATGGTTTCACTCTACAAAAAGAAAAATTGCTTGGGCATAACGTGTGTGTTTTAACGAGATCTACATTTTTTATGTAGTAAGATTTTGTCTATCTCTTACGGTTTACCAGTTATGCCAAAGTCATAAGAGTAAACAGGACTACGTGGGCTATAGCCAGAAAATTCCAAATTTAAAATTACCATAAAACATCTTAAACACATGGCATTTTATTTAAAATAGAGTCATTTTGAGAATATCAAAATTTTCTAAAAGTTTTCCATGAAAAGGATAGTTTAGGGTGGAGAAATTTTCTTCAAAATCTACGTGTCGCATCCTTGAAAGATATTAAACTTAAATACCAAATTTGGTTTTTATCCTACTTTTCGTTTTTGAGTTATCTGACAGACACAGGCACACGCACGCGCGAGCGGACCTTTTTTTAAAATAGTTTTTTATTCTTGGATTCAGAGACCTCAAAACATATATTTTCCGTGAGATCTCGAGATCCAAATTTTGGGTCGAATACAATACTTTCCCTGGTAGTAAACGTTTCTTCACATTTTTGGCCAGCTTTTACCCAAATATATACACTTTACAGATGGTTGAAATGTTAATTTACAATAAAAGTTTTTCGTCAGTGCTTCATATCCAGGAATTTTCAACAACACACAACTGTGCCTGAAATATGTATTGAATATAGGGGTACTAGAAGCCAGATGAAGTCTGAGAACAAAGTGACCATCGACACAATACTTATTATACTACCTGTTGAGAAGGCAATTAGCAAGACCTCCTGCATGTCAAGGGTCTAGAGTCCTTCCTGGAAAAAAAGGTCAGGGAGACAAACTGACCATTGGCGGCAAACGTTATTACTCCAGTCAATTACCCACTCAATTATAATGTAAAACGACTTTGTTCGCATTCTGTATGCGGTCAGGTAAGAAAGCAGAAAACCATTTCATTAGTGCCCTTATAAAAACCTATCCAACACGTACAAAACGTACGTTTGTATTTCTCCACCACGTGGATAATTCCATCCAAAAATTTCATATGCAGACTTCACGTTGAAGGGAGCTAGCGACGGAAAAGCTACGATTATCTTACAAGAGAGAAGATTTAATCCTCGTATATCTGCAACCAGTTTATTATCTTTATTCTGTTTTATATTTATAACGCTCTTAGAATACAGATGCACCTGATAAACTACAATTTACTATTTTCTTCTAGGTTTCAACGCTTTTCCCAAGCGTTCCTATTTATTTCACCAAAACATAAAACAATTGGCTTCTAAAACCTCTGTCTTTTTCACTTTCTTCTGAGCTCTTAAAAAGGAATCGTCTCAATTTTTGAGGTTCTTCGAGTTACAAGAAGGTTCGTATGCATGTGTGTAGGTGTGCATCTATCTGTCTGTGAACAGCATAACTCCAAAAAGAAATATTGGATAAATTCCAAACTTAGTAGTTAAGCTCAACATTTTCAAAGATGCAACACCAAGGTTTTCGAAAAGATCCCTCCTCCACAAAGTTTTGCATGGAAGATTTTTCAAAATTTTCAATTTCCTCAAAGATGCCGCCATCGATTTTAACTAAAATACCCAAGTTTAAGATACTTAGATGAGAAATATAAACTTTACTTTTATGGGAACAGCCTGCGAAATGTATCATTTAAATTGGGAAAGAATGTAGTATAGTTTTGTGTAACACGTAAACATATAAACATAAGAGAAGCTTACTTTATAAAAAAAAAAAAAAAAAAAAAAAATAAAAAATCTGTATAGATCTTTTTAAAACAGGACTTCGTCGTTTTTTAAACATGATTTTGCAACTTAGTTGTTTAGGGCATGACATGGGGGAAAAAAAAAAGACATTTTAGGGCCAGCATATTACGTGGTTGTTAATTGTCAATTCGATTTCCTTCTATTTTAAACGAAATGTGTAATGAAATTATTTCTACAAAGATTTACGGTGATTAGCATTAAACGTACAGGATAAAAAAAATATTATGTGCTGAACTCACATGACCTTCTCTACTCACTCTTGAACAAACTATTCTTCTTTCTACTTTAAGTTGATCCAGATACATTTGCAGAAATAGTTTTATTACGCCTTATCTAGTAGGTATAAAGGGAAGAGGGGAATAAGTAGGCTCAGGCGATAGTCAAATTTTTAAGAGCTGGTTGCTATGTGTTAGCTTTGAAATTTCATTCTATTTGCATGCCTAGAAGGGGATGGGATATCTAATGTATTGCACTCACATGACCTATTGTGCATACTATTATTACAAATGCTTATATCTCTACTTCATGATAATTAAATAAAAATTTGCAGTAATTATATTCTTGCTAATTGTCTTGTGGATGCAAAGGGAATGTGGGAGTACAGTAGGCTTTAAGTGATAGCCAAATCTTTTAAGAGTTGGTTGCTATATCATGGCTTTGAAAGTCCGTTCTCTTTGCAAGGCCAAGACATAAAAAACTAATAACGAACTTCTGTTTGAGAGACGTAAAATTATTTAAACATTGAAATTGATAATAGTCATTCTCTTGGGAATAGTCCGCTCTACAGCAATATTTCTTTGATATAAATTGTGTCTTTTAACGAGATATACATTTTTGTGTAATAAGATTTTGTCTGTCTCTTGCGGTTTACCAGTTATGCAAAACTTCAGAGGCTATTCCCAGAAAATTCAAATATGGACCTCATTTGTCAAGAAAATATCATAAACATCGACTGTTTAATCAAATCGTTACTGCCATTTTTGAGATAATCAATATTTTCGAAAATTGTTCTATGTAAAAGATAGTCTGGCTCCCCCACTATCATATTTTCTTGAAAATCTTCTACGCGCCTTTGGAAGATGCTTAACTTAAATGTTGCTTAAACACACATACACACACGCGCGCGCGCGTGTACAAGTAGTGGAAGTTTTGTATTCTACCCAAAAGTTCGATATCAAGATTTCGCCGGAAATATATATTTTGAGGCTCCCTGAATAAAAAAGCATTTTTAGAAAAAGGTCCGTGCGTGCGCGCGTGATTGTGTGTGTGTGTGTGTGTGTGTGTGTGTGTGTGTGTGTGTGTGCGAGCGCGCGCGTGCACGCGTGTGGTGAACAACTCAAAAACAAAAGGTCGGTTAAAAATCAAATTTGGTATTTAAGTTTAATATATTTCAAGGATGCGACACGAAGATTTTGAATTAAATGTCTCCACCCTAAACTATCCTACATGGAAAATTTTATAAACTATTGTTTTTCTGAAAATGACTCAAACAATTTCAAGTAAAATGCTACATGTTTAAAATATGTCTACAGCAATTTTAAATTTTGAAATTTCTGACTATAGCCCTGTTTACTCTTGACCACTTTTGCATAGCTGGTAAACCGTAAAAGATAGACCAAATCGTATTATATAACAAAAATTGGTCTCGTTAAGACATAAAATTTATGTCCAAAAGCATTTTTGAGGAGTGAACCATTTCGAAGGTATTCCTTGTTATTTTTCAGAATTTTGCTATACTTATAGACCGTTTTTAAATGGGAGGTCATTATTCATTTTTTACCTCTTGGCCCTGCAAAGAGAAGGGAACTTCAAAACCTTCATTTAGTGACCAGCTTTATAAGATTTAACTATCACACAAGACCTACTGTATTCCCATATTCCCCTTGCGCCTACAAGAAAATTAGCAATAAGGTAATTTCTGCAAATGTTTGTCTCGACTTACATGAAGAAGTTAGAGGAATACTAGTTTGTACAAGAGCTGAGAAAGTGATGTGAGTGCAACACATCATATGTTTTTATTATCAAACAATTCTCACATATTTAACTCCTGCATTTGTGCATAAGCAGTGCAGAGCCTAAGGTAGGCTATTGAAGTGCGTTGGTTTAGGCTTTACAAGTTGGCACATCTGTTCTCATTTAGCCCACCCTTGCGAGCAGACGTTGCTTACCGGAAGGGAAGAGTCGTTAGAAACCTCTGAAAATTCAAGGTCCTTTGTGCAAAAGGACAAGGGCAGCCAGCCAGCCAGCCGGTGCTGCTGGTTTCCTTTCCCCTCAACATTGTAGATGCTAGCAAGAAAATGCGGGCTTGACGGTTTCCTAATTTCTTGCAACAATAAGAGGAGCTTATGTTTCGATGTGCACGTTTTACTAAGTGAATTACATAACATGGCAACGCATTTAATGTGTAAATATAATATGACTTATATCACTTATCTGTTATTATTATACACTTCATAGAAATAATTAATCTACCCGACCTTAATTAGCACTATTGTGTACCTTAAGGTACATCTTCACGTTGGAAACGTCTTTGCTCAAAATGTTCATATTACTTTCTGTACTGGTAAGAGGAACTATTGTATTCCACCCAAAAATTCGATGTCGAGAATGTGTGTATGTGTGTGTGTGTGTGTGTGTGTGTGTGTGTGTGTGTGTGAGAGAGAGAGAGAGAGAGAGAGAGAGAGAGAGAGAGTCTGTGGGCAGCATAACTCAAAAACGAAAAGGCGGTTTAAAACCGAAGTTGGTTATTTAAGTTTAAAGTCTTTCAAGGATGCGACACGAAGATTTTGAAGAAAATTCCTCCACCGTAAACTACCCTTTACAAAGAAAATTTTTCGAAAATTTTGATTTTCTTGAAAATGGTTCTATTTTGATTAAAACGCCCATATGTTTAAGATATTTTGGTGATAAATGAAATGTATATTTTGAAGTTTCTGGCTACAGCCTATGTAGTCCTGTTTATTCTGGATGACATTTGAATAACTTGTAAACCGTAAGGGAAAGACAAAATCTTACTGCACAAAATATATAGATCTCGTTAAAACACACACTTTATTTCCAAGTAATTTTTTTGTTGCAGAGTGAACCATTTCGGAGATATTCCTTATTTGTAAAAGTTTTGGAGAACATACTTGTGTTAAATGGAACATCGCTATTCATTTTTTATATGTTAGGTGTGCAAAGAGAACGGTATTTGAAACCTTTAAAGGATTTGACTATCACTCAAAGCTTACTATATTCTCATATTCTCCTTGCACCTACAAGGAAATAAACAATAAGATAAAGTGTACAAATGTTTATCCCAACTAACACGGACAAGATAAAAGAATAAGAGTTTGTAAGAATGGATAGTACTATAGGAGTTTTCACGTTATGAAGGCACAATGGCTCTTATGGAGAATCAGCGCGGCGTTGCCATGTATGTTGCACCGCAGCGATTACCGTGGTTTTGCTAGTTGATTCCTGAATCACTGTTCAAATCTATCGCTGTCCATTTCATCATGATAATCAACAGAACCTTTTTACAAGAAAACAAGTTTTGCACCCTGTACAAATCGTACCATCCACATGCAATATTACAAATCGTGGTCCGCGAGCGGTAGGTGATTTAAGACCAGTGGATAACCCGGCAAAAAGCGCTTCCTATCCTTCCAAACTTTTGATACCCAACTTTCATCAAGGTACACGATTTTCCTTACCTCTTTGCTGAATTGTTTATTTTCCGTAAACAGGATTGTCGCCGCACTATAATATAATTTGTCTCAACCATAAACGATTTATTTCCTCTGTTTTCAAAATGAAATCCCATTTCCTCCCTAAGCTATAAAAGGTTGAATATTTAAAATTTGGCAGGTCCTCATCCTCATTGACTTTTTTCAACACGGTCAGAATTGCAGGGGGGAGTACTTTGAAATAGAAATTCAGGAAATTTGTGCCATATTTGCGTACAAAATGATCATATTTTATCTTCTGCTGGTTTTGCATGTAAGCCGCGGTGTAGTGATGGGACCCTCTTTACATTCTTTTCTTAATATAAAAAATGTAGGCCTACTTACACCAGTCGCCTTATGAAGCTCACTAACAATAAACGAGTCGCTGTATCCGGGGTTCTTTTTCTTTCAATAATCATACACTCTAAGAATTGTTTTCCGGTCGCCACTTTTATTACTTTCGCCTTTTCTTCTGCGATCCATTCCGCACTGATCACTTAACTGCAATGCACATAATTACCAGAGAGCTTGTAAAACTCGCTCACGCCTCAGATTCCCAAAACCTATTGAAAACCTGCGCTGAAGTACAATGCCTTATCGACCCTTCAACTGTCATACCACATCTGGTTTTCATCATCTCCAAGACACGAGGACCGGCTTTTGTCCGGCGCGCCGCAAACATTTGTCTTTAAATGGTGATTCATGGATACTTCGGTACTGGAGACGTTCTATATGTGTCTAAAAAATAATTTCGTTATTTTCTTGGCAACTTTGTCGCTGGAAGTTTTTATGTGGACTTACAGAACGAGAATTAGCCAGCGACGACATTTTCCACTGCATAAATGAAGAATCTTAACACTTTGTTTTAAACTTTATTTATTTAGAAAAATGTGTTTAGATATATTGATATAATCTAAATACCAACGTGGCCTACAAAAGCAAGCGAAAAATCCAGATTTTTTCATTGCAATTATTTCGATTTGAAACCATGTTTTGACGTTCGGAGCGAGAAAGATGTTAAAAAATCTGCTTTCGACAAAATTTTAGATTTTATTATTTTAAAAACTATATAATTATATAAAAGGTTTATCGTGCATGCCATAGTATTCTTCGACACATTTCACACCGAAATGCATGTTCATACTTTATCTTAGTCGCATTTGAAAACACGCACATTTGGCAACAGCGCAAGTGAATCTTCCATAAGAATAGCATGGCCCATAAGAGCCCGTTGTGCCTTCATAACGTGAAAATTCCTTATAGGGTAGAGAAAGTCATGTGAGTGCAACACATCAGATTTTTTTTTTTTATTTTATCTCATATAAGGGCTCTAATTTTCTAGTTTACAAAAATGTGTTGCATGTTGTTACCAGAACTGTGTTTAATTTAACAGTTGGTATAATTAGGTTAGCCTGGCCACATAACATTGTAGAAATTTCTTTTCAATATATCTCGAAAGTAAAATTTTTAACATGTTTACCAATTTCAATCCCAACGAAGCACTCTCAAAATTATACTACACACCTCATTCATACATCATTTTGTAGCTTATTAGACGGGGAATGATGTGAACCGACAACTATGGTCTTAACATAAATAATGCAAACTCTGTAGCCATTTAAACAAAAATTGGTAAACAGAGGATTTCTTAATTTCAAAGTTATAATTTTTAACAGCCAGTTTACTTCATATCATTGAGGGTCAAATCATTATACATGTTCAGAGAAACAAATTGATGTATTCCAGCATGAAATGTCTATATTTTTATAGACGCAACAGAATTTGAAAAAAATATATGAGATGTTCATTTTTTAATTTTGTTATGGTTACCCAAAAATATTTTAAGTTCCGATAGTGTAAATACAGTTAAACCTGATTTATGCGTGTATCAAGGGGAAGAGAGAAGATTACTTGCAACTCAAAATTACTTATAAATAAGGTTTTGATAATACATCATATTTTCTTTAAAGAAAAACCTATACAGTGGACAAACAAAAAAGATATGTACAAAGAACTTGGTCCTCCTCTAAAGAAATCAGTTAATTTGGCTTGTTTTACTTTTCTTGCACTAAGTGCATACACCTCATTTTGTTACTTATGACAGTATAAAGCATGGTATAAGCAATTCCTAAGTCTGAAACAATTTCTATTTTGGTTTTATGTGGATTTAGTTCCACCTCTCGTATGGATTTCACTTTCTGATCCAGCGTATAACATTTTCTTCTTCTGTTCTCCACCTAGCTGTCGGTCTGGGTGGCACAGTTGGCCTACTGATCTCAAGGTCGCGGGTTTAAATCCGGCCCAGACTTATGGTTTTTAAGTGTGCTTAAAAACGACAGCTCCATGTCAGTGGATTTACTGGCATGTAAAAGAACTCCTGCGGGAGAAAGTTCCAACACACCGGCAACGCTGATTTGATTCTGGCAATCGACAGCGTCGTTAAACAACATATTATTATCTACATGGCGATTAAAGTCAATTGAGAACTAAAAGACAAAGCCACTAATCAACAGCAAACACCAGATACCCAACATTTTAATTTTTACATCTCGCTTGTGGCTCTACCAGCAAACGTCTTTGTCTTTTGTTTCCGCGGCCGAAAGCCGCCCGCTCAGCTTGCATCTTTGTGAACAGAGGTAAGGAAAATATACCTCAAGTTTCTTTTAAGATAGCATATGGCGTATGCTCATTATAACTACGTAAAACTCAGTTGTATTTCACTGAAATTTAATACGTATAACAGCGAATTACGTATAAATACATCACGTGTAAATAAGGTTCTATTAACAAGTGTATAAATTACATTCTGTCGGAACCTACAAAAATCTAAGTGTAACTACGAATTACTTAGAATTGGGTTACAATTAAAGCAGGTTCGATTGTATTTCTTGTTTATTATGCCAATCATTAGAGGGAAAAATAAATATATAAAAATAAAAAATAAAAATTCTGGCTAAAAATATAGATTTTTGTTCCCAGCATGAATATGTATCTTCAAATAATACATCACAAACTTGTTGCATACAAGATGAAAGGAAACAATGTGAGGGGAGACAGGAAAATTCGTAGTAATGCAATATGGATCGCCTATTCATCTCAGAAAACCACTCACATGACTTTCTCTAATTTTGCACAAACCATTCTAGATAGAAAAAATAAGGTAGATGGATACCTGTCCTATTTTAGGATTATTATAAAGACAGCCTGCCAACAAATCTGTAGAAAAAGACAATTTTAAACATGAATAGGAAAGTTTAAAAAATGTATGGTATAGGGATAGTTAACAAATACAGTGCAATAATGTATAAAATTATTATAAAAGTTGGTAATAAGACAGCTAACCATTTTAGAATTTATTTATTTAATTTGGTGCAGTAAAAAATGATTGTGCAGAATATACAAAGTCAAAGACAACTTGAAAATCAATGTCTTCTAAAACATTTAGTTGCAATTCAAAGCGTTGGAACAAATCAACAGTAAATTATTAACTATTCCACAAGCACCAAAAAGTAGACGAACCACTTCCCAATTTGAAATTTAGCATTTGTCTGTTACAAGAAAGAAATGCAAGACTCATAGTGTATGTTCAGCCCCCCCCCCCCTCCCCTTAACAACCTCCTAAGTTTGGTTAGATGCTTATATCTCTTTGTACTTCATGTTAACCAAAATAAACATTTCCAGAAATTATCTTATTGCTAGTTCGCCTGTAGATGCAAGGAAGAACATGAAAATGTAATAGACTTGAAGCGATAGTCAAATCTTTAAAATTTGGCCACTATGTGATGGCTTTGAAATTCCGTTCTCTTAGCATGATCAGAATATAAAAAATACCAATTACTTGCAATTTGAGAAAAGTGAATTTTAAAAATCCAAACCAATAAAAGGAATGCTACGGAAATGGTTTGCTCCACAAAATACTTACTTGATATAAATTGTGAACTTTGAGATCTATCTTTTTTGTATAGTAAGATTCTGTCGACCTCTTACGGTTTACGAGTTATGCAAAAGTCATCTAGCATGAAACGGTGGGGGGCGGGGGGGGGGGGGAGGGGTGTTCTCAGAACATTCAAGACAAACATTTAATTTGTCATCAAAATTCTGTGTGGTATTTTAATCAAAATTCGTTAGAGAAAAGAAAAGGAAAAAGCAAAAGAACAGACACACACAGGGACACTATTTCTAAAAACGTTTTTTTTTTTTTTTTTTTTTTTTATTCAGGGATCTCAAAACGTGTAATTTATTTTCGTAAAAGTATAGTGCCCTTTATTCTTTTTGAATACCACAAAGATCTAATTTCTCTGCGTTATTTCGGTTTCTAGACTTTTTTTTACTGAAAATGAATTATTTTGGAGAAAATATACTATATAAGGTATGTAGATGGAAGGTAATTTAAACGGTTGGTGAAGTTTAGCTTTCTCTGTCTCAGGATGGCCAAGAGAATAGAAAAAAAGGACTTTTCTTGGATTTTCCCTGCCTTCTAGTCCCTTTTGTAAGAGGGGTTGTTACGGCTGTTACCTGCTGCTTGTTGGCTTGTTGAAAGGGTATTTTGATCATTTATAACGTTTTCTTTTCTTCCTCTTTCTTTACCTGCGTGCCCCTCAAAGAAATTGCTCATTTTTTTTTCTTTCATATGCTCGCTTTAACATCTAAGGTCTTATCGACAGCTTTTTAGTTTTGGGACAACTGTTTATCGGCAATGATGTTCACTTGTTTACTTTGGATTTATTAATGTTAGGCTTTTTTTTATAAACATTAAATTCATACTCAACCGCACACTCTCATTCTTACTTCAGACTCCAGGAAAGATGGGGTATTCAGACTATTTTCTCCACTCAATTTTCTACAAACTGTTCTTTAAAAGCTTGTTCTACTTCTTCATTTAGAAAAATGGCTTCGCAGCACATTTTGTTGTGGGCATAAGGACAATAGGAGATGATTATACATTTAACAAGGGAGGAAACCAAAGTGTTAGTCAAATGTTTAAAGGGGTTTACTACATATATGTTAGTTTTGAAATTTCACACTCTTCCCACGAGAAACAAATGAATAGATACAACCGTTTAAAAAGATCAGATGCACGAGATTACGCTTACCTGACTTTCTCTATCATTATCCTTTATTTTTAAGCAGCTACTATAAGCTACCCTTACGAAACCTTATCTTCGAATCTACTTTATAATAATCATTTTAAACATTTGCGGAAATATATTCATTACGCATTTCAGTGGAGAATGAGGAAACCAATTCAGTATTTAAACCCAATCAAAATTTCATAATCTTTCCACGACATTTCAAGAATAGCGATAGGACTTCAAAATCCGGTATGTTGCATTCACATTGCTTTCTCTACTCACTCGTCTATAAACAATACATTTTTAAAAGAGTATTGTTCTCCCTACTCCTTGTTAATCGTGATAAACTCTTATTACAAAACTTGTTGTAGGCATACTCAATTTTATTGAAGTGAAGTTTTAGTCTCTACATACTTGTGTTATTTGTGGAAAGGAATAGCGACTTACCACTTGAAAAATGTAAAAGTACGTTGAATTTCAAACCAATAACAATAATATTTCAGAAATCGTTATCGCTACAAAACAACCTATTTGAAGTAAATTGGATAGTTTAACGAGATCTGCGTTTTTCTGAGTAGCAAGATTTCATCTGTCTCTTACTGTTTACCGATTATACAAAAGTAATTAAGAAAGACAGGCTGCTCCCAGAAAAATCAAGATACAAATTTTGTCATGAAAATACTTGCACATGTTGCATTTCAAACAAAATCGATAGACGATTATGAAAAAAATTAAAAATAACAAGTTTTCCGAGTAAAGGGTACTTTCGGGGTTGTTCAAAATATTCGTATACCGTCTTTGGAAGATAACTGAACTTTTTGTTTTAGAGCTACGCTCTTCAAACGCACACGCGGACACACACACCACACACACACACACACACACACACACACACACACACACACACACACACACACACACACACACACACACACACACAATCGCGCGCTTGGACCTTTTTGTAGATACACTTTTTGGAATTCAGAGAGTCTCAAAACATTGTTTTCGGTGAACGTTTTGGTTGGAATGTAATATATCCTCTAACTACTAGTACGTGGTACAGCAATCCAAAATGACAAACAATTTAAAAATTCAATGGTGTGGTATCTCGTAAATACGACTAGCTGATACGAGATATACCGAAAGAAAATCTCTACAAAGGCTATTTCAGATAAGTCAAAATACAGATTTTATTTATTATTCAAATATCTTAAATATGTGGCAATTTAATACAAATTGTTAGTCATTTCTGAGAAAGTTAAAAAAATCTGATGTGTTGCACTTACATGACTTTCTCTACTGTTCTACTCACCATTCTTACAAACTCTAATTCCTGTATCTTCTTCGTGTTAGTTGAGATAAACATTTGTACAACTTACCTTGTTGCTTGTTTCCTTGTAAGGTGCAAGGGACATTAGAATACAGTAGGGTTTGTGCGATAGTCAAATCTTTTAAAGCTTTGAGATACCGTTATCTTTGGACACTTAACATATAAAAAAAATCTAATGTGTTGCACTCACATGACTTTCTCTACACTTGTACTAACCATTCTTACAAACTCTTATTCATGTATCTTTTTCGTGTTAGTTGGGATAAACATTTGTAGAAATTATCTTATTGCTTATTTCCTCATAGGGGAATACGTAAATACAGTAGGCTTTGAGCGATAGTCAAATCTTTTAAAGCTTTGAGATCCCGTTCTCTTTGCACGCTTCACATATAAAAAAAATGAACAACGATGTTGCACTGCACCAAAGTTTTAAGTTTTCCGAAACAGACACAAATAACAAGGAATATCTCCGAAATGGTTCACTCTACAAAAAAAATTATTTGGACATAAATTGCGTGTCTTAGCAAGACTTACATTTTTTGTATTGTAAGATTTTGTGTATCTCTTACGGTTTACGAGTTATTCAAAAGTCATCCAGAGTAAACAGGACTACATAGGCTATAGCCAGAAAATTCAAGATATGCATTTCATTTGTCATCAAAATATCCCAAATATATGACATTTTAATCAAAATTGTTAGACATTTTCAAGAAAATCAAGATTTTCGAAAAATTTTCCATGTAAAGGGTAGTTTAGGGTGGGGCTATTTTCTTCAAAATCTTCGTGTCGCATCCTTGAAAGACATTAAACTTAAATACCAACTTTGGTTTTTAACTGACTTTTCGTTTTGAGTTATGCTGTCCACAGACACACAGACACACACACACATAGACACACACACGGACATTTTCCTAAAAATACTTTTTTTTTTGGTTCAGGGGGCCTCAAAACATATATTTCCGGTGAAATCTCGACATCGAATTTTTGGGTGGAATACAATACTTCCCCTACTTACCAGTAGAGAAAGTAAAAAAATCGAAAATTTTTCCACAAAAACGTAGTTTGGGCATTTCTTCATTTGCGTCATCTATGGAAGATACTGGACTTAAATACCAAGTTTGGTATTCATCTGCGTTTTCATTTTTAATTAATACTATTCATAGTCACACAAGCAAAGAACTTTTCCAAAAGATACTTTTTATTTATCGAATTACTCCACTATGAGATCATGTAAAAATTAAAAATTGGGTGAACACCAAATTTCAACCTAAGGCCCTTTTTAGGAATGCACAGGCAAGAATTCTCATGGAAAATCACTTTCAAATGATCCTTTATAATGGAAAATGTTTCTTCTTTCTTAAATTTCCTCAAAAATGACTTTTAACCAGTTTGATTGAAATGCATTATGCTTCCTACAAAATGAGATACGTTAAACGGATATCCTGAATTTCTTGTGAATAGCCTGCGAAGTCCTTATTTCACGCTGCATAAAAATTTCCAAGTTTAAACGCACAATCTGACGGACATTCTTAAAAGTTTGCCATTCTTTCTTTTTTTTTTTTTTTTCCTCTTCATCACAAGACCTCGTTAACACGACTAAACATTATATGAACATAACGGATAAATGTGCATTTGTTGTTGTTAACCCTGTGTTAATTGTAGTCGCAATCGGCAAGCTTTTTGGGATGATGGTGATGATGATGATGATGAAGAAGAAGAAGAAGTTTAAATAGTTTTAAGGGCGCTCAACTACTGATCATCAGCGCCTTTATAAAATGGAAGATGGCAAAAGGCAGAGATAAATTTCAATATCAAATAAAAATGCTACTGAAAGCACAAATATAGATAAATAACCAAACAAATGAGGCAAAAGTCAGAATCAAAATAAATGGATAAAAATGTCCATAAGGTATGAAGTTTCGATATGTAAAATTCTACAGAAATATTAGATTCATGTTTATCATTGTTAAAAACTTCAAAATCCTTTCGACTGCAAAGCATTTTAGTACTTATTATTTATTTATGCCAACAGACTTCCTGCTGGTGCTTTTGAACATACAAGCCGTGTATAGGCAATGCTTAAGAGGTAGAATCGGAACTGAAAAATTAAATGGCACAGCCGGGATTTGAACCACAGAGCTTCCGCTCTACGTGCGGCTACTCTAACCATGCGACAGGAAAATTTTTGATAAAATACCCTCGCTCCAGACTATCCTTTACATGGAACATTTTTCGAAAATATTGATTTTATCAAAAAATGTCTCTTGAGTTCCTTCTGAACGACTTTGCATAACCAGTAAACCATAAAATCTTACTGAATAAAATGTAGATCTCATTAAAATACACTATGTATGTCAAATACATTATTTGTGGAGTGAAACATGTTCGAGATATCTTTTCCTTGTTATTTGTTTGAATTTTCCAAACTCTTACTTTTCTCAAATGGGAATCGTAATTCGTTTTTTTATGTCGTGGACATGCAAAGACAAGCAAATCCTTTGCATAGCGACTTGCACTTAACAGACTGACTGTTGCTTAAGCCTACTGCATTCTCCTCTGCACACTGCACTTACAAGGAATCATATAAAAGAACTATTTCTACAAATATCTATCTCGATTAACATAAAGTATTACCTGGGCGACAGAGTTTCGCTCAGATTTTATTTGTTATTATTATTTTTTTATTTTTTTTATTTTTTTAATCGAGTTTTTTTTTTTTTTTTTTTTTTTTTTTTTGAGAAGATGCTTATTTAGATAAATTTGAAAAGCAAAATGTTAACTAAATACAAATTGTCATCCTAATTGTTGGAGTCGTTTCTGTGACGAGACTTGTTTGCTGAAATTGGCCCATTAACAGAGAAATTATGGCCAAAATAAGGTTTCGAACAATTGTGACTGTTACACGTAGACTAAGATAGCTAAGTCAACTTTCTTTAGGTTTTATGAAAGCTCTTGACAAGACGTTTAACATTCTGGCTTGTTTATTGAAACTGGCCCATTAACAGAGAAATTATGGCCAAAATAAGGTTTGGAATAATTGTGACTGTTACGCGTAAAATCGTTTTTTTTTTTTTTTTTTTTTTTTTTTTTTTCCGCAGGAATGACACCTATATAGATAAACTTTAAAAGTAAAACCCAGTCTGAATACAAAATTTGATGAAATCGTTAGACCCGTTTCCAAGTTGCGCGGATATATATAAGAATTGCTCGTTTAATCTCGATTAACATAAAGTATATAGAATAAAGATGTTTTTAACAATAGTTTGTAGAAGAGTAAGTAGAAAAATTCACGTGAGTGCACGTATCATATGTTGTTTCTTTGTGACTCTTTTATTTCTTACATGCTCCATCACAATGATAAATAACCAGCACAGAACGAGGAACTGCAAGGCACTAACTACTTTACTCAATTATTTTGTTTAGTTTGTTCACAGAATGGGTAACTTGGATTATAGTTACTTATGACGGCTACCTAGTGTGACATCCAGGATTCGAACTCTGTACTTGCTCTTGTTCGATCATCTCCACCTCAGGAATATTAAGATACATTGATTGATGAGGTTTTCCAGCATGATCGCCTATGAGTATGATTATTCAGCACATAAATTTTTTCTAATGTAACTTTGAGCATTTTTGTATGTTCCAGGTGTAAAGCATGCTTGAGGTTATGGTTGAAACTTACTCCTGTACCTTAGGATATGAAATATATCGGTAATTTTAGAATAATACTTTAGTAATAGATACGGAAGCGCTTTCCAAGAATTACGTTACTAGGTTTATTTACTAGACATATTATTCACATTAGCGCTATGGAACAGTCCTAAGGTTCGATGTGTTGTTTTTGGTATACATAGCTCCACAACTTTGCTCAAGAACTCTGCGGATCTGCTATGACGACGATGATTTATGGGATACGATGTATAACTTTTGTGGCAAATACTTATCTCTCAGGGTATGTCTGATGGCCCCTCAGATAATGTATCAGTAATATGGAGTCATATTGTGCAAAAGTATGTGAATGCACCATGCGGCAATACTTAAACCAAACTTTTAATGGACGATGGATTAGTGGAGGAGGCCTAGTAGCAATGGGCTCTCCGTTCGCCGGACCTCGATTCATTGGGTTCCTGGCTATGGGGACATTGTATGCCAAACCCATAAAAAATGTGCATACGTTGCACATTTTTGTAAAATGGCTCATATCTCAACCTTATTTGTTTCCGGACATATGTTTATAGCAACATTTATTCTAGTTTTGACCAATCTCAACTCCCGTTGCAATATCGGGCACTTTTTAAGCACCCTGTATGCTCCCAATGCGTAAGAACCAAAATGTTCTTCTTTCTTCCTTCTTTGTGAGAAGTGTAACGTCCTTTAACGCTTTAAGAACCATAACGACAACGGCAACGGGAAACAAGACACTACTCAATATTTTGGTTCACAACAACCCGGGAACGAGTGAGTGAGTGGTGGGTTTTAAGGGCCCGTCAACAACGAGGCCATTTGGACCCGGCGAGAACGACAATATACCAGAAAATAGAGGTCGATATTGCGCACTGGGAGTTCATTTGTTTCTAAGTGACCAATAACGAAGTATTACTTAGTTGACACTGAAATTCTGTTTCATATTCCGTAATATCTACAGAAGACGTTATCAATATTTGACTAAACCCTGATTTTTTTTTTAAGTACAGTTCCAGCTCAATGTTATACGAATATATTGGAATGCTTCTAGCTACATATTCAAGATCATTTAGCTACTGTGTATTGACTGTATTTCATAAGTCAACATACAAAAACAGATTTCCAAAGTAAACCTAAACCAATTCCATATATCTACCTAGAAAATCATCAGTTGCAGCGTCCAGATTAATCACAGATCATGATTGTCTGAGCGGACATTTGTTCATGATTGAATTAATGTGTTCTCCACAGTGCTTTTTATGCGATAAAGATGACTTAATGAACATTGATCACCTATGTGAAATTCTCAAAAATCAAGATCTAATCTCTAAATACTAAGAAGGAATAACAAGAATGATTTTAGTATCAAATTCTGGGTATTAGAATCGCACACGCATTCAGCACCCCCCCCCTCTCTCTCTCTGAAATTTAAGTGAAATATTTAATGTCCTACATAGAAGGGTCCTATAAATTTTGTCATGATGTCAGTGTGTTTACTATAGAATTATTATGATTTAAAGGCAATATACTCTGCACCATACTCTTATGTTTCTTCTTCTTCTTCTTCTTCTTTACCTGATTACCTTCCCCTTACGCAGGACTTACATCCCCTAGGACTTACAAGCCAGTGCCTAAGTTCAGACGCCTGTCGGAGAGCACAGGAACCTATGGTCCGGACAGTGAAGACTTGGAAGCACGTGGTCAGCCAAGCATCAGGTAGAGTCTGTTTAGTCAACGCATGTGCAGTTGGGTCACAAAGGAAATGTGGGCTTACCCACAACTAATGACTGTCATAAATCCATCTCCGCACTTCCCTGTCCTTGAAGACCAACAGCAACCATGATTTTAAACAAGTGACAGTTGCATGCTGAATTTTTCAGTCCTGATTCCACCTCTTAAACATTGGCCACACACAGCTTGTGTGTTTAAAACCACCAGCAGTAAGTTCATTGGCATAATAAATACTAAACTGTAGTGTTTTGCAAACTGTTTGATTAAGGATCCCAGACGTGCCGCTTTTAGCGGGACAGTACCTATCTCCTTTGTCCCCCTATGTGGCGGGACATATATTTGTACCGCTTTCTTATGTTACTTTCCTATTAAATTTTTGTTTTACTTATGCCTTCATGCCCCGAATTGTCACATGGACAGTAAAAATGTAGCATCCAAAAACAATCACCGCCACAACAATATTGTAGTTATTGCGTTTCATTTTACACAACCGGCATATTAATGTATTCTTTATCGCCTGCCCGACTGTGGGAATTAACCTTCCTGCAATTGTTAACGCGACTGGATTTAACAGAAATCAGGAAGCCGCTATTAATAAACTAACTATGAAGGTAACAATAACGATAACATTAAAAGAAAGCCGGTTTTTATACCTTTTCTTGCTGTCTCTTTTCAAAAGAAAACGCGACAACAATGTTTTTCCTAGTTAGCACATGCAAGACATCGCGGCAATTTTCTCTGACGTCAACTGTAACCCATTAAACCGGACCAACACTTGAGCAGTATATGATTGAAGGAAGAGAAGTCAATACGTGTTGCGAGTCTGTTAGATTTTTTGGGCTTCCTTTTAAAAGATCGTAAAATTTTGACTCTGATTCATGGTTCTGCAAAATACAGTTCATAAACCAGCAGAGACAGATATTCACAAAACATCACCTTCTAGCAGTGGAGTGACCATATAGGCCTCCTAAAGGTGAGTACAAATTATATCTTTATTATTGAAGTGTTCCGCTTTTTTTATTATGTTTGATCATGGCATGCTTGTTTTATGGTCACAGGGCATAAACTAAAGCATGAATGTGTTTTGCTTTTGGTAACAGATGCTGCAAGATATAATGTGAACAATCTGCCACATCATTTTGTACAAAATTGTTTCACGTAACATGCATCGCGTATGCCTTTGATAGAATGTGTGAACTAGTGCGTTCCTAATTAACTAACTCCTATGGAATGTAAAAAAAGGTGTTTCTAAAATCTCCTTCAAGAACATTTTCGTGAAATTGTCCCTAATTTACCCTTGTCTCCCGAACCAACAGTGACACGCTGTGGCACGTGGATCAGAGTTTCCGCTTATTATTGCGAAAATGTCAGTGCAGTGAAATCAGTTTTGGTTGACATCAGCGTCGACAGACTTTTTTTTCAGGGGAGGGCCGCATGTTGGAAGTTGGCAATTAAACAATATTATTTCATTATTCTGTTGTCAAAAACTGTAAAAGGTGAGCTATAGTACTTGTTGCGAATTATATTAATTTATGCTAAATAAAAACGGTTCTTTACATCGACATTAAAGCAATAGTCTAATCGTAACTGATTGCACATTACATTTATTTTCCAAGGGCGGGGGGCTGTGGCCCCCTCTTGACCCCCCTTGACCCCCTCTTTGCGGCGCCCATGATGGCTAATCCTCAAATTAAGGGAAGTTAATATATGCTAATATATGCCAATATTAGTGGTAGCTTTTCTATTTTGGCACAAGCAATAACATGGCTACAAAAAGAGATACTAGCATACACACAGTTGTTCAAAAGATCAAAGATGTAGAAGAGCATTTGCGACAATGTATAGGACAAATTGGACAAGAAGTTTGTGAGAAAACAAAAAACATATTGGGAAAGAACACTGTCTACCAGTCAATGCGTAAAATCGAAAAAGTGAAAATGTTGACTTCACTGGTTTTGAAGAAGGCCGGAGACCTTACGAATGGCGATGGTTCTTTATTGTAATTAAAGTTTTTTCACACAATAGCCGCGTGTAGGACATGATTGGAAAGGGTAGAGTGACAGCGAAAAATTGAATACCGTGACAGGGATTTCAACATTTATTGTAATGTTGAAAAGAGGTAAGTATAGAAATTTCAGCTTCCCCTGGTGCTTAAATGTAAATGGTTTGGATAAATTTATTATTATTATTATTATTATTATTATTATTATTATTATTATTATTATTATTATTATTATTATTATTATTATTATTATTATTATTATTATTATTATTATTATTATTATTATTATTATTATTATTATTATTATTATTATTATTATTATTATTATTATTATTATTATTATTATTATTATTATTATTATTATTATTATTATTATTATTATTATTATTATTATTATTATTATATTAATAATAATATCATTGTCATTATTATTATCACCATCATAATTATTATCATCGTCATTATTATCATTATCATTATTATTGTTATTACTATTACTGTTACTACCACTACTAGCACTACTACTACTACTACTATTATTATTATTATTATTATTATTATTATTATTATTATTATTATTATTATTATTATTATTATTATTATTATTATTATTATTATTATTATTATTATTATTATTATTATTATTATTATTATTATTATTATTATTATTGTCATTGTCATTATCATTATCATTATCATTATAAGAGCCATTTTTAAGCTCCTACTTTGTTTCCATGGGAAATTGAATAGAATTAAGTCTAATACCATTCTCAATATGATCCGCGTTTGCATGTTGAATTCAATCCGGAATGAGATCTGTTTGAATACGGAAAGTTCAAGCATAAACAATTTAAGTTTTTATGTTGGTTTATGTTGGCGAACCTATATATATATTTTTTTTTTTAATTTTAAGTAGCTTTTCAGGTTAGTGAATGTATTTTAGAAGAATAATTTGCGGGATTATAGAAACAATAAATGTATATTTGTTGTGTTTTATTACACCTTTTCGCTAAAACAAATGATCGTGTAGCGTGTTACAGCGAATATAATAGGTTACCATCTTTGGCGAATTCAAATCGATTTGAATCTGGTGGCGTTTTTCCATGCAACTAAATTTCAATCCTATCCCACTTCAAAGAGGATTCACTTCGATTTGAATTCGCGTTTCCATGCGGTATTCAATCCGGAATAGGAACAAATCGATTTGAAATTCCCATGGAAAGGTAATTTTAATGACAGCATTTGAAAAATTTGAGGTCATTTGTTAAAACATTAATGTTTTAAATTTAAGGACATTTATAGGTAATTTTTCCTACTTCCGAGCCCTATCAGCTATCACCGCCACATTACATACGAGCATTTATGACGAAAGGTTGGAGCTCATAGTCGTAGAAGTTTCAGGAGGGAATGTAAACATGGCAATCAAAATGTAAGTTATAAAAGAGAAGCAAGTAATCTGATTCTCTACCTAGTATGTACGTGATTGAGAAAGCAAAAAGAATGACGACTTTACAACTACATGGTAAAGTGCATTTGGAAATACAAACCAATATCCCCTTGCTTGCAGCTACAAGCAATAAGATAAATTCTGCAAATGTTCATCTCCATTAACATAAAATAAACAGAAGAATGTCTTTTGTAGTAATAGTTTAAACACAACAATAGGCAATGCCTTGTGAGATAAACTCTTTTTAACAACTAAGAGTGTGTGCCTCGGTAGCGCAGTAGGCAGCGCGTAAGTCTCATAATCTTAAGGTCGTGAGTTCGATCCTCACCCGGGGCAGTCTATTTTATCTACTTTCAAATTAAAGGGAACATAAAAGGGGAGTTATAAGTTAATTGTCAAATGGCCAGGTTCATATATAATGCAGTGTTTATACGCAAAATGTAAACGGTTCCATGTATCAATTTTCAACGTATATCTTTTCTAGTTTTCCAACGACAAAAGCAGCAACACTAAATGTTTCTAGATTTTTTGATCCAGAAATCAGGTGCCTCGGTAGCGCAGTAGGTAGCGCGTAAGTCTCATAATCTTAAGGTCGTGAGTTCGATCCTCACCCGGGGCAGTATATTTTATATAACTTCAAGTTAATGGAAACATGGTAGAAGAGCCAGGTCAATATTTATAGTGTTAAAAGGTTAAGGGTGAACGTTTAGTTACATGCATCAAGTTTCAACGTGTATCTCTTCTGGTTTTCCATCGACAAAACAAAGTAGATTAAGGAGACACGCTGGTACCAAAAATGGGATTTTTTTTTTTTCCCTTCCCCTCCTTCTTTTCTTCACAAAACATTTTCTTGAAGAAATGTTGTCTTCCACATGTCCAGAATATGGCCATTAAATATTATGTGCCAAATCCACCTGGAAATTGGTGTATTTCAAATTTATTTAGACCCTTGCAACATTACCACTAAGTGTGTTCCAAAACTTTAAATAGCTTTTTCTCCACATAACAATTTTTGTGCTTTGGGATAAACTTTTTGGCAGTAAATATTGATGGATAAAGTTGAAATTTTCAGGATATGTAGAATATAACTAGTTAAAGAAAACTGTGCATTGGTTTGTTGATCACACTCATACATAGAAGCCTACGCTTTTTTTCTTTGTAATTATTAGTAATATTTCTTTTTATTCTATTCTAAATAGAAAACGTTCATATTTCTAATAAATATTAATATTTTGGAAAACTAATGCACAGTTTTATTGCTTAGGCATAGAAAAACTACCACACCAAACTTCAGGCCTCTAATTTAATTCTCAAGTGCAAAAAGTATACCTTTTATTACTATTCAATTCTTCCCCCCCCCCAAAAAAAAAACAACATAATAAACAATTTTTAGTTTCAAAACTATCTAATATATAGCAATGAAACTTATACCAACAGTACATATATCATGGCAGGTGCAACTTAATCTAAAAAGTTCATTAAAATTGGTTAATTAGGGAAGAATGTTCATTTGGTACCAGAGTGTCGTCTTAAATGCTTCTATATTTATATAAAAGGTCATGGGCCTCGGTAGCGCAGTAGGCAGCGCGTAAGTCTCATAATCTTAAGGTCGTGAGTTCGATCCTCACCCGGGGCAATTATTTTTATTTACTTCAGATTGGTATCTTGGCTATAAGTCAATTTGTCTAGATAAGATGAAGCGAAACAATATAGACGGTTCGTTTTCACCAACAGCAAAACAAAGTAGGATTAAGTTTTCCTACATTTAAAGCAATTTTATTAAAATAGGTAATAGGTCGGGAAAGTATTCGACTCATTCCAAAAATGCTACATAAATCTCTCTGGAAATATTATAGTGTTTTTTTTCCTACAAAAAAACACTACACCTCGGGCTGTTCTCAGCCTGTCAACAGCGGTCAGGTTATATGTTTTGAGGCCCCTTGAATTCAAAGAAAACACTTTTAGACAAAGGTCCCTCTCTCCCTCATTCATTCTCTTCTTTCTTTCTGTATATGCGGTAGTGAGAGAGAACGACGGAGAGAGAACACAATCACAAATGTCCCTAGGGATTCTGATTAAAATACCACATGTTTAAGATATTTGCTTGATAAATAAAATTTTCTGGAAGTGGCCTGTAAAGCCTTCTTCATTCAGGATGACTTTTGCATTACTGGTAAGCGGTAAGAGATATATACTCTTAATATATAACAATGTAGGTTTCGTTACGGCACACACTTATGCCAAATGAATGTTTTATAGCATTATACATTTCCGAGATGTAATTGTAATTACTAGAGCCCGGATGTTTAGGCATTTATTTTGGTGAAAATGAGCAGGCATATAGGCACTAAACATAGTAAAAATAGGCATTTATTTATCACGGAAACAGACAAAAATAGAGAAATACTTAAACTATCTCACATGTACTCACTTTTCTTAGTTACGTGCCACAACAAGATGCTTTTTAAGTTGTCAACTGACATACTGAGCCGCCTGTCAGAGAGAAGGTTTTTCATGCTGGAAAAAGATCTTTCTACTTCTGCTGAAGTGATTGGAGCAAACTTAAGACAACTTATTTCAGAAGGACTCATATCGACAAGAGAACTTTTACCTTGTAGACTGTCACGGATGTTTTTAAGTTTCTCAAGGTCCCATTAGCACTCATAACACGTTTATACTTTTCACTAACAGCTACCCCTTTGTCTCCTTGAGCTTGTTGCAGCTGATTAATTACATCTTCCACAATCGCCATTGATGGAACCAGCCTATCACCTCGTTTCTCCAACTTAGTAATTGCTCTCGGTTTCACACAACAGTGTGCTGCTATAAATGCCAGATCACTTTTGAGTTCTTCGTTGTACAACAGGCTTTTAACCTCGCGAACTGAAACAGCTTCGTTTTCTGATATGACCTCGCGAACTGAAAGAGCTTCGTTTTCTGATATGACATCAATTACCGCACGTATTTTGTCCAGATTGTTGGCATAATATTCAGCAGCAGAGATCCAGTTTGCCCATCTAGTCAAAACGGACTGTGGGGGCAAACTGAGGTCTGGTACTATGTCCTTGAAGATCCTAATTCGTGAGGGAGATTTGAAGAAGACTTCCTGCGTGTTTGAAATCAATTTGTCTACATCAGAATACAAAGTTCGTAGTTCTTCGGCGATTCCATGCAGTCCATGGGCCACGCACGTGAGATGAAGCATTTTCGGAAAGAGAACTTTCAAGACTTTAGCGGCTTTTTTCATATAAGGTGCCGTATCTGTGACGAAAAGCAGAGCATCGTGTTGTATTCCATGTGGCCAGAGAAGCATCAAGGCATTTGTAAACAACTGTGCGACTGGAACCATTTGCTCTTTCCATCTCCTCCGTGCTCAAAAGAAATACTGACGGATTATCTTGCGTTGGTTCCATAGTTCCGATGATTACACTGCCGATGTAACGTCCCATTGCATCCGTTGTGTCATCTACAGAGATCCATATTTTCTTTCCTGCAACTCCGGTACGAATCCTCTGAAGGGTCTCTTCGTAGCACTCAAATAATTTTTTTCTGATTGAGGATTACGATGGAACCTTCTCGTTTGTGTGTTTCTCCAGGAACATCCTGAGGGACTGGTTTTCTAGATTCCAAAAAGGAATTCCCGAGTCTGCAAAAGTCTTGCACATAACCAGAGAGAACTGAGATTGTTTACTAGCTGTTGCAATCGCTGTTGTTATTAAACAGAGCTTCTTCTAGGAAATCCAGTCTTATGCTTCGCTGTTGCAAAAAGTTTTTCTCATAGTTAATTGTTTTTTCACAAACTTTGCACATCGGTAGATAGCGTATCTGAACCGAATTCGCGAACATAACCAAGCAGTTTATTACTTAACTGTGCACTCACTTTCGGCATGATAAATATTGCAATAAGCACGAAAACTGCAGATGGAGTTGTTTAATACGGGTTCAGTTTCAAACTAACAGATTCTACTTACTGAGGTTTGAGTGTGTCTACTTTCTCTCAGAGAAGGAAAGTGTATTGTCTCTTTCAGATATCGTTTATTGTCTCAAAAAGAGGGGCGTGAGAAGAGATTAGAATTCGAAGTACGCAATAACGGGTCTGGAGAAAAAGGTAACTTTGTAGAGGGATGAGGTAGGCGAATAATACAAATCTTACAAAAGACACTTATAAACATGCATTCCTTTCTACACCCTCCATAATACTTTCTTTCTCTGGTAAACTCCGAAGTAACCTGTCATATTGTTCAAACACTTCTTGGAAATATATGCAACAGCCCATGAAGGGCCAAGGCTTGTCGCCCAGCCGCTGCGTCCCACACCTCTGCCCACCACAGGCGTCATTGGTGGGGTGCAGTACTGGAGGGTAGGACGTGGTCAGTGCCCCGAGCCCTTTCGGCTAGTTATGCGGCCTTCGCGACCTGGGGCCGTTGCTTCTCCAAGTAGCTCCTCAATTGGTCCCCCCGAAACCTAACTAGGCTGAGTGCATCCCGTGCCAGACTTCGCAGCGGGGGGAAATCCCCATGCTGGTACCGGGGATCGAACCCGGGTCCTCCGCGCCAGAGGCAAGGGCACTACCAACTGCGCTACGGAGGTGGTCAAATATATATATATATATATATATATATATATATATATATATATATATATATATATATATATATATATATATTGCTGGAGAATAAGATTCTCAGCAAATATCTGTGAGGTGAATACATATTTTTAATTCGTGCAACCATTATTTTTGTTTTTTTCTTTTTTGATATAATGCATACGAGCTTTTTTAAATGTATTAAAATAAAGAAAATATACAATAACGAGGTAAAAAGGCGGTTATGCTTCCCTTGCTACTGGCAGCCATGTCACAAAGTAGCTCACCTCGCAGTTTTGAAAAGTAATATTTCAGCAATCCTTCTACATTAACGGACAAACATTGCAAATTTAACTTCAATGTACCTGTAGAAAATATGTTCTTAAGGTATTTTATTAAGTTGTGGACTAGAACTAAAATTATTCCAGTGTTGGGTGCTAGACTTACAGACGTGAGTTTAATCAGTTAGGCAAAATCCGTGTGTTCGCTATAGCGGAACTGGCTGAAGCGTGTTAATTCAAATCAACAGTGGTGGACTAACATTAATTCGAATCCCATTCAACATTCTTTTTTGTATTTCCCTTTTTCTTTTCGTCTTTCTTAACGGGAACATCATTATTAAATAACCCGAGCGAAATATAAATTTATAAACTAATGAAATCTATTTGTTTTGGTATTTTTATTCCGCGTAGAGTTGCCGTCTTATGAATGCTGCACTACGATTGCAATTTTAAAACTGAATGCTTTATAAGATATTAATTGCAATTGCTGAAAATAAAGCAGGAAACACGCGTACCTCAACTCTCAATCATGCCTCCCGAAAGTATTATTTGCTTTTAAATATTCACATTTAAAGACATCTCTATAAATTTCGTAGACTATTACCATATTAAAATATATAAGCGTGTAGTAGTGTAAAATACGGTTTTAATTGTCAAAAATGCATTGTTACAAGATCTAGATGTCAGTGAATAATTAGAGGTGCATTAAACAGAACAGACTGCAGTTGTAGATTACTTCAGCAGAAGCAACTTTTGCACCTAGCAAGGTTGCCATGACGTTTATTTCCAAGCACTAAATAATGTTGCCATGTCTCCCCAGTAAGTCAATCTCTGTCAGTGTGCCTTCATCCGATTCTCCGTTCCTCATAAAAACCTGTAGAGAATTAAACACACTTGTTAATTTCGTATTTCAAAAAATAAAATGCGAAAGACGAGGATCGAACCCCGGGCAGCTAGAAGAACTGAATTCCACTTCCAGTAACGCGCACTCTCAGCTATTCTTCACTTGGGCATTCGCGCTGTATCATATGATATTAAGTTTGATATGCTATAATAACGTGGCAGACAATTTCACTGTAAGGTAAAAGTAAGTTAGGACCTTCAGAAATGGTTAAAAAATTAGTTTTTCCCCTATATATGCGTTTACGGTTATTTAGAGGAATAAGAAAAGAGAATATTTCTATAACAAGCACGAGTATCGCAGTGTTCCATTTGGACTTCGTTTAGTTTATTTTTATTATTGACAGATAAATGATAATGAAATAGCTAATATCAATAATTAATTTATATTTATCACCTAGTCGGAATATACTCCTATCTTCAAGAACGTCTTTAAGACGTTACCTATCTTCAAGAAGGCTTTTTAAAAGGATCACATTTGAAACATTTATTTTATTTAATATTTCTAGCACTTAAAGGTGGTTTTAATGGAAGAGTTTCATTTGTTTTAGGTCCTCTGTGCAAATAAACTGATTATCACTGCACAAAGGTTTGTTTCTTAATGTCCTGTGAACAAGGAGTGCCAATAATCACTTTGATTTCATTTACACATAGAAAACGTTTAATTGTTTCATGTCATCAGTTAAGGTTTTTAAATCATCACGCTCTGAACGATTATTTTCATTAAATTTCCTTAATGTTAGAAGACCCTGTCTTAACAGAGCTGCTACGCTATTTTTCACACGAATCATACAGTTTAGGCCAGCCTAAATATTAACATTACGGAAATTACCTTCATTGGTGTATAATGTTCATGATTCATCACTCTCATTTACAAAACGCGTGTTCAAAACTGAAATATACTTTTTTTTTTTTTTTATTTTTTTGCCTTAACTCTCCCATTAGATATATTAATAGTAATGATTTTCAGTTTTGATACTTATACCAAACAACTCATATCTAAAGATGAATGACTCATTACGGTTGTTAGAATTAAATAAATAAATTGAGACATGATTGAAACCCTGAAAGGAAAAGTTACCTATTCCTTTCAAATAAGATTCGATTTTAATCTCCAGTTTACAAAGCAGACATGTGCTCCTACGCAAGGTGCAGGGTTTGGCTACTAAGTTAATTTTAGTGAATTGTAATACCTATCAGATAATATCACATTTTAAGTTTAGAATATCACTGCTCCCAGCAAATCATCACGCATTCAGTATTCAATCCTCCGTCATGTATGAGCGTGAATCTGTTGGATACTATGTTCTATTAATGATACTTTTATCAATGGGAACGTTTCGTTGCTATTATATCGTTTTATCCTTATTTGTCTGCGTTAATGAAAACAAAGAAACTGAAACTCCACATGAACACTGCATTACTCGGGCTTATTATAGAAATTTCTCTTTTCTTATTCCTCTAAATATATGTAAACGAATATCTAGAAAAGAATTTTAAACCATTTCTAAACGTGCCACGAACTTCCCGCCTTGCAGTGAAATTAGCTGCCAAGTTAGTGGCAACAAGCTGAACATCACATGATACAGGGGAATACCCAAGTGAATAATGGCCGAGAGCGTCGAGTCGCTGACCATGGCATTCAAAACTTCTAGCTGCCGGGGGTCCATTCCCGCCTTTCGCCTGTATATTTTCTGAAATACAAAATTAACAAACGTGCTTAATTCCCTACAGGTTTTTATCAGGAATGGAGAATCGGATGAAGGCACACTACTGAAAATTGAGTTAATGGGGACACTGCAACATTGTGTAGTGTTTATAGTATCCTAAGAGTTTAACTCTTTATTTAAACCTATTAAGTAATATTTTTTAATGTCTCCTAAGAAACACAAGGCCATTGGAAAAGTGCAACCTAAGTCCACAAGTTGTAGGGATAAATCGTTAAACCAAGGTCAAGGCTGGGTATTTCAGCTAGTATTATATAACTGATAAACCCTTATCTATATTCAAGTTTTAAATCCCTTGTAGCATATCAGAAAAAGGGCAGCAAACTGTTAGTTACAAAACGAACGATTTCTGAAGATCAATACATAATGTGGCCACCATTTTCCAAGCGGCCGACAATATGGAAGCCAGAAATCTTATTATACAATTTTTCTTCCTCTCCCTCAGCCGTCCCTAGTACATTTAGAAACCATTAAGAAGGGTTCAGCGTTGATCCCAAATTAATGGTCCCGGGGGCCTGGCCACCGTTGCAATATAAGATCGACCATCTATACCGCATGCCAAGGAAATGTTTAGCCCTGCACAGGACCCTTCCTTCACCGCCGAATGCATATTTAGTATCTAAAAATATAAAAAAAATACCTAACAACTGGAAAGAAGGATATATGAGGTTGTCTAAATCAATAATTTCAGTTTCAATTACATATTTAACATATTTATCTTCGCGAACGGAATACTCATGCTAAAACACTACAAAGGTCTCTGTAAAATGCAAACGACTTAGGATATTTACTAGCACTTTGTCCTAATATAAATTATTTTCTTTTCTCCGCTGCTTGAGAGGCCACTCTTGAGTGTTTCTCATGTTCTATATGCTGCTGCTTTTGTACACTAACCTTCACCACGCAATATTTGCAGAAAGCTAAGCCTTTATCAGTAGAAAATACCTTTGCTTCAAATTCAGATAAAAGTTATAGAAAAAAAAAAAGGAAATCTTACTAGGCTTAGCTTTTGGCTTAGGTATTTACAATCAGGAATTCTTCCATAAATTGTGAAGTTGCAGTTAACCATATTGTGAATATAACCTACCCATTCCTTCCCTCTGGTCAAGGTCATAACCGAATATTTAGAGAAGGATCAGTAGATTCTCGCAGGATGTATACATTCTCTCTGTTGGTGCTAAAGGCATGAATAAATAGCAAAGGTCCTCCCAACTGCATGTTCTTGCCGGCCTCAACGGCGTGTATTAATTTAAAGAAATTGGAATTGAGATTAGACTGTTGGGCAGAAAAAAGATAGAAAACGGGGGTAACGTTGCAAAAAAAGCTGTTAAATGAAACAGAAAGCCAAAAAATACGAAAGAAGCAGAAAAGGACAACAAATTCAAAATTTTCTAGCATGATCCATAAGGAACATATTGTAACTTTATAATTTCTCAATTACATGATTTTCTTTACAATTACACTTAGTTGTATCCTCACTTAGACAAATGTTGACAAATTACACTATTAACTCTTTTTCCTACATAGACTTTAACAGTTAACCTTTCTAACATCTTCTTTACTTGATTACCCTCCCCTTATGTAGGACTTACACGCCCTAGGACTTAGAAACCTGTGCCTAGGGTCAGATGTCGGTCTGGGTGGATCAGTTGGTTAGACGCTGGCCTACTGATCCCAAAGTTGTGTGTTCAAATCCGTGTGCTTAAAACGACAGCTCCATGTCGGTAGATTTACTGGCATGTAAAACAACTCTTGCGGGACGATATTTCGGCACACCTGCGACGCTGATGTGATCCTGGCAATTAACAGCGTCGTTAAACAACAAAATAATTTTAATTTTTAAGGTCAGATGCCTGTCGGGGAGCAGATGAACCTATGCATCGGACAGAATGAAGACCTGGAAGCGGGTGATCAGCCCAACACCAAATATGAGAGTGAGGAAGAGGATGATATGAAATGCAAGCAAAATCGATGAATGGAAAGGTGATGAGGAGAATTTGGTGGAATGAGTGGCGGGAGAAACCGGAGAACTCGGAGAAAACCCGCCCAGACGCCGCTTCGTCCACTAGGAATACAACATGCGGGTCCCTGGGATCGAATACGAGGGACCCGCATGTGGCAAACGGTCTTACTGTTCGGTCACAACACTATTCTCGACTCTTTGGCAATGATGATTTGTTAAAGAGCATTCTACTTTGGATGCTTTCTTCAAAGAGATCTGAAGTATGTAATGTCACACGGCCTCCCCCTCAGCGCTGCTCGGCGAGCAGCACCATCTGTATCTTCCTTTGGGGCAGTCCCTGGATGCAGTAGACTATCGCCGACCCGCTCATCCTCCGAGGCCTTCCTGCGCCCACAGGTTTCAGCGACTGCTGGCCTCTCCTAGTGCATCTTCGCGAACATCTTGCTCCTGGTGGGTCCTAACGTAAACTCCTCCAGGGTTACCATGCAGACCTCCACGTGTTCACTGGGCTTCGGAGTGTTACCTTGTCCTCTCCGACTCGCAAGATCCTCCTGCCGACGTTGATCACTGTCTCGTTACTCCTAAGGACGCCCATACCCAGGACAACCTTCTCAGTCACCCTGGTGACGTACATTCATAGACTTGTAACGCTCTGTCCGAACTCCAGCAAGGCCTCTTCCTTCACAGGCAAGGTGTCGCTCAATCACAGCACTCTTGTAGGGCCGATCAGGTTACCTCGATGTCAAGCCTTCCACCACGACAGGTCACACCACGGTCACGGTTGCACCCGTGTCCACCACCGTGCCGCCTTCCGCATACCACATTCGTCCGCGATGATGCCCATTATGCCGCACAAGGTGCTCACATCAGCTTAGGGATCGGCGATGACAGCTCCGACGTGCTCCTCTTCATGCTGATACTTATTCGTTTACAATTAGCTTGTCGGCCAAGTGTGGATGGTACCTCACCGAATGTCCTGTCCAATCACAATCCCAACACACACCTTTGAGAGATCGTCGATGTCCTGGGGCTGTTCCCCCTTCCCACACAAACAGAATACTCCGGATCTTTCACACGAGGACAGTTGCAACCTTGACCACCTCCATCGTCAACGCGGTCGTCTGTTCGGTCGTCAGCGCATCGTGAATGGTCTGATACTTGCCGAGTGTTAGGCACTGACATATCTCGGCGTCGCGTTCCCCTTCGACTCCGCAAACGTATCTGACCGGGAGGTTCACCAGAGCCTCATTCACGAGCTCTTCATTGTCACGGGCGAACTCCTGCAGCCAGGTTGTTGCAGCCAGACGGTGCTTTCCAAACCGGTTTTCAAGAGCCTCCCAGATGTTTCGGGACGCCGCCGACGTCGGAATTACGTCCAGTATTTCTGCCGCCCGTCCCTATAGGAAGATGTCAGCCGCGCAGCTTCCTCTTCCATGGAACATCGATTGTGGGTGGCGACGACGGCGAGTTGTTGCCGGACGATTTCAAAGGTCAACGTTCCGTCGTACCTAGGTAGCTTGACTCAAGAGGATGTGTCACGTCCTGGTATCTCGACCGCCAAGTTCTTAGTTTTGCCGAGAATTCTGCCATCTTAACGGTCGGTTACATGGTGTTGCCATCGACACTGTCTTCCGCGGCGCTAAGATGTTCCCCAACGAGTTGGCTGAAGTCTTCTCGTCTTCCTTCACGTCAATCAGTTGCCTGTAGATATTTGCCGATAGCTCTGACTTTATATCGAACACTTTTGTTATCAACTTTTTCATTCCGGATTCCTGCATTCCATAATTCACTGTCTTTATTTCGAAATTCGCTGTCTTTATTTCTGCCATGCTGGCCAGTAGTTCTTCCAACATTTCCTCCATTTTGCCGTCGTTTCGTCGCACTTCTGGCGCCAGTGTAACTTCGCAATCACTTGATTTCCTTTACAATGATTACTCTTAGCTGTGGCCTCACTTACACAAACTTTGATAAATTACACTATTAACTCTTTCACTTTTACAAGAAACACTAATACTATGTTACTTTTCCTCAGCTCCTTGGCAACGAGCATTCTACTTTGGATGCTTTCTCCAAAGAGATCTGAAGCAATGGCACAATATATGTTGGGCCTCGTTATCAGACATTAAAAAAGTCAAAGGTTTTTCAATTTCCTAGTCCTCTCTATGAGACATCACAAGTAAATAAGATTGGTTAATAAAAGGTTGGTGAGTTACATATGACTTTATGTGCCCACCATTGTTTAGTTTTATAGCTTCTACAAACTGTACTTACAAAAGCTTATTTTTCTATTTCATGTTGATCAAGAAAATTTGCAGAAATAGTTTCATTACATGATTTTGTTGTAGGTAGAAGAGAAATGCAGGAAAACAAGCGATAGTGTTGCTGTTCGCTGGCCTTGAAATTACATGGTTTTCCATGACATCACGAGAAACAAGTGAATAGCGACTTCATTCTCATAAAATGACAAAGTATTAAAAAATCCAAAATTACAATAACGGATATCTCAGATACAGCTGGTGACACAAAAGAAATTATCTCTTTGAAATGAAGTGTGTTTATTTAGGAGGTCTACATTTCTTGTACAGAAAGCTTTTGGGTATTTCTTGTGATTACCTGCTATAAAAAATTAGAAAAACGCACGTTGGCACTGTGTTATGGGTAATCTAGATTTTCAGAACTGAATTAATAATTGGAGCCGTGTAGAGAACAAGGTTGTAAAGGGGTAGAGTGAGACTGAAAAATTCAATGCCACAGCTGGGATTTGATCCACGGATATTCCGGTCTCCGTGCGGCTGCTCTAACCACTGAGCTACCATGGCCAACGTGCCATCATGACATCAAATTCTCCAACCCGCTCGCATTTTCCCGGTAAACCACACAAGATCTCAAACTCATGAGATTACATACCTTAATGGCGACTTACTATACTGTGAGTACTTAAGTCCCATAGTAAGTTTCCAAGTTTAACCAACTATAAGCCAATCAATGGAAATTAATATTCCTTCCACACTACCCGTGCATACTATTACATACAAATCCGGGCTCTACTCATAGTGAAGAAATTATCTTTGTTACTGACTTCTTATTTTGATTGTTTGGCTAGACAAGCTACAGTTTGAATGATGCGATCCAATACTTGGTGATCTGCTGCCATTCTCCCATCGTGTTTAATGACAGACAATCGTGCAACTTCAGACATAACATATTCAAATATGTCCCAACGCGCATGCACAAGCAGATAGAAATAATGAATGTCGACTAGGCGTCTTGTATTGTAACCAATAAAGAGCATTTGTAATAATCGTAGCCAACATTTGCAAAGAATCTCCAGATATACGCACATGAAATTCTTGTGTAGATCGTAATATGTGGGACCAATTAGCAGACGGCGACTTTTGTAAAGTCCTGACCATGCTTGCTTATGCGCAAACTGATGTGGTTGGATGCCGTGGTCGTTGGCGCCTTTGTGGCGTGGAGGTTCCTTCGTGAAAGAGTTACGGGTAGTTTGGTATTCCAGCATTGTTTATTTGGACAGCACCTAGCCGCTAATGCGACTTTATCTATGCAGTATTAAAGGAGTTTTAATGTCTTCAAGCTTTTGTGTCTTGGGCAATGGTGGAATGTTTCACACACATAAGAACCTTTTTGAGCACACCTTTATTTTTCAGGACCTCAAAACATACATATATGCCCAACGAGAACTCGACATTGAAATTGTAGATGGAAGCAACACTACCTCTACCTACTAGTTATGTGGTACAAAAGCAAAGCTTAAAAGCACTTAACCACTATAGAATGTGCTCAGTTCCTACAGACAAGAAATGCCGCACACCGGTTCTTACTCTGCATGAGAATATAAAAATGAACTTACCGTATTACATTCCACAACTTTGTCTAGTAGTATAATGTTGGGATGGTTGACCATCCTCAGGATACGTATTTCTCGTTCCGCTGACTTCATGCGAACTGGACTAGTCTGTTTAAAACAAAGGCTCCATGTCGTACTTTGTCGTGTTTAGAGAAATATCTAACATAACAGGTGTGTTACAACATTTGTGTGTGTGTTTGTTTGTGTGTGTGTGTGTGTTACAACTAGGGTTTTATTTTGCCAATAGGAATGTTTGCAATACGGGGCCGTAGGCCGAGTGTACCAATCGTACAAGCAAAATAATATAATTTTAATTTGCGTGGCATACACTATTACTCATGACACTTGGGTGGATAGAGGTGGAGGACGCAACGGCCGGCGTGTAAGCCTTGGCCCGAAAAGGACTGTTGCGCCGCGGGGTATATTTGTTTGGCATATACTATTTTAGATAGCCATGGAATTTGTAAAATAACAATAAAATAATATTATGTTTATTCCATTCCATCTACTTGCTCATCTTTCTGAGTTCGTCCTATTATGGCTGTCGCAAAATGTAATGGTAGGTGGCTCAACATAAAATCCAATCATAGCCTTGCCATGCCTTCCGGTGTTGTGCAGTTAAACACGCTGTGAAATCACACTGTAAACACGGTGATCATTTGCGCCCACAAAATTAATTTGCTCTACACGAAAAAGAATAGTAATGGTCAGCTATTAGCCGCCATTAAATTGTGTGTGTGTCATACACGAATTTACCTACTATTCCTTCTGAGTTCGTTCCATAAAACGTACCTGTTCCTCCACTGGAATTCATTCTTTAACATTCACTTGATATTCCTACGCAATTCGTTCTATAAAACGTACCCGCTTTTCCATCGGAGGTCGTTCTATAACATGTACGTGATATTCCTTTTGAGTTCGATCTATAACATTTACTCTCTTCTCCGTCGGAGTTCATTCTATAATATTTACTTGCTTCGCCGTCGGAGATTATTTCATAAAGTTTACTTGCTTCTGTGTTGAAATTCATTCGATAACATTAATTGGTATTCCTGTGGAGCTCAGTCAATAAAATGCATTTATCTGGAATATGTACCCATTTGCTTTATGCTAAAGAAAGAATTGTAAATGTTATACAACGAACTCAACGGAGAAGCAAGTAAATGTTACAGATCAAACTCGGATGGAGAAGCAAGTAAATGTTATCCAGAGGGTTGTTTCCTATCTCTGATAACGATTTTGACTTTGTTCCTACTTTACAAAAAGCCATGTCTCCACCACCAACCATGCTCTGTTTTCCCTTCTTTCAAGCAATCGCTCAGCACCTCAGTTTCCACTGGAGAAGGCTCTTGCATATTGCAATCATTACCAGAGGTTCCCACTCCTCTTTACAGGCTTTCCAAAGACTATCACTTACTCGAGAGCGCCTACTTCCTAGTGTCCTTTCCAAGAGTCCAAAGCAAAACATCCATTGGAGAGGCATCAGGGGATTTTACTGGCATGTTGCTGAATGGAACAGCGTGTATTCCAGTTTCCTGCTCCATTCTTTGCAAGACTGCAACAGTCGAAACAGAGCTGTGACTGGACACCTTAGCTTGGTGTAACCAGACATTGCTTTGGTTGCTCCCATAGAGAGCCGGGATTTCAGTGTGGTAAATTGGGGTGAGAGACTGGTAATACTTGGAATTGATCTTGACCTTTTAGCAACTCTACGAATTATCGGTTTCCCACTGTAGCAGTAACCAGCTATCACAATACCCTTTGATAAACTTTCTCTGCATTCTGCATACAATTGTTGAAAATTCTTTTTCACTCCTTGGTCAGTAATAAATTGCACGGGGTTTGTTGCAGTCACTAAGATACCATATGGCTCAAGTAATGTGACCAAAAATTTCCATTTTTCTCCTGCCAGGTGTTTCTCATAGTCCTTCTGTTGGTGTAATGCTCAAATGTTTGACATAGCAGCAATTTATAAACTTGACCTTTGTTATGTTTCTCTATATTAAAACCCTTGTTTATAACGGTGTTAGTTTTGAGGGATATTCCCAATTTGTTTGCAATGGTTCGTTGTGTGGCTGGATTACTGCCAGAGATGAGGGCCTTGATCTTCCTTATCACCTCAGGAGAGCGTCTGGTAGTAGCTCATGGATTAGCCTGTTTTCTTCCTTTCAGAGTTAATCCCATGCAACCCTTTACCTTTTTATTCAACATTCAGCTAATACCATTCTTGCATGCTTCAATAATAGCGGAATAACTATACTCTGCGTTGGAAAAGGCAGTAATGTACCCTTCCCAATATAGTTCAATTTGCTTAGGCATAATGACCACCACACACATCATACTGCTATGAAGGCAGCATAGAAACTGTTTTTAACACATGCTTGACCTTGCTGCTGCACACATAGAACCACAGTAATCACATTTACAATTCGCTATCGGTGATCGGAAACAACCCTCTGTAGAATTAATTACAAAAGAGAAGGAAGTAAATTTTATAGAATGAACTCCGAAGAAGAAACAAGTACATTTTATAGAATTAACTACGATAGAGAAGCAAGTAAATCTTATAGAATGATCTCCGATGGAGTGAGTGAGTGGAGTTTATAGGCTCGTCGATAACCAGGTCATTTATGCCCAACTCCGATGGAGCGGTAAGGAAATGTTAGATAGAGAACTTCGAATAAGTAACAAATAAATGGTCTATAACTAACTTCAATGGAGTAGGCAGTATATGTTATGGAACGCACTCCAAAGTAGTACGCAGTGAACGTTATAAAACCAATTGCAAAGGAATAGAATACAGACGTTAAGGGAAGAACCTCAAAGGAGTAGAAAGTAATCTCAGGGAACGAACTCCGAATTAGTAGGCAGCGAATATTATGAAACCAGTTTCAAAGGAATAGGACGCAGACGTTAAGGGAAGAACCTCAAAGGAGTAGGAAGTAACGTCAAGGAACAAACTCCGAATTAATGTGCGTTGCAAAATGATACAACCACCTGTGTGTTGTAGAAAGGGCAGACAAATATATAACAGAAACTTATACACATGACTAAGGTATATATTAGATATATTTTGAAACTTATACACATGACTGAGGTATTTATTAGATATATTTTAACATTGTGTAACGCATATGTGGGTCACAAACTGCACATTGTCCAGAACTCAGGTATAAATCAATGCTTTCCACATTCCCGATGTTGCAAAATGATACAACTACCTCATCTCAATAGTCATGTAGGAGCCTTGTTTGAGCTCAATCTGGAAAACACGATCACACATCCATAAGTTTCTGGATCGTGGACACCTATATTATTCCAAGCACATATAAGGACAGCTTTCAGCTCTGCGATATTAGAATACTGTTTGCCATCAGTATACACTGAGGGACTTAATATATCCCATATGTTCTCCATGGGGTTCAGATCCTTTAACACTCCATAACTCCATTCTGTAGAAACCATTCCCAGGTGGAGTTTGCAGTGTGAATACTAGCATTGTCCGGCTGGAAAAGCCAACATGGACTTCCAATTGCTTCCCTAAAGGTAAAAGATGAACATCTAGCAGATCTTGGTAATCAGTTGCTTTCATCCTATTTGGGAAACCAAGTTATGTTGTGCCACGGTAACCAAACCCGGCCCAAACCACTAATGAACCACCTCCTTGCTGCCGTTTGAAAATATCTGTTCTTTCCGCAAATCATGCCAATAGTAGGCTGCTTCATCTGGCCCATCTAAATTGAATTTTGCTTTCATCACTGAACACTACTTGCTTCCTTTGGAATTTCAGGCTCACATGTTCCTTTGCCCAGGATATCCATCTTTTCTTATGCACATCAGTAAACCGAGGCTGACGTTTCTTTTTCTTGTACAACATAAAATTCTTGCTGGCCACCATTCGGGATAGCGTAGACTTGTCCTCGCGAATGTTTGGATTTTGAGCCAATCTTACCAGAGAGGTTCCGCCTGCACTTAATTGTGTTATTACACTTCCGTCCTGGCTGGGTGTAAGCTTCCTTGGCCTTCCAGAGGACTTCTTCGTGCCATAATTCGTCCCAGGGAAAAAAGTGTTCACAACGGAAGGAGATATATGAGTCCTTTTAGCTATTTCTCTAGACGACAAACCATTCTTGTTATAAGCGATTATGTGCCCTTTCTGCTCACCTGATAACGCAGGTTGACGTCTCATTTTCTTGAACGCTTCCTTCACCACTATTCATTTCTAATACAGGTGTTGAGCTATGTAAACACTCGACCCAATGTACCTACTATCATCATTGTATAAAACAGGGAGAGGGGTACGAACCATGATCATTTTGCAACAGTCGAATGGTCTCGTGGTCAGTTACTGTAAGGTGAAGGGGTCAAATGTTTCCGTGGTTTGTCATGAATACAGGTACGTCAACTACATTGCATTATATGTATCTTTGCAAGCTCATTAGGTATTGTGTCGCGCTACAGCTGAAAACCGGGGTGGTTGTATCTTTTTGCAAAACATCTTAGCAGGCAATGAATGTTATGAAACCAACTGCAAAGGAATAAGACACAGACGTTAGGGGAAGAACCTCAAAGGAGCAGGAAGTAAGTGCTAAATCTATGACATTTTTTCAGGAGCTGTTCTTCTTCTTTACCTGATCACCCTCGCCTTTTATAGGACTTACATCCCCTAGGACTTACAAACCGGTGCCAAACCAGGCCCGTCGGGGAGAAGAGGAACCTATGGACCGGACAGAGTGAATACGTTGGAAGCGAGTGGTCAGCCAAGCACCGGGTATGATACTGAGGAAGAGGATATGAAACGCAAGCGAAATAGATGAATGGAAAGGTGATGATGGAGCAATTGGTGGCATAAGTGACGGGACAAATCGGAGAACCCGGAGATAACCCGCCCAGACACCGCTTCGTCCACCACGAACACCACATGTGGGTCCCTGGGATCGAACCCGGGCCACTTAGGTGGTAGGCGAACAGTCTAATCGCTCGGCCACAGCGCCGCCCAGGGGCTATTCAAAACATATTATTGTATATCTGCAATTAGAATCGTAACATTTCCTCCATCCTCCATTCAATTTTGATTTATAAAATTGCATATCAAGAAAAAGTTACTTAATCTTGATTATACTAAATTCAAAATCTTCTAAACACAGTTTTAAACATGCTTTAATTATTGCAGTTCATTGATCTTATAACTCACCTTGAATCATAGAGCTAACATTACAAATAGATTGCATAATTAGATCTTCAGTTAAGGTCATTTATGACAAAACGCATAAGTAATAAGGGAAATATATCTGTGGAAAAGAAAACCTATCTATGGACCTCTAATTGTATTTTTCCATATAGGTAGTAGGGTATACAAAGAAGGGGCACACCTCGGGCCCCTACATAGACGTAATGTGGCTCCACCTTCCAGAAGGAAGGTTCATAGGAATCACTAGAGGCTACAGGTAGCAGCCAGATAATCTACAGGGACGCGCGGAAGTGCCTAATAGTTCAAGATTCCTTGACCCATCCGACTGCTGGATCTGTCTAAAGAGGGATATGAAAGAAGTTGACCAAACAGCCTTCCAGTGTCCACTGAGAGTACTTTTGAGTAAGCATGTGCGCCATCTGTCCGGCACCCCCATACTCCACGAAACCTAGAAGCACACCTAAGCAATGAGAAATAAATGGAATAAAAGGCAAATGATGGAAAGGAAATCGTAGTAGATGAGAAGCTACCCTAGGGGAAATCAGGGGAAACTACGAAATGCTCAAGATCGGAGTGGGCGGTCGGGCAGTCGGGAATCGAACCCGCAGCCTTCTAAATAGGAGCCTCGCACCTATTTATCAATTGTAATAAACGTAAACGTCTGTAACATAAAAATTACGGTTGTAATGATTTTATAAAGGAAAGTTTACATTTTCATTAACATCCCTCCTTGAAACTTACCTCACGTTTGTTAAGAATCTTAATCGCTCTGTGCACTCCGGATGCTTTGTCCACTGCATGTACCACCTTGCCAAAACGACCTCTGCCCAGAAGTTCCTTGAACTCATACAGAGTCCGCACTTCTTCTGTTCTTATTCGCGCTATACCTCTCTCTTTGAGGCCACAGTTTGCCTGCAGATTAATAATTATAAACATACATAAGAATGAAGCAGTTACAATTCATACACTAGCTTTTGATCTCTTTAAGAAACGTGATTAATCGCACGATACGCAATTTGCGCAACTGACACCATACAGAGAAGTATAGAGGTATTTTAGACGTGGCGAATGGCCGATAGTTGCGCAATGGTTTGTGGTAGAGTTCACGTTTGTAGTGTGACGCCGGTCCCGGCGCACAACAAAGGACGGCCGGGATCAAGCTACCTCACAACACATACCGGGTTCGGTGCGTATCAAAGGCGCTCAAGGTCAGAATGCCTCGCGCGACTATTTGTGAACACGTGAGCACAATCAGTGCGTCAGAACTAAAAGGGGTTTTCGAGATTATTCGAGAAGTGTCCGGCGGCCGGCGTATTTGTAGAGATTCTAGAAAAGGTGAAGTTCGAGAAAGGCCTCCCTAAGGAGGCTAGGCAATGAGAATTTTGGGTCAGTCAGTTTTTTGTTTTAGTGTGTGTGTCAACTGCGTGTGTAAAGTCGCTTCGAAAGAAAGATAGTGAAGCAGTTAATGACTGTGGGGTGATTGAATCGTCAAAGTCAGCTATTGAGAGACAAAGAAGACAGATTTTTTTTTTTTTTTTTCTGAAGACTGTATAACGTGAGTAAAGAGTATTGTGTTATTGTGCATTCAGTTTTGGAAGAAAATAAAGTTGAGAAAAAAGTAATTGGACCTTCGTCATTTTGTCACACTGCTGTCAAGGGTGGGATTAGTCCAACTGTCGTTTTTCATAGTATTTGTAAGACCATAGGGGTGCCCGGTTAGTATCTCTCCTACTTCCGTGCAGTAAACATGGGAAACAGTACGTCGTGCCCGCTTGCGTTATCAACACAGCCTTGTTTATCTCAAGGAAGGAGGCAGAGACGTTACCCCCACCATCAATTTGCATGACGCCACTCGCGCAGCTCTTAGCAAGGTCTTTCGCCACGTCTAAAAATACATCTGTACAGACCACTTGCCTCTCGCATTGACCGCGTTGGATCAACAGCTAGTATTGTGCGTTTACTAGTAGAAAATGACTAAAGCGAACTTTCATTAATGACATTATGCTATTTTATCCATTAATTATGAACTCTGCTCCCACCATATACTTGTCACCTACGAGGAACCCCCTCCCACCGTTGCACATCACACTTGTAGCACTTTTCTCTTCCTCTACTGTGTACAAGAAGTAGAGAAAGTATTTGTACTTCACCCAAAAATTCGATATCGAGAATTCACAGAAATATGTTTTGAGGTCCCCTGAATCTTAAAAAAAGCGTTTTTAGGAAAAGGTGTGTGTGTGTGTGTGTGTGTGTGTGTGTGTGTGTGTGTGTGTGTGTGTGTGTGTGTGTGTGTGTGTGTCTATGAACAGCATAACTCAAAAACCAAAAGTCGGTTAGAACCCAAATTTCGTGATTAAGTTAATGATCTTCAGAAAGATTTTCACAGAAATCCCTTCCAAACTACACTTTACATGAAACATTTTTTGAAATCTATATTTTGTCAAAAATGGCACTAACAATGAGAATACCATATGTTTAAAATATTTTCATGACAAATGAAGTGTTTATCTTAACTTTTCTGCGAATGTCCTAAGAATGACTTCTGGATGACTTGCATAACTGGTAAAGCGCAAGGAATAGACAAAATCTTACTACAAATGTAGATCTCTTTAAAACATGCAACATTGTCAAATACATTTTTATGGAGCAAACCATTTCGCAGATATTCTTTATTATTGGTTGGAATGTCCAATTACTAATACTTCGAATAGGAAGAGGCTATTCTGTTTTTTCCTCTTTCCCATGCAAAGTGAACGAAATTTCAAGGTCATCGCATAACGACCTCCTATTAAAAGGTTTGACTATTGTTTAAAGCCTAATGTATTCCAAATTACAATACTCCCCTTGCGCCTACAAGAAAATTAGTAATAACTTCATAAGATAATTTTTACAAATGTTCGTCTCGATTAACATGAAGTAAAGGAATAAGCGTTTGTAAGAATTATTTGTACAAACGTAGGAAAAGTAATGTGAGTGCAGCACATTTATATTTTTATGTTCTACTTCGTCTCATAAGGAGCATTTTAAGGGATACTTTTTAAACAAGCTGGTATTATGTGATGTAAGAAAATTACAAATATAACTCTTTGATGTGAAGCAATTTCGTACTCATAAATTGGTTCTTACGTCTTTTGTACTGGTAAATTACGCATCATGCTTAATAAGAATTTATCGTTTACTTATACGTTTATTGTGAACTAATTCGTGTTACAATGTCATTAAATAAAAAGCAATTCATTGTTTTAACCGCCAAGCTATACTCGTGTGTTTGATGTATTGTTGACCAAAACAACTTCAGCCAATAGGAAACGGCCGCGCTGTTAACGAGTATTGCGCCTGAAAGTAGTACAGTAGCTATTTAGAAGAAAACTGTTAAAGAATGTGTGAAGCGAGTAACATGGTGTTGAATGTGCGGCCAAAGGATTGCTTATGTTTATGTGAAAACATGTATGCTATTCACATTTACTTTTGTTACGGGAGTTATAAGTAACGTGTTCATTCCTGACAGCAAACAGAAATCAACACAAAATGTGGTATATCACGATTTGTATTATTTTTAATCAGTTACTTAAATCTCTCTCAACGTACTCATGAGGTCAACGGTATTGATGCCAACGGAGTTGCCGGAGCGACAAGACCACTTTAAACTGTAAGTATAATTTTCAGTGCAACCTCGTCAAAAATAATTTGTGATACACACACACACACACACACACACACACACACACACACACACACACACACACACACACACACACTTACACAGATGGCTATTAAGCCACAAGTCAGGAGAACATCAAATTCAATTGTTCAGGAGAAACTTGCATTCAGATTAAAAAAGGGATAATATTGCTCCACATATGTATATTTTACTGGACTAAATAATCTAACATTAAAATACGATGGATAAACGACTCTGTAATTTAGTGATCTACACTTTTAAAGGCTGCCGATCGTCCAAAATTCGATGTTAAGATTTCACCAGATATTTATGTTTTGAGGTCCCCTGAATCCAAGAAAAGCATTTTTAGAAAAAAGATCCAGGCGCGCACGTGCGAGCGTGTGTGCCAGTCTGTGTACAGCGTAACCCAAAAACGAAAAGTCGGTTAAAACCAGAGTAGGTATTTAAGTTTTAGTATTTAAGTCTTTCAAGGTTGTGACACGAAGATTTTGAAGAAAATTCCTTCACCCTAAACTACACTTTACATGGAAAACTTTTTGAAAATTTTTATTTTCTCAAAAATGGTTCTAACGATTTTGATTAAAATGCCATATGTTTAAGATATTTTTATGGCAAACGAAATGTTTATTTTGAGTTTTCTGGCTATAGCCAAAGTAGTCATGTTTACACTTGATGACTTTTGCATAACTGGTAAACCGTAATGATAGACCATATCTTAGAAAAAATGTAATCTCGTCAAAACACACAAGTTATGTACAAATTCATTTTTTGTGGAGTGAACCATTTCGACGATATTCTTTGCTATTTGTGTGAGTTTGGCAACACTTCCTAATGTATTCCCATATTCCCCTGCACCTGCAAGAAAATCAAGAAAAAAATAATTTCTGCAAATGTTTTACCTAGACTGACGTGAAGAAAATAAAGGAATAAGAGCTGGCAAGACAAGAGTAGAGAAAGTCATATGAGTGCAACACATCAGATTTGTTTACCTGTAGGTCCCGCGTCTCAAGAAATCTTGTGGGCATGAGAATAGGTCCCTATTTTCTTGACACCGTCTCCCTAAATTAAAAACTTAAACATATATTGTTGCCATTTCCTGTTGTGAGAAATCCGAGTCAGTGCTTATCTAAGTCATTGTTTAGCGCCCTCTGTGAACAGTGAAGACAGACGAAATTTGCCTAGTCTAGTGTTGGCATTTGATGTGTTGCGTTGTGTTGTGAATTTAAGCTATTATGCCTAAACGGAAATGCACTTTCTCTTCCAATTTAAAGGGAAAATATCCTTTCTTCCAAGAGACAGAGCTTAAGTATGAAGTTTACTGTAAAGTTTGCAATGCGACATTTTTCGATTGCACATAGTGGGAACTCGGATATTCTTCAGGATGAGAAATTAAACAGCAACTGGCCTCTTCTGCTGCTATTGCAACAACTTCTAAAATCAGTGACCACCAAAAAATAATGGGTAAGTTTGTTTCATACGTCATAAGAAATTCTGCTTCTGTTGTTTCTATTAAATAGGTGCATTTAGAACTGTAAACAAATGCCGGCATAAACACCTTTATTGAAGGACTAACATAAAATCAAATTAGTGATGTCCAGGATCACAGAATAGTTTTACATTAATTAACAGATATAATGTTAACGACTTTGAGACAGGGGCGGATCCAGTGGGGGGGGGGGGGGAGGATACGGGGGTCGTATCGCCCCCCCCCCACCGAAACTCTTAAAAATGTAACTAAAGCAAAAGGCACTCGCAATAATTCAGAAATATATTCAAAGGATCTGAGCGTTTTCTACGTTAGTAATTGTCATTAAAATAATAAATGTACATCTAAATATATTATAACAGTGACCTGGCATCGTAATTCAGAACAAAGAGATTTAAGTAGTAGTTGTGTTTAACGCCCGCTTTTATTACTACGGCACCGCAGGCGGTGACACTGATGATACATGGAATGAAGAGGGAGCACCGGTGGGATGAGATGGCGGGGGAAACCGGATCACCCGGAGAAAACCCGCCCTGACGCCGCTTCGTCCACCACGAATACCACATGCGGGTCCCTGGGATCGAACCCGGGCCGCCTACGTGGTAGGCGAGCGCGCTAACCGCTCGGTCACGGCGCCGCCACAAAGAGATTTAGAGCGGTTGACGATAAAATATGCTTCCCATAATCTCATTCCAAATCGTATGAACATCTACGACATTACGATAACACAAATCGCTCTGCAGTTTCAGAAAACTCCTGGATTGTTTCGGTAGTAACAATGCTGGGGCTTATTATCATCTGTGAATGGGTGTAATGAAAATATTTTCCCCTTCATACACAAGGCGCTGAAGGTTTTCTGTACTTTACTGGTAACTACAATACCAGAATGTTTGTTCTCAACATTACGGTATCTGAAGACCTATTTGAGGAGCACATGGGAGCAGACAGATTGAATATTTCTAATTGTAACACCTCATCAGATCCCCCGCCCCCCGGAAACAAATCTTGCGTTGAGGGTTGAGTTGTAATAACACGCATTAACATCTACTCTATATAGGGAGAACAACACATGTTGCAATAACTACAGCTTTCATTTTTATCAAGATAGAATGGATAAGAGAAATTTGTCAAAGTCCAGGAAACGAAAAGGCTAGATTGGCTGCAGCTCAGGTTACATTTGCATGCCATATAGTGTGTCATAATAGCTACAGTTCCATGGATTGCGCAACAAATATCGTTAAAAAAACTATGATGTCAAGTTTATTGTCGACGAGAATCAACCTGGCACTTGACAGCTAGCTGATTCACTCGAGTAACCATTGCGCTATGTGCTTGTAACACGATTGGGCGATAGCCCTAGCCTCGTTCGTAGATGAGTGAATCAGCTAGCTGTCAAATGCCAGGTTAGTTCTCGCCGACTGTAGTTGTAAAAGAACCAAAGCTGAAGCTACTATTAATAGTGTATTAACTCCTTGGTGCAAACGGCTTCTTAAAGATCTTGACCTTCAATTTATCCATTGATACCAGCAATCGCAAATCAATCAAGTTTTTTTCTTCCAATATTAGTTACACAGTATTTTATTGCAGAAAGCTGGGTGCATAAAAATGTTTTGCACTCACATGACCTTGTCTACTCTTGTACTAACTTTACCTGATTATCCTCCCCTTATTTAGGACTTACAAGCCAGTGCCTAGGGTCAGACGCCTGTCGGAGAGCACAGGAACTTAAGGACCGGGCAGAGTGGAGACCTGGAAGCGGGTGGTCAGCCAGCACCAGGTATGAGAGTGAGGAAGAGGATGATATGAAACGCAGGCGCAATCAACGAATGGAAAGATGATGATGGAGCAATTCGTGGAAAAGTGGCGGGGGAAACCAGAGAAAACCTGCCCAGACGAAGTTTCGTCCACCGCGAATACCACATGCGGCTCCCTGGGATCGAACCCGGGCCACCTAGGTGGTAAGCGAACGGTCTAACCGCTCGGCCACGTCGCCGCCACTATTCTTACAAAGCCTTAATTCTCTATCTTTTTCATGTTAGTCGAGATAAACATTTGCAGAGATTATCTTATTGCTGATTTTCTTGTAGGTGCAAGGAGAGTATGAGAATATAGTAGGCTTTAAGCGATAATGTTTTTTAAAACTTTGAAATTACGTTCTCTTTGCGCGGCCAAGAGATAAAAAAGTGAATAACGACTTTCCATTCGAGAAAAGTATTGCAAAATTCACACAAATAACAAGGAATGTCTCCGAAATGGTTCACTCAAAAAAGATGCATTTGGACAGAACTTGTGTTTTAACGAGATCTAATTTTTTGTATACTATGATTTGGTCTATCTCTTACGGTTTACCAGCTATGCAAAGGTCATCAGGAGCAAACTGGACCACCTAGGCTATAGTCAGAAAATTCAAAATATACATTTCATTTGCCATAAAAATATCTTAAACATATGGCATTTTAATCAAAATCGTTAGAATCATTTCTGAGAAAGCCAGAATTTTCTAAACATTTTCCATGTAAAGGGTAAATAAGTGAATGCTGAAGCTATTAACAGTGAAGCAACAGAATCTAAAATAAGAACAAACTAGAAACTAAAAGCTTCACTTACCTTAGTAATATTGTAATACAGCAATATTACTAAGATAAGTGAAGCTAGTTTTTAATTTGCTATTTTAGATGTCAAGGGTAATTTGTGGTGGAGGAATTTTCTTTAAAATCTTTGTATTGAATCCTTGAAGGATATTAAACTTAAATACCAACTTTGGCTTTTAACCGACTTTCCGTTTTTGAGTTATAGTATTGACACACACACACACACACACACACACACACACACACACACACACACACACACACACACACACACACACACACACACACACACACACACACACACACACACACAAGCGCGCTAGGCCTTTTGTCAAAAAATGTTGTTTTTTTTTTTTATTTTTATTTTTTTTTTATTTAGAGATCGAATTTTTGGGTCGAATACGCAGTAGAGAAAGTAATAAAAAACAGGAAAGAAAGTAATTTTGTGAGTTTTAAGGTTATAACAAACATTGGACCAATTTTATTTTTATTTACGAAGCCATGTATTATAGAGGAACTTAATGTTTCAGCTTAACGTCAAGAAGTCGCCGTTAAAGTCTGCGCCCTCGTATCCCTGATATATATTAAGGACAGAAATAGGCAATTTATATAGGTATATATTATCTCGGAATGGCTTACACCACAACAAAGTTTATTTAAAATAAGTTTTGTTTTTAAAGAGATCTACATTTTTGTCTATCTCTTGTGGTTTACCATTGTACAAAATTCCTTCGCAAGTTATTCACAGGTTATAAATAAAATGTATTATAATCCATTATTCAACTTACATATTACTGCACCTTGATAAACCTTCCAGGTAAACGACAGTTGGGGTGGGTGATTTTACCGAAAACCATGTTGCACTCTTGAAGGATTGTGAAACTTAAATACTAGGCTTATACCAGATTTATTATTTATCCAACTTTTCGTTTCAAAATTGTCCTAGATAGGCGCCCCACCCCCACACGCACACAGATATGTTCATAAATTTTTGTTTTTTTATTCTGGGGCCCCCAAAACACTATTTATGATGAAATCTCTACATCGATTTTTTGGGTAAAATATTTCCTGTACTTATTGAGTAAACAACAGAGAAAGTAAGGTGTTTCAATAATAGCTATACTTAGAAACTCACATACCTATTATAGTTTCGAAGTTTAATAATTATCACTTGCCTGTTATGGCTGAGTCAAAATTTAATGGCGTGTCGCTCAGCACAAAACTCAATCACAGGCTTGCTACGCCTTGCGGTATTGTGTAGTGAAACATCCTGTGAAATCACGCTCTAAAGCCCGTGATATAAATATAATTTGCGCTCACAGAATTTATTTTCACAACAGGAAATATAATAGTAATGGTTAGCTATCAGCCGCCATTAAATTTTGCATCTGCCATAGTTACGAATGAGTGCTCTCTTCTGGCTTCTATAAAATAGAACTTCGAATGTACCCAAACAAATATATCTATATACAAATTATACACTGAAAAAAATATATTTAACACATATGGTGACTTAGAAATGAAGAAAGAAGAAAACGCATTAAATACACAAATGTGGTGTTGAGTAGGTAATATGCAACTGATCGCAGGATTTTGACAGAAAACTTGACACTATTTTTTAGATTAAGTCCTGCTGAAATAAATAGTCTCCCGTTACAACTTTAAAAAGGTAACAGCTACAGAGCAATGTGACAAAGCTAGGTCACTAGATAGAGTAGTTTTTTCATACTGGTAGGTAGGTATAGTGTTTATGGTTATGAGTGGACAATGACATAAGCACGTTATTTTGCCCTTAGTATGTCATTTCTGTCATAAAATCGTTCATTCTGTAAACACTTAATATGTCTTATTTATATGTCTCACGCATAATTTAATCCTAAAACACGTCGGTTAATTTAAGCACGTACCTCTATAATTTAAGTATCTTATTTTTCTCGCCTTTTCTGTAATTAATAATAGCTTAATTACAGCATCATGTACACATTAGTGCAGCATTTCTGCAGTATTCCGAACTATTTTACTTTTTCTGCTGCCTACACGTGCTAGGTACAGGAAATCCTATATTCCAGCGTAGATTTGGTATTGAGATTACATCAGAAAATATTTTGAGTTCCTTGAATACCAAAACAGTGCAGTTCAAAAATGAAAAATCTCTTTACAACAAACTTTACATGTAACTCCAGTATTTTTCGAGGATGCAATACGAACAACTTCAAATTCCTACCACCCTTAATCATTCTTTGCGTAGAAAAATGTCCATTAATTCTTTTAATTAAACGATAACTTTGAGTAAAACCTCAGTTCGAGACACTGACATGAATAAAAGGCATATCTTGACTTATCTATAAATAACTTATGAAGGTTTCATTCTAATTGAATTTTATACAGCTGCTAGGAAACTGTAAGAGTGAGTGAGTGAGTGAGTGAGTGAGTGAGTGAGTGAGTGAGTGAGTGAGTGAGTGAGTGAGTGAGTGAGTGAGTGAGTGAGTGAGTGGTGTTGTTTACGGGCCCGTCGACAACTAGGTCATTAGGGTCCGAAGTCCAAAGATAAAAACAAACTATGAAAACCTCACCACCAAAAAGCTAAAAAAAAAAGTGATAGTTAATGGAAGTTAAAAGAGCTAAAAAACGAAAGTTAAAACCGCTAAAATTTAATACAGCTAAAACGTAACGCACTAAAAGCGTAGGCTGCTAAGACGTTTAAAAATGTGTAGAGAGGTAAAAATAATTCTAAAATTCTCAAAACGACAAAATACAACTTACACCTGCTTCCCAAAATCAATATTTGTAACAAACCGCACTACTGTAGCTACAGCTGCTGAGTCGTTGCCTAAAACAGTTCACAGTGTAAGACCCAGGCCAAGGGACCGGTTCAAAACTTAGCACAAGAAAAATGCTAATTTTGTTAAAAAACATAGTCAATAAAGATTGCGAAGTTTTTTGGGGGCAAGCGAGATTAAACTCTTGTATTAAAGGTAAGTTATATTACTTACACTATTCTCGCTATCTTTAGAAAATTAAGACATGTTTCGGAAGCTATTGCTCCCATCTTCAGCTAACAACAGGCATAGGTCCTAATTTACTAAGGTAAGTGAGGATAGTGTAAATAAAATGTATTTTAAAATCAAGACACATAAATTGTGCTAAATAATATATTTGTGGGGTAATCCTTCATAAAGTATTTCATACTCTGTTATACGAGGCACATATTTGAACATCTGCGATGCTTCTTTTTTTTTTTTTTTTTTTTTTTTTTTTTTTTTTTTTTTTTTTTTTTTTTTTTTTAAACCTTTTAAAGAGTTAGGTACTACGCTTCTGATATAAACATTTCTATGTTTTTTTCCTATGTTACATGCAACTAAGCACACATTACTTACTGTTTAAGGTCAAATTTATCGTCAATAATGTAATGTGAATAGAATAATCAATTTTAATCATCATTGTCGGCAGGCTTTTGCAATCGTAAAAAGCTGAGCTAAGTGTCATCAAAACGCAATTTAATACCTCACCAACAATTTTATAAAAGGTTATGAAGTTAAAATAATGAACACTATACTGGATACTAGAAACTTGTTTCCTTTAAATTTTCCTTTGTAAATACTCTAAAATAAGCTTGAAATGTGTCTCCTCTCAGCTTTTGAACAGAGAAGTATTGGGAAGCAACAGATGGTATATACAAATATAAATCATCTGCTTTTAGGAGCTAAAGAGAATAACTGCTTTAAGGCAGCAATGCACCTTAAAAATTTCCAAAAAGCTATGAAAATTGGATTTTTTTTATTTATTATTCTTATCGCTTTATTTTTCGTGTTCCGCATTAATTTCCTTGTTTTAGGCCACTTAAGGCAACTTGGAATGGCAAAAATGCCAAAAAATAATTGTTTATTTTTGCTGTTTTTTCTTTGAAGTTATAAAATGATATATTATATTTACGGTAAATGGTTCGAAAATTTAGTTTTAAAATATTTTAAAATAGTGGTTTTAAGAAAAACTCACAAAAATATGAAGAAAAAAAACCTTAGGTTCAACATTGTAAACCTTTTTCTAAGAAAGGATATAAGGTTTTTGTGCTAGACATACTTTTTTCGCTGTTTCTATATTGGTATTGGAAGCTATGCTGCCACTGCAAATGACCATCATATGGATCTGGAATGCATTAGAAGTTTTGTGAGCTTACTTTATATACTGTTTACTTTAAGGCTTTCCTCAAAACTAAGATTTTTCTCTGCAAATGACTCATTTTCTCAATAACTATTAGAGCTAGAACAATGCAACTTGGTACATAAGTTCCTTATATAATTTTGTAACTTTTAACAGGAGATCATTTTCCTAAATTAATTAGAGAAAATTTTGTCACCGCAACTTTGCATAAAATTTCGTTAAAAATTAACAAACATTTAAAATAAATATTTTATGACATGAAACTCAATACATTACGCTTTCCCTGTGTCCATTTCATAAATATGAGATAAAAATTTCAATAAGATGTGACAAATAGATACAAAGAAAATGGGGCATTAATATTCTAATGTTAACATTGGTAAGATAGAGCATTCCCAGTTCCCTTCAATGCCTGCATCCCTGGTGGTTTTTAAGATAAGACATATGTGTTACAAGATATTGGAAATCTTTTAACACCATTTAACCTTTTCCACACTTTCTTCTTTACAAAGTTCTTCTTGCAGGAGGATTTTTGTTCAATTGCAATCAAAATTGCAGAATATGCCTATGAATGCATACTAAACAAACTCAAGTTACAGATTTGCATTTAACACATGTTTGGTAACATTGGACATTTCATTTCAGATAATGTATTACAAATTCAAAATTTATCAGGATGTAAAATTAAAAAATTAATATCTTGACTATGCAATGTGCTACCTAACTTTTTAAGGGCAGTCTCTCTGGATGAAAGAAACACTAAGTTTGATTGTAATATCCCAAAAATCTCCAAATGGAGCTTTTTAAAAAATGTTTTAGTATATTATAGTAATACATCTTTTTGGAAAAAATAGTTGTAGAGGGTTGAAGCTTAGTGTATATCTTAGTTGAAATAAAGCAGTTATACAGCAAACATTTAAAAATAATGAAAAATTACAGACTTTAGAAATGTTACCGGTGAGGTCGTGGCCGAGCGGTTAGACCGTTCACCAATCATTTAGGCGGCCCGTGTTCGATCCCAGGGACCCGTATGTGGTATTCATGGCGGGTTTTCTACGGTTTCCCCCACTAATTGCTCCATCATCACCTTTCCATTCATCAATTTCGCCCGCATTTCATACCATCCTCTTCTCACTCACATACCTGGTGCTGGGCTGGCCACCCGCTTCCAGGTCTTCACTCTGCCCTGCCCATTGACTCATCTGTTCTCCGACAGGCGTATGACCCTAGGCACTGGCTTGTAAGTCCTACATAAGGAGAGGGTAATCAGATAAAGAAGAAGAAATGTCACCAGAGCCATGGCTTGGTATCTTATCAGCAGGGCAAGGCATTTCATTGTCTTTCCGGTCCCACAGGTTACGATCATGCGAACATTAGCGCTAGGTCAGCCACTAGCTGTGTTACACACAGCCGCTGCAGGATGCGTAGCACAGTACAGTGCAGTAGTTGCGAATAGGGAACCTAACTAGATTAATTATCCAATTGAAATAAACATTTAAGTGTGCCCCAGGTGAAGGATTGTGTTTAAATTGATGCACACAATTGTGAAGGCGCTAGATTAAAAGCATTTATCTACAGATGGAGACAAATTTAGATGTAAGGTGTGTTGTACAAGTTTTGTTTTTGAGACTCTAAAAATGTATACGGTCATAGATTGCAACAGGTTACGAAAATAATAATGTTTAGTATAAATTTGTGAATGATATTATCTGTCACATATAATTAAGTTTTTATTGTATTGTCCCCTCTACATACTTCAATGTACAATTTAATGGTCACCCTATAACCCTGCATATAATCTCAAATTAGCCACTGCACGTCGTTTGATAGCGCATAAGAGGCAGCTTTGTTTACGTTGTCGCAGACCAAGCATATTCAAGGATATATGCATATGTATGTGGACATTTATTTTGCTTATGCATGATCCATTACCTATTTCGAACAAACTGAAAAAATCTAATGAATCTACGCGTTGGACATCCCGACATCACAATAGCTTTCGTATTTCGAATCATCAAAGAGATACTGCATGTTTTCGTGAAGTAAAGTGCGCATTTGAATGTGAAACTGTATCCATGTACATTATTCGTCCCTATCAAAAGCCATTAAGGGTCTAGAAACTCGCGGCGCGTTCCTGCACGAGTCCCCTCAGTTTATCCACAACACATTTTTTTTTCTCTAAATGCTATCCCTGAGAAAACTAGGGGGAAAAGGTTAAAGCTCAACTCAATGCGGTGTTGGACTCAAATCCAGCACTAAAATCAGTGAACAAGTACATAACTGGAATCAGACAATATTTACCAGATGAATGTTCCGAGTAGTCACTACCAGTGTTGCCATATCTACCGAAGTAAAAGTAGAAGATTTAATTTGAAAAAAGCAGGAGAAAACATATTTTTAACCGGCAATTTTGCTTAGTGTACCCATATTTATGACACAATAATAATAATAATAATAATAATAATAATAATAATAATAATAATAATAATAATAATAATAATAATAATAATAATAATAATAATAATAATAATAATAATAATAATAATAATAATGACGAGGAGAAGAACAAGAAGAGGAGGAGGAGGAAGAAGAAGAAGAAGAAGAAGAACATATAAAAAAAATCTGATGTGATGCACTCACATGACTTTCTCTACTCTTGTACTAACCATTCTTACAAACTCTTATTCCTATATCTTCTTCGTGTTAGTTAAACATTTGTACAAATTATCTTATTGCGTATTTCCTTGTAGATGCAAGGGGAATATTAGAATACAGTAGGCTTTGAGCGATAGTCGAATATTTTAAAGCTTTGAGATTCCGTTCTCTTTGCATGCTTAACATATAAACAATGAACAACGATGTTCCATTTCACGAAAGTTCAGTTTTCGAAACTGACAAGGAATATCTCCGAAATGGTTCACTTTAACCCCCGCAAAAAAAAAAAAAAAAAAAAAAAAAAAAAAAAAAAAAAAAAAAAAAAAAAAAAAAAATTGAGACAAATTGTACTTTGGCGAGAAGGTATAGTATAGTAAGATTCTGTCTATCTCGTACGGTTTACGAGTTATTCAAGTCTTCCAGAGTAAACAGAACTACATAAGCTATAGCCAGAAAATTCAAAATATACCTTTCAGTTGCCATACAAATATCTTAAACATAAGGCGTTTTAATCAAAATCGTTAGAGCCATTTTCAAGAAAATAAAAATTTTCTAAAATTTTTCCATGTAAAGGGTGGTTTAGGGTGGGGCTATTGCCTTTAAAATCTTCGTGTCGCATCCTTGAACGACATTAAACTTAAATACTGACTTTGGTTTGTAAGCGACATTTTGTTTTTGAGTTTTGCTGTCCACAGACTAAGACACACACACACACACACGGACCCTTTTCTAAAAAACTCATTTTTACACACCCAATCCACTTCATTGTATCTACTTGTGCTTTATTTTATTTTCGAAATTATTGTTATTATTATTATTATTATTATTATTATTATTATTATTATTATTATTATTATTATTATTATTATTATTATTGGATGGGATGTGGAACAGAAACTAAAGAACTAATGTAGTATTAGAGGATGAGAAGAATCTAAGTATTTGGGGGTAAAAATAGATAAAGAAGATAAACAGAAAAATGACATTAAGAACAGAATCAATAAAGGTAAAATTGTAATATCAATGCTGAATAGTATCCTGTGCAATAGATACGTAAGTGGAAAAAATAAATTGCAAATATATAATACAACAGGTTCTGAAAACTACTGTCACATACGGAGCTGGAACATGGAAATTTAACAAACATTTAGCATCAAAACTTACGTCGATGGAAATGGATTTTCTAAGGTCAGCGAGATGTTCAAGGTTGAGAAAAATAAATAATGTCATAAGATAAAAAATGAAATAATGACTAAATATTGGACTATGTAATTTATAAACAGCTGATTTGGTACGGACGTATTTGAAGAATGAATGAAGAAAGATTACCGAGAAAGATTTTGGAATGGAGTCCAACTGGAAGAAGAAGAAAAGAAAGACTTCGAAACTCATGGATGCGGGAAATAAGAACTGGAATAAATGGAATGGGTAGATAGGGATGAGTGGAGAAAGAAGATTCTTCAGGCACAGAAAGATGGGTAAACTTTGAAAGTCTGTATGTAAATAAAATTATTGTTGTTGTTACTTAATAAACTTTCAGGCATTGCTTAAGTTATTATACATTTAATTCCAATATTGGGAACGTAATGCTGTTGTTCTCTTTGGTGGTGCGTTGGCAACGCTGTACATACAAATGCCTCTGCAAAGGGGAGAATATGCACCACCCTAACAAGAATAACGCAGGGGAGAAGCACAAAACAGATCGTATCACATCTGCCACTCTCAAATTTGTATGTTCAAAATTAAAGAGAGAAACGCGTCAGAAACATTTAGTTCTTTATATGTTTCTGTTTACCTGCTAATTTATTAAGCACTTGCTTCTTGCCCAGGGTGGCTTTATAAATCTCGAATGATGATCTAATCATTTCATTTACTTCCCGTATCTTTTATGAAATTATTATCCAATAATCCTCTGCCTAGAAGACTTCCAAATTTATAATTTTATCTTTTAGTGGCGAAAGACTCATTCGCATGGTTGAGTAATTTTAAACGCTTTTATTCGTAGTTATTTAATAACCAAAAGGGTCCACAGTCTTCATATAATATGAGCTCCTTACATCAGTGTTAAAAGAAATAGGCTCACAATTGGCGAATATTAAAAATCGCTACTCTCAGATCATTAATTTAAAACTTAAAAAAAACACTGTATTATTATTATTATTATTATTTTTATTATTATTATTATTATTATTATTATTATTATTATTATTATTATTATTATTATTATTATTATTATTTTTATTTTTAACATCTGTTAAAAGTCTGATGTCTTGCACTCACATGACTTTCTCTACTCTTGTACTAGCTATTCTTACAAACTCTTATTCCTATATATTCATGTTAATACTGACAAACATTCGCAGAAGTTATCTTATTGCTCATTTCCTTGTAGGTGAAAGGGCAATATGGGAAAACAGGAGGCTTTGAGCGATAGTCAAATGTTTTAAAGCTTTCAAATTCCGTTCTCTTTGCACGGTTAACATATAAAAAATGAATAACGAAGTTCAATTTCACAGAAGTATAAGTTCTCCAAAACTCACACCAATAACAAGCAATATCTCCGAAATGGTGCACTCCACACACACACACACACACACACACACACACACACACACACACACACACACACACATACACACACACACACACACACACACACACAAAAGACACAAATTGCACATTTTGTAGTTTAAATATTTCTTTTTTGAAGGAAGTTTAATTCCGACTTTATTTTTGTGTTTTAGCAAGATCTACATTTTTTTGTATGGTTAGATTTGGTCTATCTGTTACGGTTTACCAGTTGTGCAAAAGTCATCCAGAGTAAATAGGGCTTAATGGGCTGTAGCCAGAAAATTCAAAATATACATTTTATTTGTCATAAAAATATCTCAAACATACGGCATTTTAATCAAAATCGTTAGAAGCATTTCGAAGAAAATCAAGATTTTCCATGTAAAGGGTAGTTTAGGGTGGAGGAATTTTCTTCAAAATCTTCGTGCCGCATCCTTAAAACATGTTAAACTTAAATACCAACTTTGATTTTTAACCGATGTTTCATTTTGAGTTATGCTGTCCACAAACTGACACAAACACACACACACACAGAGAGACCTTTTTCTAATTTGTTTTTTATTCAGGAGGCCTCAAAACATCTATTTCTGGTGATATCTCGACATCGAAAGTAAAAAAGTGAATAACAACCCTCCATTTGAGAAAAGTGAAGTATTGCAAAACACATGCAAATAACAAGGAATATCTCCAATATGGTTCATTCCACAAAAAAATAAAAAAAGTAATAATAAAAAGTAAATAAATAAAATAAATAAATTAAAAAAAATTTAAAAAGTATTTGGACATAAATTGATTTAACGAGATCTACATTTTTGTATAGTAAGATCTAGTCTAACTCTACGGTTTACTAGTTATGCAAAAGTCATCAAGAGTAAACAGAAAATTCAAAATATACATTTATCAAAATCGTTAGATTTTTTTTTTTTTTTTTTTTTTTTGAAAATCAAAATTCTCGAAACAATTTTCCCTATAAAGGGTAGTTCATGGTGGAAGAATTTTCTTCACACATACAGGAGCCTTTTTCTTATTTTTTTTTTATTCAGGGGACCTCAAAAACATATTTCCGGTGAAATCTCCACATCGAACTTTTGGGTCGACTGCATTATTTGTTGTTTAACGATGCTGTCAACTGCCAGGATCATATCAGCGTTGCCTGTGTGCCGGAATTTCGTCCCGCAGTTCTTTTACATGCCAGTAAATTTACTGACATGGAGCTGCTGTTTTTAAGCAGCTCATAAACCATCGGTCTGGGCCGGATTTGAACGCGCGACCTTAGGATCAGTAGGCCAGCGTCTAACCAACTGAGCCACCCAGACCGACAGAGAACGGAAAGTCACGTGAGTGCAACACATTAGATTTTTCTAAAATGTTTCGGGGGTTCAACACCTATTCCGATGTACTTTTGACATTGAAATTATGGAATACTTGCATTTTTCTGCCCACCATAGCTTAAAAGTTACAGAAACTAATTAATACAAGCTTGCCCTAAAATGCAAACGAAAGCTGCGCTATTGCGGACACAAAATTTAATGGCGGCTTATAGCTGACTACTACTATTCTCTTTCCTGTTGTGCAGATAAATTTTGTGGGTACAAATGATACTTATATCACCGACAGCGTGCTGTAAGTATAGAAAACCGCAAGGCATGGCAAGCCTCTGATTGGATTTTGTGTTGATCAGCTTCTCCTGCCACCCGCCATTAAATTTTGTCAGCCATAGGTGTCAATATATGGTAATTTGTAAGCTAGCCAAATCGTTTTTCATTCTTAACTAACACTGGATTAATTTATGTTTAACGAAAATTACTATCAAAGAGTACACAAAATGGATGTAAACAAAACAATGTGCAATGTAGAAGAGTATACATGTATACTCTGGTATTTTGTGTGAATAATGTTCTGAAGAACTGAGTATAATGCTGTCATTCAACTCGGAATAAATACCTTTTCAGCTGTTAGTATGTTAGAAACGTTAGGGAAATTCTCTTTGTGGGAGGAGGCTATTATAGTTTAACGCCCTTTAACCGGTGGGATACACGGAACGACGGATGAATGAAATGTGGGAAGTGATCAATACTCACACATATGATCTCCACTCCACGAGTTAGGCATTCGTCTGCCGGGAAAACATTCACGCAACTCATCCCACCCGTGATTCGAAATCGGAACTAAATGAGAGCCAGACATGCTATCCCCGTGGGTGATATTTTGTGAAAAATAAAATATTGCGGTTTAAACGCACAATATGTAATGAAATTGATAAGAACAACATTAGGAAGTATAGAGGAGACTGTTTACGAAGTGAAAATTACAGATTTGTAGTAGGGTATTATTTCCTAAAACTAAATTTCACTATATTTACCTAATTTGCCGTTGTTTGCATTTCTCAGAAACAACACTATTTAATTCTTAAAAGCGATTTGCATTTCTCTGAAAGAGGCCGCAACTACCTTTAGTTCACACGCCCACCTGTTTAGCGTTTAATGAATATTCATCTAAACCACACGTGTTAATTCTACGCAGGAAAACGAACTGATTAAAAGGTGCAAAATAATTTACTGCAGAGAGGGCACATTTCCTATTAAAAAAATGAAAACGCCAAGTTTAGGCACTACAGCATAATATGCATTTCAACAGTCTTGCAATATAAACCTTTGGGTCAGCTTAATGAGCATAGTAAATTTAGCAAGACCATCGCATACGTTTACACAAATTCATACGCACTACGAAGTGGCAAGTACATAGCACACCGCTAACGGTGGCGTCACAAACAGTGAAGCGACATTTCATTACTATGCTGCCCCACGCAGACTTCAAGGACTTCCAAGATGGTGGTTTTATTGAACGCCATCTTTACCAATGGCTTTGAACCACGTACAAACTGAAACCCAGGAAAGCTCGCGGAAAGAACGCAAGAGGTAATTTTTGGTTCGTAAACCGCGTAATTATGTACCTCACATTAAACTAATTACGAGCCATATGTGACGAGAACCAAGAAGAAAATCATTTGGGAATGTAAACACTAAGTTTGATTGCCCTTAGGTTTATTTAAAACCATTTTACTATTTGTCAGATTAATATGGCTAACGAGTTACGCTGGATATCCGCACTGTATGCATGACCATTAGCACAGAAACAACGGCAAAAAGGTAATTAAAACTACAGAATATTGCTTTTGGTTCACAATCCTTCAACTGATGCTGCCACTGATTACACTTGTTCCATCAAAAAAGGATAAATTAAATATATGAATTCACCTCATCCATATTCGAAGATTCTTTCATTCTTCCCAAATGTATTTCATATCCATCATCTTAAAGTCATCTCGGCACGTGTCTATAGAATGCTGAAAGAGATAAGGAGAAAGGACATTGCAAGTTCAGATGCCAAAATACACTTAAAACCATAAGAAATTGTTTATTACTGCTACCAATATTTCAAACACGAGATGAAATATTAAATTTACATTATTTTAAAATTCCGTTCTGTAGTATAACCAATTCACCCACTTTCATAACCTTGCTATCAAAGCTTAGGCTACCACAATGACGAATCTTACACGGCATGTTAAAAATTATACGCAGGATGTGAATTAATAATTATTTTGCGTTACTTTACATCGGCTATACAACTTCTTACCTGATTGGACATAATATTATTACCAGAATATATGAAGTCTTTTTTTTTTGTTTCATGAACCAAAATAAACGCCGGCAGTATTACAGCATTTATCACCAGGTGCCAGCACCGCGCCGCCATTAGTGCCATCTACCGCACAGGATGGAACTACGGCGTACACTTAACCCCAGATGGCAGCACCAGGCTCCTCCAGAGTTAATCTTTACTTGCATCTTTTGTACCACCTGCTCTTGAATGCTTTAAGATCAATTTTCCAGATTACTTTATTAATAAAGAAGTTGTCTTCTACTTTCACCCCCAAGGATTTAAATAAAACTCAATATATTCAAACTCATCTATCCACTTTTAGTCACTCCATGAAATTACAATTCCACTACAATTTCCCTAATACAGTAGTTTTCCATTCAAGAATTTCCCATAAAAAATATGCCAAAACTGAAAACTACGCGAAACTTTTGTCCCGTCTTCTTTTAATATTATCAAATGTTTGGAATGAGCAGAGCTTGTCTGTTTATGGTCAAAAACTGACCAACCAGTAGTCACAATTAAACACTTGAAATTTACTGTTAGAAATTGGTCATACAACTATATTATGCACACACAGAACACATATCTACAAGTCAAGATTTCTTTACTATTAAAACGTGGGTTCTGTCTCCAAGTTTTCATTCTTCAAGACAATAACTGATATTAAATACATCCAGTTTACGATTACAATTCACTCAAAACTTTATTGCCCTGTTTTTACTGAACTGTTGCAGAATGAGGATCACATTGTTGGTTTTGTGTAGGTGCATTTTCTTGACTAAGTGGTCAAATCCATCAAATGTTGAGGTTCTGTGTTCTATTTGTTTCTTCAAAATCTTTGTACAGTAAAATTGGGGTTCTTTGTCACAATAAAAGAAAAGGTTAGCTATACTATGTTACAGCCTGACAAAAACATTTTACAACCAAATTCATTCATTATAAACACATTAAAAAAATAATTAAAAAAAATTAAAAAAAGAAGAAACTTGTAGAAGTTGAACATAATCCTTGTTATTACAAAATATTGTTCCTTTCACAACTTAAAACACACACACACAACATTCGCCATAACATTTGGTTGGATGTCGATTGTTTTCTTGCCATTACTTCTAAACAAGTACATTCATGCGGTGTGGTCTTTGCGAAACTTGTGACGATCTCTCCCTGCTTTTACTACTCTTTCATGGGGGAGAGGTTATGGTTATGAAACTGGAAAACACATTCAGAAAAAGAAAGGAGAAATTACCCATGTCCATTTTAAATTATTTTAAATAGAAATAATTGTTTAGAGAATGAATATATTAAAAAACTTCCCCCCCTGCATTACGTTGCATTTAATTCCCATATGCAAAACTTGGAGGAAGGGAGTGAGGATGTGAAGCAGGATTTAGAAAAGTTGCAACTTTTGCTCTCGTTCCTTCTTCAGTGTTGTACACACCATGCCATTGATGAGGGCTCAAGCTGCTCTAAGTTAAAACTGCAGTCAATTACACACACATACACATATTGAAGGAAATAACAGAGGGCTGCCATTTCACAGGAAACAAGATATTTTCTTTTTCTCAACGATGACCTGATGCAGTTATCAACCCTTGTATATTCCTAGCACCACATTCACACGCCATTTCTTAATGCCTGTGACAACGGTGAAAAGGAGGAAAAAAAAAAAACTCAAATAAAAAATTATTTAGCTGGTAAGTGAGTCTATCCATTGTCATTTATGTTAACAAATCTGGGCAATTGCTCCACTCCTTTGTTCCAAGCTTTACTGGGAAGGCAGGAAACATTCACTCGCTCTCTGTTCTTTTTAAGTCTCTGCCACACTCTTCTCATTATGCATCATCTTCATCTTCTTCGCCCTCCCCATCCCCTTCACCCTCGTCATCTTCCTCTTCTGCAAAGGAGATACATAAGATTAGTAATACCAATAAAACTTCAAGGGAAGACAGTTGCACTTATTGCAAAATATACAGAAATATGGCCTAATTTACAATTTAACCTGTTCACAGATAAGTTTTTAAATAGCAAGGTTACTCCAATTAATCAAGGGTTGGTTATGTTTATGCCATACCTTTGTTGTAAAAATGGGACATGTTTTAGGAAACCTTTCTCTCGTATTGTAAGCTGAAAATATGAACAGTTTCCCAAAAATGGAACATATTTAACAGCTGAGGTAAAACTGAACTTAATCAAAACTCAATTTTACGTTGTTTAGCTTGATCCTCAATTTTATAAGGTTTGGCATTTTTCAGCATTACATTGGCAAAAAATTACCCTGTGATTTACACTTGTTTTGTGTTCACCAGCTATGCAGGCTCGTCAGGCTGCTGACTAGGTAATATGAATGCCATACGTCGGAGGCATGACATCGTAACAGCTAAGAGTTTGGAGGAAACTTACACACATTTTTATATGCATGTACTTATCTGATTTTTATTTACAAGCAGTCCATTTAGTAAAGTTGTTACACAGTGATCACAATCATTCTAAGTAATATATGTTCAGAATGTTACTATCCTGTACTGTGGACCTGGTCCTGCCACTACAGACGTACAGCAAGTATATATGGCAATAATGTACTAAGATGGTGCATGCCAGTGAGAGTGTGAATCACAAAGTAATTTCTGACACACTGTAATCATACTGCTGTCAAAGACAGCAAGCATGAACAATAAAATCACTAAAAATTATAACTGTCACAATTTGCATGTTCAATGAACTTACATTACAAAACCCTAGCAATAAGCGAGCCAAAATATTAAACTTAATTAATTTGGTAAACCAGGACCAAGACCTATTTACATAAAGCTTCAAAATAACTTTTGAGTAAGCCCAGCACTTAATACAATTAGATGTGTGGCTATTATACCAAAGGTCAATGACACCACACACTGAGCATTTAGCCTAATATATACATAAGCTCACCTTCACCTTCATCTAGTTCCTCCTCTCCTTCAGGTAATTCTTCTTCTTCGTCTTCCTCCTCTCCTTCAACATCCTCCTCATCATCAACATCCTCGTCTTCCTCTCCATTTTCCTCCTTTTTGGCTTTTTTCGCGTCTTCACTTTTTGTCTGTAACAAAGAAAATGTGTTAATCTCAGAAGGATAAAATCCAAAATGCTCGATAAGCAGTGGCACTTGTAAAGAAAATCCAAGTTAAGGGAGTTTCAAGACTAAAATGAAACTAAAGCTTTCCTGCTTAAAATAAGTTGCTTTCAAGAAATTAATGGTGCTGCTAATGAATGAAAGATATATCTTAAAGTGATATTTACAACATCTAGAGGAATTTTTCCAGGAGAAAATATGGCTTTGTCAATACATAAAAACTATTTAAAGTGGAATGCATGTAAAATTTATCCATAAAGATTCTACTCATTTCTGACCAGCTGCAAATTATTAATGGAGGTAGTTTCTCAAACACGGAGTGCAATTGCATTTTAAGATGCACAGTTTATAAGGAATATTAATACTGCAATAAAAACTATAGTTATACTCAGTGTGTTCAATGGAAATTTGAAGGATCAATAACTATTTTGTAAAATTGAGCTTTGTCTGAACCTTTGGGGGGAGGAAAAATAAAAGTGAAAAAAAAAAAATAAATAAATAAATAAATAAAAAAGAAAGCAAAGTTCGTAATTAAAATAGAAGCTAATGAACAGCCCTGTAAATAAGTTGCATAAATTTAAAATTACGAATTGGGTTGAAGTGCATGCATAAATTACAATATTGCATGGAAATGACAGCTGTCACTCAAATCCTTGTTAATGGGCGTTTTTGTCTGGTTGGCCGGCTTTTCTTTTCGCACACGCATTCGGTGACATCACTCAGTTAAAGGGAAGAGGGGAGGTCCGCAAGACATCTACAACTGGGAACTTTAACAGGAAAACATTAAGTAGTTCCTCAATGTGATCGGAGCTATAGCGATCTAGCCCATTGCACTAATAATCAATGCAGTGTATATGACCACCATTATAAAATTTGCAAGGGACGCGTCGGAAGCTCGGGAGAAAGGGCGGGAAGAGGTCGAAAATAATGTTACATGTGAGTACACACATACCGATAACGAGCGCCATTTCCTACACCCGCCGCGAGGCTAGGTCCTCGACCCTCCCTCTACACACCAGCCGCTTTCTGATTGGTTAACTGTCGGCCGCTTCCCATCCTGTTCTTTCCGTCCATATCCCTCCAGCAAAGCACGCTTTATCATTGCATTCTTTTTCTCTTTCTGTGCTAACTTTACGGCGATAAACTCAGCCGAAGCGGGCTCGGGGATTGAGAGGGAGGGCGGCGCGGGAAAGAGAGAGGAGAAAGAGATAGAAAATATCTTCCGGGAGCATCTGTCTAAATTTTTGGCATCAGCACCTGGGATTCGGCGGGAAAGACTTTTATCCGAGTAATTAACTATAGCTTAGCAAAAGGCGTGAAAATGCCAATTTCCTTCAGTAAACTTTAAATTAAACAGTTCCAAAAGTATAATACGAAGGTTTACTTACAACACGCACTCTCGGTTGGAGGGAGAACAATGAAGGTCAACGTTCCCCCCCTACGGTATATACAAAGCGTCATGCCCAAGTGACAATCCCCACTGTAATACCGTTTTAAAGATGGAAAATCTAACACCGATTGCATTTAAACTGATTACATAACACTTCCGCATATAAGCGTCTAATGCAAGTGGGGTGGCCATTAAATCAATAAACCATGCACGCAAATCTGTTTCGGCATTTTCGAAAGAGTTAATATGTTTACGCATCATTAAAGCTGCTACATTTGCTTAACACCATATATGGAGTAATACAAGTGTCCAATGGCTATTGTCAAGGTTTTGGAAGCATAAAAGTCATAGCCTCTCAAAGGGGCCCAAGTTGATTTACTATTGATTCTCACCTAGCCTCTAACCCCAAAAGCCCTTGAAGTGAAAAGACCGCCACGTTCAAAATGCACGATTATCTAGCCTCCATCAAGGCCCAGCAAAATTTTTACGAGAGCCCTACTCACAAAAAAAAAAGTGCAAAAATTCCATAAATTTCTCAACAAATCCTAATCACCCTCAAAATAATGCTAAACAACCATCTTCCACAAATTCCTTACTATGAAGCTAAAATGTCCAAGCGGGTGCCCGGCCGGCTTTTTCTCACATGGTAACAAAATACTAACGATGCCTACTTCACGGCACTTTGCTTATTTACACGCCACAGTAGTTATAATTAACACCCACACTTATAAAATGCATGCATATTGCAAAATACCACCAGAGCAATTTGCAGAAACTAACATTCATAACAGGCAAGCTACCTAAAGCTTGCGAGCGTCTGCCCCTATAAGCCCACGAGTATTTAGCTATGATGCTCTTATTTGTACTCACCTCTGCTGGCCTCTTCGTGCCTTTTACTTCTGCTTTCGCATCTCCACCTGCTTTCTCGTTCTTTTCTGTCACTTTATCTACAGCGACCTCGGAATTGTTTTCCTTAGAACTCATATTTTCTGTAGATATTTGTTGCGAACTACTCGTAACGCACTTCCAACTGGCTTTGTTCAAAAATGAAGATGGCGCGGGCTTCAAGCTCGATAAACCGGTGATTGGTTGATGACGCAAAGAACTCATCGAGGGAAATATTTGTCAAAGTCCTATTATTGTACTAATTATATAAAAATATAATAAAATAAAATAAATATTTCAAGGTTCAAAAACGTAGGTTTAAAAAAAAATTAATTCCCAACTTGCTTCTACGAGGGGTTTGAGAGTACTTATACCGTCCTGGTTGTTTTGGGTTCAAGAGTATTTGTGAGGTCACGGTATTGGTAGATTGTCAACATTTTGTGGCCGCCATTTTACTTATGTTTGTAAATAGCAGTTTAATGTAGACGCATGCAATTACGTAAATAAAAATTGATATTTATTCATTGTGATATATTTTATTGTTTGTAGCTTGAATATACACCACGTCTTGATTTATATTGCTACGAAGTGCAATGACAGCTGCTTATCAGTGAGTTACCAACGCACTATTTGGTTTTTTTTTTCTATTTCCTTTTTGATAGAAAATTAATATTCTCAGATTGCTTTAAAAATATAAAACTAATATGATAGCGCGATCTCGGAATTAAAGCAACGCAAGAACGTTAAACTAATCCATATGATGCTGGGAATATGCGGTTGGCACAACTGTTTAAAAGGCGGCGAGCACAAATACTGCTATACCGGATTTGTAAAATGTTTTATCTCTAAATAAGTTCTACATTTTTGACAACATTTGGAGATAAATGTTTGAAATAATTTTTAATTTAGAAACAACTTTTATCTTAACTTAGGAAGTACAATACGTATAGAAAATTTAGCTGCAAACGGGTACTTCCACAGTGAATATTTGCTTAAGTTTATCGGAACCTATATAATTTACAGGGCTCTCCTTACAGTGGAGCATTGGCTTCAATCATTAAATTACTTGGATTTAATTTTTATTTGTCATTAACAGGTTACCTGGTATTTACACACACGTCTCTTACTGCAGTAATTAAATCCTTGTTTATTTCATTCATTTGTGATTAATTTTGCTATAATTATGTGATCGCAAGTGCAGAAAAAACAAATTGGGGCATTTATTTGGATTAAACTTTCTCTATGAATATTAAAAGGCGTTTTACTGTTATTTACCTACACACTACTTACTACAGTATTAATACTTATTTATCGGTTTTAAGTCTCGAAAGTTGATATTTAGGATTGCAAATTCAGAGAAAGCCAATTTTTGCATTTTGTTCAGTTGAGTTTTAGTGTTGGCAGTACGTATGAATTCATACAGTTGGCTACCTTGTTTATGCCTACATGCTTTTGGGCGCATCCGGTGATCCTTCCGCCATCTACGTCCTCAAGAGTGGGAATCCTTAATTAAAGCAAAATGGTAAGTTTGGGAACGAATTTATGAAATAAATAATTATCTGTTTTAATCGGGGGAATGAAAATCAATATGAGTTATCGGTTAACAGGAAAATAAGAACATATATATTGTTTAATGAGACATTCGAAAATAAATACTTAATTTGCCAATATGAAAGTCCTACAGCGTATGATAATTGTCAAGCTCACATGGAGCAATCGAAAAAGTGAGATGTCGTTTTACAGAACCTGAGTTAGTTAAGCCTGTCGATAATATCTCGGTAATTAAAGTTGTAATACCTTTCTCGGGAGTATGAAATGGAGTACGGACTAAAATGTTCCAATATAACCTAAGTCAAATGCGCAGTAGTATACAGAAATTCTTGATGCAACAGATCTTATGCTTTCCGCTTGTCAGTTAAATCCTAAATATTATGTTATCTTTCCGCAGAGTTTCACTCGGGCCACGAATGCTAAATTTGCACTTGTTTTCAAGTACATAGCAATGCAAGTATGTTTGTTACCAGAACATTGTAATTAAAAGGAGAACCAAAGGGGTATTCTCAATTGAAAGTAGCACAGTTCAGTTGAAACCAAATTGTATACTGCAGAACTGGTAACATTACACTTTGCAAATAATAATTGACATTCAAAATATATTTATGCATTTATGTGCCTGTAGTATCTACTTAAGTGAGCATAGTGCGAAATGTTTACAAAACTATGTATGGAGGAAGCAGTACGCGAGACATCCATGGGAGCAGTTCTCTCCTATTTGTCCCTTCCTTCTGCTGTCCAGCTGTTGCCATCACTGGCACTCCAAATGGGCCTGCGAGTACAGAATTTCCAGTGACCATTTTCCTCAGGTATTCCAAGTGCATATAACCACTCTTCCCAGTTGACATGAATAAATGCCTTATGATCCAGTATGTTATGGGCTTTTCAGCAGTCACCGATTATTATTGTTCCCAGCAATATCTAGCCCTTTATTAGGTGTAGGAGAATTTCCCGATTCCTTCACTCAACAGGTGACTTATCTTCACGCTCCACACTACTAAACACCCATTGTCCTTCCGCAAGGCATTCCCTGATGTACTTTCTGCACCATAATTTGAATTTGCCAATTTCCATAATTGTATTCCTGCTGCCAATACCCCTTTGGATGTGTACCACTCAGTTCATACATGCCTCTCAGTTGAGCATTGACCAATTCATAATTGTGTAAGTGCCACATTGTAACTTCTCAGCAGTAGCATACTGATGTGGATGCGGGAACAATAATACAGGGGGAGAAAGCACATCATGAAAATTCCATTTACTATCCCCAATGAAGGTATCTACTCTAGGTCAGGCATGGGCACGAGAGGAGAGGTAGCGATTTAACTTGCCTTACCCACCCTGCATTCTCTTTGCTGAGTGACAAAGGTTGTTTGGACACAACACGTGCAGTGTTGGGTTCGTTCCACTTGTGGAGTAGTAATTTCTACGCTGTTAACTATTTTCTTTAATATAAACACATTTTACATACAGCCACTTACTGTGACTAGGCAAATTACATAACCTTGAAGTTTATAACCTTCCTTTATCTATTGTATGTAATATTCTAACACTGTCTTATGATTTACGTACTAAATTGTTTCTCTTTCACAATAAATAAAGCAGTAAAGTTCCATTGTTGTTTAACCTTAAAAAGTTTTAGAACTATTTGATCAACATAAATTCTTTGGCTTTAAACTTAATATGTTCAAACTTTGAAACACGAAATACGATAGTTAAATAAACTAAAACTAAACCACTGAAAAGTGGAATCATATTGTCTCTTTTATATGTTTACAAATATGAGTATTCAGAAAGCACCTTTTGAAATTGTAAATATATACGTGTAAGATCAAAATTTGATTTATGCTTCTGATCAAAGTGGTGCTTTCTATTTGCAAATTGAAATCCACATATCAAACAGTAAACTTCCCTATTTTTGTAACTTATAACAAATTCTCTCTACCACTCTTCATGAACCAGCCATACCTGCCACTGAATAAGGTCTCGGAACCTGAACTGCAAGTAAGGGAGGGTTGTCAGGTGGAGTGAAGTTACAAAACTTTTCAGTGGAGTGCCCCAGATGAGCTGATTTTGCACATGCCTGCTCTAAGTGCTTTTTTGAATAAGTGTCATGTATACCATAGTGGAAGTATTCCTGCAATTCCCTGCATAGCCAATAAAGTCCATAGTTACCTGCATTTTGATACATTGGCCACAGTACTTTTCCCACCTCCCACTTCCCTTTTGTGCTTGCTCCATTCCTTCCATTCTTATAATTTGTATATGCATATCAGAGGTAATCCTGGACCTGTGGGGTCTGTGAAATTTTCCCTCAAAATGCAATCTCCCACCACACCTCTATGCAGTAACATGTGACCGCCCACACCCCATAGCAACTCCCAGCATCACCGACCTCTGCAATGATGCACTTACATCCCTCTTGCATATACAATTCGTATACTATTGCTCGCGGCTCATCTTAATCTTATTTCGCTCTCCAACATACAATTCATATAATTTTACATAAGTTATATACTATTAAATATATTTCATCTCCCTTGGCTCTTTAATATACAATTCATGTAATACATGTAGGATATTTCAAGCAATTTTACGTTGCTTTGCTATCCTTGGCGCTCACTACTGTCTGCTGCGATTGCAGAAATGTGTGGATGAAACCATACAACATTTTTAGAACTTATTTTTAAAGGCTTTTACTGACCAACTTTATGAAAGGAGATGCTAAAACTGGCCACTGTCGTCCATACATACATTTTTGGCACCTCTTTAAGAAACTATCCATCACTTGCTGTAATTCACATTAAATACTGGCAATATTGTTTTAATTCTTTCAGGCTGTGTGTGTTTGTCTTGTATACTTTGTTTTAAGTTACCCCAGATGCAGGTCGGTGGACTGAGGGGGTCACAAATCTCTATTAACCTCTTGAGCGCTATGGATGTAAAATCACGCCCATTTAAAATGGCAGATAAGCGCTATGTGCATGTATACACGTCCTGTGCATTTATGCATTTAACTCTAATTTATCCCTTATCTAACTCAACTTATTTTAATTTTCCCTTTATGAAACATTTAAGTATATACTTTACTGGCTTACCTTTATATGTTATATAATAATATCCAATATATAATATTATCCAATAATCTCCTTTCATAAAGTTGGTAATTAAAGCCTTTAAAAGTAGTGCTAAAAATGTGTGATTTTATCCACACCTTTCTATTGTATTGTATTGAATTACATCTTGTTCTTTGGATCCTAGAATGAGCCAGGCTCAAGGATATAGAACACATCATACAATCGTGCAATTTCATGCAAAATTTTTTTTTCAACACCTAAACACAATCATTATAATAGGGTTAAACTAGTGGTTGAAAGAACTTATTGTATAGTATTCCTTTATGCTGTAAATAGAATGTGCTAGCAAAAACTTTCTCAATTCCTTTTTAAATCTTAAACAGTCTCTTGGGTTACACAGTAATTTTAAAGCTAAAGGAAGACCATTATATATTTGTATGGCGGAGTAGCAGGGAACTTTCTGATAAATGTACATGGAGTTACATGGCCTGTGCAAGTCATTTCTGTGTCTAGTGCTGTGGCTATGTACAAGAGAATTGAATTTAAACGTATTGTAGTAATCAACCACATAACACATAAGTGAAAAAATGTATTGACTTGTGAGTGTTAGAATACCCATCTTCTTAAATAAGGGTCTGCATGAATGTCGGGCTCCAGCACCACTTAAAATTCGTAGTGCTCTCTTCTGTAGGACGAAGATCCTCCCACTTTGTGCCGAATTACCTGGGTCTGCATGAATGTCGGGCTCCAGCACCACTTAAAATTCGTAGTGCTCTCTTCTGTAGGACGAAGATCCTCCCACTTTGTGCCGAATTACCTCACAACATAATACCGTAGCTCATGATGGAATGGAAGTAAGCAAGTAAGCAATGCTCTCAGAGCATTTTGATGTAGCAAGTCATACATGGACCTCAAGGCAAAACAAGCTGAGCTGAGTTTAGGACATAGAGTATATGCTTCTTCCAGCTCATTTGCTCATCTATTTCTAGCCCTAGAAACTTTGTACAATCTACTTCGTTTATGGTCAAGCTATGATAAGTAATATTCAACTCTGGAATAATTTTATTCTTAGTTCTAAATTGAATGTATGATATTTTGTCATAATTTAGAAGTAATTTGTTGGCTTCGAACCAAATGTTCAACTCCCTAAATGCAGTTGCAGTTATGTTTAAGAGTTCTTCTGATGACTTCTGAGATATGAGTACACTAGTGTCATCTGCAAAAAGTATTATTTTGGAATGTTCATTGAGATTAAAAGGTAAATCATTTATGAAAACAAGAAAGAGCAATGGACCCAATATTGAGCCCTGCGGAACTCCCGAGTTTAATTATACCAGGATCTGATTCTTTATTGCTGACAAACGTTTTTTGTGTTCTATTTGTTAAATAGGACCTAAACCAAGTAATCGAGATGCTATCCAGACCATAAAAGTGTAATTTCTCCAGCATCAGCTCATGATTAATACTATCAAAGGCCTTAGCCAGATCACAGAAAATACCTATGATGAAGTTCTTGTTATTCATTGCATTTAATATTTCATTGGTAAGTCTATATGTGGCATTGTTGGTAGACAACCCCTTCCTAAAGCCAAACTGATATGATGTTAGAATGCTATTTTGATCAAGATGTTTCATAATACGATTATACATTGCTTTTTCAAAAATCTTTGACAGTGAGGCAAGCAGTGAGATTGGTCTGTAATTAGAGGGCTGTTGTCTATCACCCTTTTTAAACAATGGCGTAACTGTTGCTAGCTTTAATTTCTCTGGAAATATTCCTGACAAGAAGGAACAATTACAGATGTGGCTCAGTGGCTTACTTATCTCACTCGAGCAGCATTTTAACAGCCTAGTACTAATTCCATCCCACCCATGTGAGGTTTTACTCTTCAGAGACTTCATAATTTTTTCAATTTCTGAGGGTGTTGTAGGCATTATTCTGAATGTATTTAGAATATTGATATTTATATTCTTTAGTAAATTTAGTGCTGCTATATTTTGATCACTTTTAGTGTAGCCCATTTTAGATAAGTTTGCTTCGACGGCATTCAGGAAGTATGTATTGAATGCATTTGCAATTTCGTGTGGATTTGCTAACTCTACATTGTCCATCAATATTGAGGGGATATCATTAGACCTTTTGGCTCTACCTGTTTCAGTTTTAATGAGACTCCATGTAGTTTTGATTTTGTTTTTTGACTTTTCTATGACTTGCGAGAAATACTGCTTCTTTGCTGCCTTTATAACTCTACCAAGTATTCTACAGTAGTCTTTATAGTACATTCCGAGTTGATGATTATTACTGATTCGATAATGTAAGTAAAGTTCCCTTTTAGTATTGCATGACTTCCTTATTCCACTGGTTATCCACTCTTTAGTTTTTAGTCTCTGTGCCATAGATCTTTTTTTGGTTGGAAAGTTTGCTTTGTATGCCTCCATTAAAACACGTAGAAAAGTTTTAAGAGGTAGAACTGGAACTTAAAAATTCAATGCCACAACTGGGATTTGAACCACAGACCTTCCGCTTGCCGGGCGGACGCTCTGTTGGCATAAATAAATAATAATTACGTAAAAAAGTATTACATTTTACATTTACAAGATTAGTATACAAATTCCCAGTTTTTAGTTTTAAGATCTCGGATTTTAGTGAAGGAATTTATTTGCTTGTCAACTTTAACTTTAGCAATTGAGTCATAAATTATGAGCAATTGTGCATCATGATCTGACAGCCCATTTATGATAGGTATGACTTCATATTGTGGAATCTTTGCTTTATCTAAGAATATGTTGTCAATGATTGTTGCCGAATTGTTAAAAATTCTTGTTGGGAAATCTACTACGTAACTTAGATTGAACGAGTATAATAAAGATGTTAGTTTGTCCTTGGTGGTATCATCATTACTCATATTTACATTAAAATCACCACAAACTATAAGCTTAATGTTACTACTATAGAGTGCTGTAATTAATTTTTCCAAGTTATTTAGGAAGTAGTTGAGATTACCTGTAGGTGATCTGTATATAGTTAATATAATAAAAACCTCCTTATTAATATCTAGTTGGGTGGCACAGCATTCTAGGTCTTGCTCTTTACAGTACAACGTGACATCCCTGCTACTGCACCTCAAATGTTTCCTTACAAAGGTACTTACACCACCACCATGTATGTTATTCCTGCAGAAATATGAACAGAGTTTAAAATCATCTATATTTACACATTTTAGTTCTGCCTCTGTCATGTGGTGCTCAGTCAAACAAATTACTGACACATTGTACCTGTCAGAGCTCTGAGTGGAAATCTTCACTTCATCTATCTTATGTTTTAGGCCTCTTATGTTTTGATGAAATAATTGAGTTTTAGAATTTACTTGTATAACAGAAGAGAAATCCGAGCTGGTTTTATTTAATATTGCGATTTGCTGTAATTCTGTACTTCTAAGAGGCAGACCGCTACAAGGAGGCCGGCAAAACACCATGCAGCCGATTCAGAATTTTTGTTCTCTCGATATTTGCAATATTTATAATGCAGTGTCAATAAGAAAAGTTCAATACTAAATTATGAAGTGCTAGAGGAATGATTTTATTTGCTTTTTTAATGGGTCTCAGGAGTAGCCAAGTGAATTGGCATTAGAACAATTCTGCACATGTTCTATATTGTGTAGAATATTAGAACTTGAACAGTAGCAATATCAATTTACACAAAATTATCAAAACAGCATTTCTGTACTTATCCTCCATGTTGCTGCACACACATGTGCATATATTTTAAACACTTGTAACTTTTGGTTCAAACTAAACATGAATTAATGAATATTGTCTTGCAATTTAATCTGCAAAATTCACATGTGCAATTATAATCTAAATTAATTAACGATTTTTATTGCTTAATATATTTTTCTTTTGGATATGTGCCTTTAATCTTATTGACTGACATTTATTTTGAAATTTAATTAGCATAGGGGGTAAAAAGTGAAAACTTATGGACATACTAGTACTATTGTAACTTGCGCTAGTCAACACGTAAAGGCAGAATTAAGGTTACTTACATCAGTTTGTACTCCAATGGGACAAGGGACATGTATGTGAATGAAGGGTTTTGGGTGGGTGGGAGCTGTCATAAAGAAAATGTAATTCTAGCTTCCCATTTCCTCACTTTTTTCCCCTCCTCTTCTTTCCTCTTTCTGTCCTCTCCTTTCCTCCCCTTCTATACATTATATTACAGAAATATACGTACACATTATTTTACAGTTCACCTTAACTCTTGAAGATTCAATCTGATTCCAACTTGTAATCCAGCATATCTGCTATGCTGTGAAAGCAGGATATGTTCAATAATATGCATGACAAGAACTACGAAATAAGTCGTATTGAGCCTCCAGCTTAACACTTCCTTTCCTGTATTCACAAAATTTGAGGTTGTGAAATGTAATGGGATCCTAATAATCTAGCTGTCGATGGGTCCTTAAATCCTACTCACTCACTCACTCACTCACTCACTCACTCACTCACTCACTCACTCACTCAAATGTAATGTTACTTTCTTATTGCTTTGAGGAGTTACTCAGATCCTTGATTTATTTTACCTTGTGTTCTCTTACCTTCAACATTGTTAACTACATATGTCACAAGGTCAAAGAGCAACATGTGTTTGAACCAAACGTCAAACTGTGTGACAGATAACACATGCCAGTTGTGTTTGTAAAATGAACCGAGTACCTCAGAAAGACAGCTTCAGTTCCTGCAATGGGTGTGTAGTTACAGCTATGAAATTCATACAAACCTTCACAAATATAGAAAGAAGCTGCAATCTCTTGATCAATCCTGGTCTACTGACATCCCTGGAGCTGTATAAACTGTGGTGCTTGCAAATTCAAAAAAGTGCCAGGTGCAGAAAGCAGGGATAACTTTGGCAAAAATAAGAGGAAAGAGCGCAGTTTTAAAGTGTGTTAACAGCTTCCGTGTGCATCTAACCTAGAAGCAGCATGTTTGTAGTTTTTCTGGATAATGGTTCCACTCCAATATCTTGAAAGGAATATAATACGCAAATAATGCTTTCAGCAGAGGGTCCGGAGTTCCTCTGTAATAAACCAGAGTAATTCAGAAGTGGTTTAAGCACACGATGTGTCACATCAAAGTCACTGAGCCGACCTGCCCTCTTTTTTAAGTGAGCTTACTTATATTCCTGAAACAAGCATCATTTTGAAAGGAAGGGAGTGATTGCGAATGGAAGTAGCAATTTCACGTAGGAATCACATGTGTTATACCCTATGCATCATGGAAGCATCTTCACAGCTGGCCATTTGTTGTCAACATTGAGAACCCTAAGCTGCAAAGTGGAGCTGGGATATTCAAGGCCTTAAACCCCAAAGTACAGCCAAAACATCAGTGTAGTTAAAATCCAATGATCTCAAAACTTGGGATATCCTTCACTAAGTGACCTTTTGTTACTTGATTGTGCATGTTCACATTTGAAAGTGAATGTAATAACTTATTTTCCACTTCTATTCCTGAGCTGGGCTTTATTCCTTGATTCAGTTTCTCTTTTGCAAGTATGGAGGGAGAACCAGGTGTATTTTATCACTGATGCCTTTCTAGAAGTATTTTCAATGCTCCTACAAGTTTGTGTTTTTCTGGTTGATTGTCTAATTTAAAATAAGCTAGAAATTTATATAACGTTTCACTTCTGAAGCAATTTTCATTTTGATCTATCATGTACTTAGTGAGTAGAGAAAATACTGCCTTTTACCGGAAAACTAGATGTGGAAATTGGCATAGCTTAAAAGCAAAATATTGGAAAAATACCACACTTTGTGTTAGTTTCTTCCAAAAATGCAATGCAAAGATTTTCAAGAAAATTCCCCCACTCCAAACTAATTGTAAAACTTAAGAGGTAGAACTGGAACTTAAAAATTCAATGCCACAACTGGGATTTGAACCACAGACCTTCCGCTTGCCGGGCGGACGCTCTAACCACTGAGCTAATTCTCAAGCCAGTGGTTAGAGCATCCGCCTGGCAAGCGGAAGGTCTGTGGTTCAAATCCCAGTTGTGGCATTGAATTTTTAAGTTCCAGTTCTACCTCTTAAACTTTGCCCACACACGGCTTGTGTGTTTAAAAACACCAACAGTAAGTTTGTTGGCATAAATAAATAATAATTGTAAAACATTTTCATTTTTCTGTTTTCTCATATATGGCTGTAATAAAACTGGATTTAAATGTCACGTATTGAGGGTATTTACAAGGAAATGGAATGTACATCTTGAATTTTCAGGGAAGCTTTTGTATGGAAGGCATTTTGTGTCACTAATAAACCACAAGAAATAGAAAAAATAATTTCATGATACATTTCATAATAGCACAAACTGGATTCAGGAAACTGGGGTAACATGCAATTTTAAAAGTGGGTCGCTAAATGGTGACCCTGAAATTCCATACTCTTTCCATGATATCTGAGAAACAACTGACTCATGATCTCATTGAGAAAATGGCAGGTTATTGAAACAAACCATAGTAATAAATGGCTGATGCAACAACAAAAGTTATTTTAAATAAATTCAGTGTCTTAAAGAGATCTAAATTTTCTGTGCAGTTAAGTTTTTGTCTGTCTCTTACAGTTTACAAAATTTTTTCTGAATGAAAACAAATTCACAGGCTATTCACAGAAAATTCCAGACATAAATCCTATTTCTCATATAAATGTATTAAATACAAGAACCCTATTTAACTGAACTAAAGGGGTCAGAAAAGTGATGATGGGAGAGATGTACACTCCCGAAACGTCGATGGCTCTGCATCACTAGATGCCCGAGAACATCTTGAATAACTATGGTATATATTAAAATATGCATTACAGTATTTATAAAGGCTATTTCTTAAAATCAGTATTGCTTTTCTGAAATTTTTTCTTGCAACACTGAGCAGCTATACCATGCCACTGTTCAATGAGCATTATATCTGTTGGTGTTCATTCACTGCTTTGTTTTATAAAATGCAAGACAACCTAAAAACAATAAAGCTTAAATTGATAGAGCTGTAATTCGTTATTTCACATTAAGATTTGAATGCGCAATAGTCTTTACTTACCTCTGATACTGTGAATTCCTCATGTTTTCACTTTGTTAACAGCTTTATTGCTAATTAGAACAAGCTTTCTTTATGTTGACATTTGTGGTCCATTGCACTATATGCATATGCAAGCAGTTGCACTTGAAACAGTAGTATTTCTTGGAGTGAGGTGTAAGGAATGAGGATTAACTTCATGCAATACCAAGTATCTGTGTTGGAATTTAGGTTTGGGGCTAAAGAAACTTGAAACAGTATAGTATTTCTTGGAGTGAGGTGTAAGGAATGAGGATTAACTTCATGCAATACCAAGTATCTGTGTTGGAATTTAGGTTTGGGGCTAAAGAACTTGCTGTAAGCGAGTTGCCAGCTCAAATTTGAGCATCTCGTACTGTTCATTCTTTTCTTTTTTTTTCCAGCTACCATTTTAGTTAAGCTAAGGTTTTACTTTATACAGTATTTTAATCGTTTTTGAAAGAGAAAACATAATATTCATGTAACTGGGCTGAGGGATTTGCGTAGTAGCTTCGGAAAGAATAATTAAAACCAATAAATAAGAAATCAGTAACGTGAGTCAGAAATAGCAGTATAAGACTAGATAGTTAAGGCAATAAGAATAGTCTAAAGAAGTAGTATGGACATTTGTGTAGAAGATAACTACAAAAAAGAGAGATGATGTAAACACGTGTAAACTTTATTGTAAAAATAAAAGTTGTATCGTAAAGGGCTGCACCAATGACATGGACAGGGGGCCACTCTGGAGCAGTCCAAAATATGTTTTTACTACTCAAATTTGAATTTCAGCTATTGGCTTCAACCCAAATTAAAATTTCTTACGTGGTTTATGCTGTTCACAGATACATAATACATGCACAATTTTTCTCAAAATAAATGCTTGGTCTACAGGACATCTACTTCAGTGAAATTTCAAAATCAAATTTTTGGGTAGAATGCAATATTTGCTCTTCTTGCTGGTTACAAGATAGGAAAGAAAAAATAAGTGAATCCATTTCAGAAGTGTGTGATATGCTGCTAAGGAAAATAAGAAAGGAAACCGATTTTGGGGACTGTGGTGGTAGTCCTAATGGCTTTAACCATATTTCAGGGTACGTAATTCAAAATGTAACTTTAAAGGAATACTTGATTTCATGCAGAATTTCTGAATTTGTATTAATTCAGTTAAAGGGATTAAAAGCATTAGCTATAATATGCACTTTGTCACTCTACTGGTGTTCATTTTTAATGTTTCTTTGATGGTTGTGCATGATATCACTGCTGTTCAATGAAGCTTTAGTTTTAACAAGTTGAAAACAGTGCCACTACATAAGAGTGCCTAGGTCAAATGTAGGGGAACTTGGTTTGGATATCCAGGCCTGTGCTTTACATTTGCAAAGTTTTTCATAGAGAATGCAACAACATATTTTCTTTCTTTGGAAAACAAAAGTAGAATAAACTTCGGCATTCACAGAAAACCAACACAAACAGTTACATAAAAGCTCATAGTTACAATCCAAGAAGTCATAAACAGGCAATCCTCAATAGCTCAACACAGATTGGTTAACATACCCCTTCCAACAGAAGAATACAAAGCAGAATATTGCAAAATAATTGAAATAGCACAAAAAACGGCTTCCCCAAATCATTAATAAACAAAGTAAAACGAGCAGAAACAAAAAAGTTACTAAAAGAAACTACAACACTCACAGCACCAGGAACAAAAATGACATTAAAGAAATTCACATTCCATCCTTGGGCTTCCAAAAATTCAAAGAACAGAACATTCAGCTAGCACCAGTGAACCACTACTCCATAAAAAATCTACATCAAAGAGGCCATCCCACCCAATAAAAAATCTGGCATTTACCAAATTGAATGCAGTGACTGTAATAGTGTATATAGAAAAAACCAAAAGAAATTCAGAAATAAGATTCAAGGAACACTTTAGAAACGTAAAAAACAAACAGTTGGAAAAATCAGCAGTTGCCAACCACTTTTGGACAGAAAACCACAACATAAAGCCAGAACCGAAGCTCCTAAAACACGTAACAGGAAAACAAGAGCTGTCCACGTGGGAACAAATCTTCATTTTGAGAAATAGAAACAGGTATTCAATTTCAATATCCCCAAGAAAGATATGCTCAGCAAGTTCCTTGAACCACCACCAGAGGAGAGCTCAGAGAAAATGTCACCATCCACACCAGGGAGAAACAGTTGATGTCCGGTAGATAATGGAGGAAAATCAATTGTTTGAAACATGTTCTGGTAAAATATAAGAAGTATTGAATAGTGCCATTAATCGACTCACCTTTTTGGTTTAAAATGCAACAACAGTTTCTTCTGGTGGTTTCTTGGAAGATTTTCCAACTGTGAAATTGAGAAGTGAAAGAGGTGTGAATACATGTTAGTGCAGTGGCTTGGTTGTCTGTAAAGTTCTAACAACTTGATATACACCTATCAGGAAAAAACACAAATACCTATCTGAATAAAATATACAACTAAATGCCTACCAATACCTGCTCAATATTTGCACATAAATTTATATACTTACGTGTTCATATATGTTCCACAATAAAGTACTGTAAAATAATTGTGGCTGTCTTTTTAACATTTATATTAAGTATTCTTCGAGGTTTGTCTTGGAATTCCGAATATCTGTACAGAAAATTTTCAGTGCAGAGGTTTGTATTGCACAGTAACTGCTCTTCATTCAGCATTCTGGTTTGAAAATAGTACTTTAACATGTAGGTATGCTGATGTATGGTCAGATTTATATTGCCCTCTGCCAGTGACATGTTGCATAATACTGTTTTAAGATCAGAAGACTTGCATGAGACTTTAGTTACGCTTCTTGGCAATAAACAAATCTGCATTTTAAATTGGAATCTGGTTACGCTTCTTTTCCCTCTAATATGCCATTGCTTCATAACATTAACCATTTTCCTCAGCTAGCTGGTGTATCAACAGCATTTAGCTGTGGTGTAAGAGGAGGAGAAGAAAATAGACGATTGAACTTGCTCCTAATGCTATTATGTTTAGTTATGAATGGTTGCCTATCACCTTAATTATTTAAGGTTAAACTGAATTTTCATTGTGGGTGGTCATTATTTCAGAATTTTTAAAAAAATTTTAAGCTGGCATGTATACCAACAGCATTTAGTTAAGTAAGAAGCAGCTAACAATCATCTTCTTTCATCAGTCTTCAGGTATACCATTAGTGCACTATGGTTTAACTAACCAGAAATTTATAAAATGGTGCCTGCAATTAACTTTTGGTTTGGTTTAACCAAACTTTGTCAAATTACATTTATAATACCGGGCCTAAAGAGCAATATTTTATAAAATGATAGTTTTCTTTTTAATAAAAACGTTTGTATAACTATTTGTATATCCATAATAATGTTTTAAAAATAAAATTGAAATCAAGAGTTAAAAGAGCATTGGATTGCTACTAGTATGGTGGATGCTGATAAAAATTACACATGTATTTTAAAATCTCTTAAATGAAACTGGAATGCTAAGCTGATAATGCATGCATGATTGGTCATAGAACGTTTTTAAACTGAGTTATGGAAATACAAAAATTCTGAGAAAGTCACAAATTGATATATTTCTGTGTGAACCCTGAAGTAAAAGTAATTTACATTGTTTATTGTAGGTGAATGTACCAAAGCAGAGGCGTACATTTTGTAAAAAATGTAAGAAGCATAAGCTGCACAAGGTGACGCAGTATAAGAAGTCTAAAGAAAGGCAAGCTTCCCAGGGTCGTCGAAGATACGACCGAAAGCAGCAAGGCTTTGGAGGACAGACTAAACCAATATTCCGAAAGAAAGTAAGATTTTCTATTATTGTGTCTGTATTTGAATGGTCAGCATTGACTTCTCAATCCAGAAGTCTTGGGTTCAAATAATTTTTGGAGGGGGCAACTTTTCCTTAATAGAATCATTCCCTGCCTTCCACAGAGTGGAAGTACTGTAGAACCCCACTAATCCAAACCCCACAATTCCAAAATTCTGAATAATCCAAACACAAAATCCATAATTTTAAAAAAAATATATGTAAACCTTATTTGAAGTGTAGAGAAAGCATATTTTATTATAGAACTGACACATTGCATTTCTGGCATTGTTCCAATGTTCTGTTTTGTTCACTAGTTGTGCTGCAGAAGTTGTCACCCCCCCCCCCCCCCCCCCCCCCCCCCCCCGATTTCTTTTTCTCCAGTCATAGATAGTGGCTTTCCCAACACAAAATTCAGTAGCCAATTTTGCAGCACTTCCCTCCCTCCAAATCACTTTCTGAAGAAGGCCATGGAGTGAACATGGCCGAAAGCTCGAGCAACTTTATCAACATTGCAGGGCTGGTAACTCGAGAAGCTTTTTAACCTCTTCAGGGATATGGGCTAGAAATCATGTCCATTTAAAATGACGTATGAGCGATATGGGCATGTATACACGTCCTGTGCATTTAAGCATTTAACCCTTATTTATCCCTTATCCAACTCAACTTATTTTAATTTTCCCTTTATGAAACATTTTAGTAAAGTCTATATACTTTACTGGCTTACCTTAATATGTTCGTTCTGCAGTGATTTACCTCAAAACAGGGATAAACACACAAGGGTACCTACATCTCCACATTTGCGAATTCCCTTCTTGCGGCACACGAAACACTTTCAAGATGGGTGGGACTTCTTTGCTGTTGGTGGTATGCTTTTAGGATAATGTTTTCCTTGAAGTCTGAGGGGTGCAGGGGTTTTGGATTTTCAACCCCCAACGTGGTATTGAACTCAATTAGGCTGCGAGCTATTTATAGTCGGAAGTCAAGGTCTGTCATTGTCCTGTGTGGGTTTAGAGAGCTCTCCAAATTACCAAACAATTGTATATGGTTATATCCAGTTGGTGCAAAAATACCTTTTTATACCACTTCTCCCTTCAGCTACAAGCAGGAAAGTATACGTATGTATTTCAACAAAGAAACTGACTCTACTAAGTTACGAAACTCGCATAAGCAGAAGTTGCAATGTGCCTCTATTCTGATGAGTCAAGAGACCACGCATACAGTAGTGCTTTATTACACAGTATGCTGACGCATAAGCCACACATATAATGGGTGTTTCTTTAATGTTTCTTTCCAAGAACTTACATTAGATGCATTCGACAGAGCAAAGTTGACTTTTCACCACAGTGAAACAAAATAGTGCCATTTCAACGTTTTGTAAATACAACTCAACTTTGCTGATGACGTACATTTATACTGCATATAACAAGTTTTATACCAGTTTTTGTTTCATTAAAATAACTTAATATTTACACAAAATACAGCTGTGTATATACGACACACTTTAAATGCCCTGCGCTGGATATTGGGTAGCAGTTCTCGACTCGCGGACGTTTTAAATGGCCATCGCTCAAGAGGTTAATCATTGCCATGAAAGCTTCAAATTCTACAGGGTACATTGTTATGTTGAATACATTGTCATTTTTTATGTGATTACAATGTTGTCACTTTCTCACACTGTTACACTATGTTACCATGTCATTGCTAATCCTATAGCTGAATTTATCTACTTTTTTTTTTATAATCAACATTCCAAATCCTTGCATATGACACCCCCAATTTGGATTAGCAGGGTTCTACTGTGTGAATGTAAGTCATTGTGAGTTCAAGTAAAAGTGCATAAAATCATCATTAAGAGCGCAGTTTGAGTTATAAATACCATAAATTGTTGAAGTAAAAATTATTGTATATGACCATAAGATACTTGATATGACCATTAGCGTCTAAAGGACTGTTCTATTGAAATGGTTTTTTATTTTCAAAACTTGTAGCTGAAAGGCACAGTAATTTATACTTATTTGTATTAGCAGTTGTGTGGTGGTTAAGGCAGTGGTACAAACAAACTTAATTTTATCACCATTTGGCACTAGTGGTTGGAGAGGAGTGCTATATATTGTACTATATGTTCTGGTATGCTTTGATTTCATGGTATCGTTGGCTAGGTAATGACATTGTTTGCATCGAAGTGGATCCCAAGAAGAGCAGCAGTAGAAGCAATTGAATTCATTAACTATAAAGGTATATAAACACCTGGAAAATTTAGGTGTAAACACAATATTGCTATATTCAGTCATGTCTGGCCAATATTTGCTCTGTTCTGCTGAGAAGACCTAGCTGAGGTAAAACAAGTGGTTACACATATATTGAGGTGGGAATTTTCTGATGGTGGGGACTTGTGTGCTTAAATGAAAAGCAGTGGAGATTTTACAGTTTTACTTACAGGCATGGTATAAAAATACATTGTTTAATTGGCAGGTAAAAGCAAAATAGAAATTAAGAAAGGAACACTTAATTAAATGCTTTTTTACAACAGTGAAATGAGTTCATGCTGGTTAAACATTTGATTTCGGTGTATAGCCATCATAATTTTCACCAACACTTGAATGGCAAGCAAAACTTAAATGGGGAAATTTTTTCAAAGGATGGTCAAACCATTTTTATGAAAAATAAGAAACTTCATTAATCTTGCCAATCTTGCTTGAGTCTAACCAAAAACATTTTTTGCCTTGGACTTTCGTGGTAAGCTCTGATTTGGTTGATAATTTTAGTTGCAATTGCATGAATTTCGTGAAACAGTGAAAGGTCAACCTTACATGAATTAATACATTGGAGAGTAAGTGGGTTTTAAGAAAAGTGCTCTGGAAGGTTCAGTTGGAAGTAAGACACAAATAAGCCAAGAGATTAAATATTTGATGAAAAAGTGGAAGTTTGCAATTTATATCGAAGATATTTTAGAAGTTTCAAAGACTACAAGATGAGGAATGGTCAGTTACACAGATGAAACCTACATCTAGTCATACACGAAACATTTTGCCTGAAGCGGTGACTAAGGCTTTGGACTCGTAGCTCCAGTTTCTAAGGGATGCATTCTATTTTTATTGTCTAACCAGCAGCAGCAATGTGTTTTGTTGTATCTGAGCATTAAATGGTTAGCAAGACAGAACAAGTATAACTTAACACACTGATTTAGCTTTAGGGCACAGCCAGTGTAAATATTTAACTACCTGGCGAGTTAAAAACTTTGGAACTGGCAGTGCAACGTTTTGCCTGTCTGCATCCCCGGTGCTCATTGCTGTCTGCCATTATCATAGAAAGGTGCGGATGATACCATACACCTTTTTAAAACAACTTTTAAAGGTATTACTTAGCAAAATTATGAAAGGAGCTGCTAAAACTGGCCACCATCATTGTCTATACGTTTTTGGTACCTCTTTATGAAACTATCCATCACTTGCTGTACTTCATATTGGGAAATGCTGGTAAGTTCCTGGCAGATATTTTATTTTAATTCTTCCAGGATGTGTGGGTGTTTCTTGTACACTTTGTTTTAAGTTATCCCAGCAATAGAAATTGCTTATTGCAGCTCTGAGAAACCATTCTCCGCTAATGGGATTCCATACACCAATTTTTTATTCTGAAGGGGTACTTCATGAACTTATTAGGTTCTGGGTTATAGGACAAATTTTTTTTGAGTCAAGAGTTGATGCCCGTACATACATGAATACAATTTTGCTCCTTTTTTTAGAGAATTAACAGATAAGGGGTGTCAGTTTGCCTTTTGCCAACAAGACTGCAACAACTCTTACAGTCAATCTGTTGATGAGAAAGTGTGTTTCAGGACAGAATTATTAGTAGAGATTTGTGTCCCCTCAGTCCTCCAACCTAACCCCATGTGATTTCTATCTCTGGGGTAGCTTAAAACAAAGTGTACAAGACAAACCCACACACTCAGGAAGAATTAAAACAAAATATCTGCCAGGAAATCGCCAGCATTTCTCAATGTGAAGTACAGAGAGTGATGCATAGATAAGTTTCCTAAAGAGGTGCCAAAAAAGTATGGACAATGATAGTGGCCAGTTTCAACATCTCCTTTCATAGTTGGTAAGTAAAGCCTTTAAAAGTAGTTCTAAAAATATTGTATGGTTTCATCTGCACCTTTCTAGGATAGTGGCAGATGACAATGTAGACAGGTAAAGCACTGTGCAACTGTTTCGTATGTTTTTTGCTCTTCCATTGTATCTGCATATAGTTCTGCCATTTTTGTTTACAGCTGTCTGCATTAAACACGTTTACCTCAAAGTAAAGGAATGTATGTTTTAATTGAAAAGCTTCCAACAAGTGCTTCTTTTGTTCTCCGTCCCTCTTTGTTTCATGTGTATACTCCCTTCAACTTGTATGCTAATGTCGCAGGCTGTGATGTAAGAGGCAGCTTAATGATGGTTTTGCAGTGTTACTACATTTATGTACATGTTTTCCTTATGCTAAAAGTTATAACATTTTCTATATATCAAGCAGTAATAAGAACCAAGAATTGTATATTATAATTTGGCAGTTTATCGATCTTAACAGGTATGCTGCAAAAAAGATCTGAGTTCCGAAGAGCAAATACAATACAATATATTAATAATATAGAGGAAATGGATCGAGACCACCTTCAAATATGCCCGGCCACTTCTAGTGCCCCATCCATCAGTGAAAAATATTGGAGAGCAAGAGGATTAATGACTTCATTGTCAGAAATCCAGCATTAGCTAACAACAACATATTAATAATTATTGTGTGCAAGTAGAATGTAATTTGAGTTTAAGTTTAAAAGTAAAGTAAATGGCAGATAAATGTGACAAGTTATAATTACCTGATAGCTTGTACACAAAGACACTTCATTATCATCCTTTCTCAGGAAGAGTTGCTGTCAGATATTTTCTCTTGTGACAGACAGTATTACTTTTGAATTCAAGTTCTATATCCTATTTGCATTTCACTAGAATCCTTCACACCATCAAAGCTTTGCTCTTTCTGCCAGTCTTCTTTCATTATATTCATTTAACCTGCAAAATTAGAAATATTGAAAGTTGTATAAAATTTCAAATAGGAACAATTTCAACAGGTAAGTATTGTCAAAATTTAATAGAATATAGGATGTGTTTATGACTTATCAAGCTAGCTTAGTTTCTGCATTAATAGGTGACATCAGTTTATTTTCTCTTAATGTTGGTAGAAAGTAGAAGTTAAATGGATCCAGACACAGCAAATAAATATATATATATATATATGAATCGAACAAAAGATAGTTACAGCATTTTAAACAGAATGTAGGGACATGAATCACATGACATGGATGCTGCCGCAGTTGGTAGCATAACTGTAAACGTTAGTTATGATTAGTGTAAAATCAACAACGGAAAAATATATTTTGTGCGGAAAACAGTTATTAAGTTCAACGTAAATATCAAAGTATAATCAAAACAGCAATGACCGCCTATGTGATAATGGAGAAGGAACAGGGAAGACCAGTGCAGATATAAACCCAATTCAAATATTAGCGAGTACCGCAAGTAACATTGAAATGGACAAGATGAGTATGAAATTGCCAGTTGCCAGACAGAACATCAACTTTTGATTGCTGACGTTATGACTGAAACAAAATTTAACTCTCTGCTTGCTCAGTTAGAGCCAAGAGTAGTTGAAACTATTTGGGATTTAGTAACCAGCTTTGAAAACAAGTATTCCCTGGCAAAGGAAAGGCTACTAATGCTATTTAAAGATAGCAAACGCCAAATAAAGAAATTGATACATGAAATAGAGCTAGGTGATATGAAACCCAATCAGCTATAGAAAAATGAAAGGTTATGGCGAAACAAAAGTGCCCAGAAAAATTTTGAAAACTCTCTGGCTTGATAATCTTTCTAGTAACATAAAAAAACATTCTAAGCATTTTATGTTGATAAAATGGTGCAAATAGCAGATTACATATTTGAGATGCAAACTATTAATGAAGTGCATCCATGCTGCAACCTTCAGCACCAGCAGTAACGTTACTCCAAGCACCATCTGCTCTGTCGGTTTTAAGTCTTCTTGCTAGGATTGTAGAACTAGAAAAAGGGTTTAGAAGAACCCAAAATTGCCATTCACAGCGACTCTGCAGCCAAAGTAGAAGTCCCAAATTTAACAAGAACGCTAAATATTGCTGTTACCGTTTTCGATTTGGTTCACGATTTCTACCTGAAAAATGTACCCAATCTTGCTAGTAGAATAAGGGAAACTAAATGCGGCAGACAGTGCAGCAGCTCATAGTTCTGCCACGGAAGGAGTACCCTATTCCCAATTTTGCTTATTTGTTAAAGATCAGACTTTGGGACAAAGGTTTATGGTTGATAGTGGAGCAGACATCTCCGTTTTACCAGCCAACAATAATACAAAAACCAGTAGTCTTAAACTGTATGCAGCTAATGACTCACAAATGAATACCTATGGTTTCAAAATAGTGAACTTTAATTTAGGGCTAAGGTGCTCCTTTGAATGGTCATTTATTGTGGTTGATGTGTCTAAAGCCATACTAGGCACTGACTACTTGTATAATTTTGGCCTGCTTATTGATTTAAAGAACAAAATGTCGATAGTAATGCACAGCTCAGGGTTTCAGCCGAAACAAGATTGTGACAACACAGATTCTGAAAGTTTACTTTATTCCACTTGTGAATTTTCGAGACTTCTGCGGAACTTTGCTGGAATAACTAAACCATCAATTACAACAAAGGAAGTAAAACAAATGTTCAACAGCATATTGAGACAACAGCTGGATCACTGGTATACAGTGAAGCTAAGGGATTAGACCCTCGTAAATTAAACATTGCAAAAACAGAATTTCAGTTTGTTGAATCACGACATAATCAGACCATCTAAATTACTATGGGCTAATTCACTACATTTAACAAAATTCAGTGGACAATGGTGAGTGTGGAGACTATCGTCTAAATGATGGGACCCTCCCAACCGATATCCAATTCCAAGAATGGATGAGTAAGTTACATTCTTCAGAACAAGAAAATCTTTTCCAAAAGCTTATCAGATTCCAATCACTGAAGGCAAAGCAAAAAACAGCAATATTACTCAATTTCATCTATGAATTCAATTTTATGCCCTTTGGTTTAAGAAATGTGCGTAGTACTTTCCGAAGATTTATTAACGAAGTTAAGGGACAGATTCCGTTTGCTTATTTGGATGATATCTTGATAACATTCACAACTCCAGAAGAGCATAAACATGACTTAAACTTACTGTTTAAGTAACTTGATAAGTTTGGTATCAGAATTAACAGAGAAGTTCGTATTTGGCATAAAAGAATTGGTTTCCTTGGGATATCTAATAATAGACATGTTAAGCCAGATCCAGACACAATAGTTGCTATATTAAATCACAAGAAACCTGAAACTGGAAGGAGTTACGTGCCTTTTTAAGAACTATTAATTTCTATTGTTGTCATCTTCCACATGCTGCAGAAAATCAAGCTCTATTAAACGAATACCTTAAAGTTGCAACAAAAAAAAATGACGAAAATTGAATGGACCACAGAAACATTAGAACAATTCCAGAAAACCAAAGTTGATGTACATAGCTCACGCAGCTCTATTAACAAATCCAGATACCAAGTATGAATTGGCACTATTTGTTGACACCTTGAACTTTGCAACAAGTGCAGTATTACAACAAACTGGAAAGCTGGTGATGGAGAACTTGGTGGAACGAGTGGTGGGGAAAACTGGAGAATCCAGAGAAAACCCACCCAAACACAGCTTCGTCTACTATGAAATGAGTCCCTGGGATCAGCCTGGGCCATTTTGGTGAAAGGTGAATGGCCTAATCGCTTGGCCACGGTGCCGCCCCATTCATTTTTACTCTTGGAAGCTCTGTGTATGCCAAGTTTCTCTGGAGAGCACTAACTAGCAACCACCAGGAATCCCTTGGAAAAACTTTCCTTGTTCTTGCAAATGAAGTTGGAGTGTCCCTTTTGGCCCACTTGATAATAAATTTGCTGGAGTTTGTGTCATCTAGACAAACCTATGCTCTGAATAAACCACCCATTGCTACTTTTCACCTGCCAGGTGGTGTTCATGGAGCTTTCTTGCCTTGGTGGAGCATTGTGATATGCTGCTCTTTCAAGGATGTCCACATGCTTAATGGCACCATTCTAGGCATAACCATGGTTTCTTTAGATGTTCTGATGCAACTTTCAATGCTGGTGGGTTTCCTTGAGTCACTGCTACACTCACCTTGTCTTCTTGGCCCAAAGTTTGTGCCCATTTTCTTTCTAATTTTTTTGCACATTGAGCAGCCTCAGCTGGGAATCCATTTTTTTGTAGTTCTGTTATTCGGTGTGCACACAGCTTATGGTAAGATCTTTCTGTTTGCATTTTTCCGCTATCATTTTAAGGCTGTAATTGACATCGGAAGTCCAGTAATGGTACCTCTCACAAATCGGTGACTATCTTACACAAGTCTTCCATGATGGAAGTTGCACTGGAGAGCCATAGTTAAAAGTCCTTGGACACCACATTTAACACAACAGATGATGGCAAAAGAGTATCTTGGTATGAAAAAAACAAGTAGAAGTGTCAAGAGTGTTAGTAGGACAACCCTCTGTATGATCAGAATGCCATACCAAAGACAAACACAAAATAATCAAAAAATGTATATAAATGTCTAGCTTAAGATCATACTTGCCCTTGATATTAGCCATAAGAAGAGTAAACCTCACATTTTGTAGATGTCTTTGATGATTTGGCTGGTTAAAAAAGGCAAAATTCAGCTTAAATGTTATTAATGGGAAGGAAGATGAAAGGGAAGTTGTAGCTTAAGGGTTTTTACCAGGATGAATCAAAATTAATTGTGCCTGATTAAAAAAATGTTAGCCAAGCTGTGCATGTGAAACAATTGGGTAAAATGCAAGTACAATGGAGTCCTGTTGAACTGATTAGGACCAGAGTCTGTTCGAATTATAAAATTTTTTAATAAACTGGAAAATCAGCCTCTGCAATATAATTTGAAACGTCCATTGAGTTTACACTAGTAAAATATAAAATTACAGTAGTTGAAAACCTGTACAGGACAAAACTAAAACTAGATTAAAACTTGTCTTTTTAAACTGCTAATGTACTGTAACAGGTTACACTTCAGCATTCTGCTGAGTTGTGAGGAGCTTCTTGTGATATTTATTTAAAAGTCCTGTTGCTCTCTCAGTGGTAGTGCTACAGATTAACACGAGGCTGTCACCGAACAGTGCCACAGTTGTGAAGGTCTGTGGGGAATTCTGTCTACTTCAGTTAGCTGCTAGCTTTGTCCCAACTTACTAGCAGTGCTATTCTGTGATAAAAATTTGATTAAGTTAAGACTTGTAAATGGCAAGCAAACAAAAGAAAACCTGAAGTGCTGAAATGTTGGATAAGGGTGATCATATATTCAGTTTGGTGTTGGAAAAGTTACGGTTTCCAACTGGAAGAAAAACCGTTCTAAAATTTAGCAGTTTTGTACAGGAGACATCCTTGAAACCTGCCAAACATCAAAAGTGTCCATATTTAATAAACTTGAAGTGCTTTATTTATGCTTTTCAAAGGAGAGGTAAAAAGTACTCTGGTAGAACTCTTGTTCAAAAAAGGCACTTTAATTAAATTATTGAATGAATATGTTTTATTCTCTGACAGTTCTGGATGGTTAGATCAATGGAATATGTCATTTGGCAATAACAGAACAGTTATCAGCTGATTATGCTGCTGTAGAAGATTAAATCCGTGAATTTAGTTACTTGGTAGCATCAGGAAACTATTCATCACCAGAAGTGTATAATGCTGAGGAATCTTGTGCACCTAGGTTTAAGATGAGTAAGGAACATGTTACTCCATTAGCCTGTAGTAATGCTGCAGGAACAATTAATACATTGCCCCTAACATTATTAGCAAATCAGCAAAACCAAAGTCATTCAAAAACTATGATGAACACTTTCAGTTTACTACAGGAATAAAAAATGTACATGGATGCATAGCTTTTCAGGGAATGGTTTGAAAAACAGTTTGTACCCTCAGTAGAATCTCAAGCATTGCTCTTGGCAATGCTCCATTGCACCCAGCAGTGAGTGAATTAACTTGCAGTGAAATAAGATCTCTTTTCTTGCCTCCTGATGTTATGTTGACATTGCAGCCACAGGGCATTCTGCAAAATGTAAAACTTGTGTATAAATGGAAACTTCTAGGTCTTGTTGAGCATGACAGTTCACTTACCCTTCCTCCGAAACTGTAGAAAGTCAATATTAAGGAAGTAGTTTACTGGACAGCAAAGGCATTGAAGAGTGTTGACAATTCGTGAGAAAAACGTGGAAGAGACTTGCATTCATCGAGACTCCAGTGGGAGTGTCTTTACTTTCAGTCTTCTTGATCACAAATTTTGGTGTGAGAAAGGGAATGAAAACATCAATTAGATGGAAGGTGACTGTCATCAACTCCTAACAGACCAAGAAATTGTAGCTATGGTGGAGGAACACTGGGGATGATGAAGAGAATGACAAAAGACCACAATGAAGAAATAGTGTTACATTAAGATGCTGAGGCTGTCTTTGAACTTGTGTACACAATGTCGAGCAACACTGCTGCTACATCCACTGATTTGATGTTTGTGACCCTCATATAACACTGGACCTTCAAGTAGGTTCCAATCATGTAAAGATAAACCACTAGTGATTTATGATGTGTAATTATGTTTACATTAAGCTATGCTGCTAGTAAAGTATGAGTAATAAAGTGTAGGTAAATCTGCATTCAATAACGTGTTCTTTCCTTTCAATATGGAGAAAAAGTGGATTATTTCAGTTCAAATTAACAGGACTTCGCCATAATCTGAATTTTGTTTCTTTAGAAGATTATGGTAATTCATTGCTACACAAAACCAATTATTTGTTTTTTATTGCAATTGGTTTGTGATGGAATGTAATAATTGCAAATGTATCTTGATATACTATAGCGTAGCACAAGCACTCAGCTGCTGAAAACTAAAATTACATCTTTTTTTCCATGAACAAGTTTTTGGCCAATATGAATACATAGCCTACCTCAGCATATGCTAATTTCTCAAAAAACAATTCAAAGAGAAAGTCTTCTTCCATTAGCCTTCCTTTTGAAAACATGTAACACATTATGCAGATTGCAGATATTCCTTTTATTGCAGACCTTAGCAACAGAAAGCTAAATGAAGCCAACTTTAGCAGAAAATATTTTTGAAAAGTAGCAGAAGAAGCACATTTTTGTAACGTTTATGGGATTGGCATATTTGAAGCTTTGCTGGGAGTATAGTTCTGATGTACCACTGCCATTATTTCCTATATGTACAAACTGTGTAGCCTCAAACAGAATCTCATACTACGGAATTGTGCTACATACCGAGTGGAAGGGAAGTCATTACATTAATTTAAACCAGTAATAGATCTATTTGGAACACATTTTGTATCTTACGTTTTTGTCTCTTACCAGTTGTCTCGTAAACAAGCTGGCAGCACTGCAGATTGTGTGGGTGTCACTTTCCCGTACATAAACACAATAACAGTGCTTCTTGAGAACACACCCTGCCATGTACTGTGTCTACTGTGTGAGTGTAGGCCAATCACAAGCGTTTGCTCCCAAAACATGAAAGCGAAAGTGCCAGACCTGTTTGTATCTGCAAACCAGCTCAATTCCCTGACCTTCACATCATTCAAGTGATTCATTATCTCAAAACCCTGTGTGATGACCCATAATTACTACTGAAGCTGTGTCAGAAATAAATTACTCTGCGCATCTTACAAGTAACAAACTGTTATCGTCGCACATTCTTGTGGAATTACGCATCCAAGTTGCGTAAAAAACCATTTATTTTTTTGGAATTGGCTGATCAAAGAACAAAATGCCATTACTTTTTTGTATGTAATGTTTCTATGAAGAACATAGAAGGAGTGTAAAGACTTCCCTTTCACTCATTATACTGTGATGAAAGATGCTCAGAGACATTTTAAAATCTTACATAAGATATTAAGTGTTTATATTTTGCAAAAGTAGTTTATTAAGCAGGCCCATTTTCTTGTAATTGTTTCTCTAACTTTTTTCAATTGTTATTAAAAGTAAGAGCCACATTGACAACTATTGCCAAAAATTATTTCCCACTTGCCAGTTCCACCTATACAGGATATCTTCTTAATGAAGGAATATGCTTATATGTTCATGGTGCTGGCCCAGCTGGATTCTGAGGCCTACCGGTGTGACTACTGTTGTACGTTTCAAGTAATGTGGTGAATTGATTGCCATACCTATATTGAAGCCCCCATAAGTTCATATGGATAAGTAAACTTTTTTGGAATTTCAGTTTTCCCCCAGGGGTCATATGGGCTGTCTGAAAATAAAATGTAACTATAATTGCTTTTTTATGGGTGAGTGTATATGAACAGTTTAATGGGTTTGTTTCACATGATTTACTCCCAAGCTTTTAATCCTTTAAATTCTGAAGCAGTTATATCAAAACATATTGTTTGTGAAAGCTTTTGGTTAATATTTCTTCTGCTTTCTAATCTATCATAGGCAAAGACGACAAAGAAAATCGTACTGAGGATGGAGTGCACAGACTGCAAATTCAGAAAGCAGATTCCACTGAAACGTTGCAAGCATTTTGAGTTGGGAGGTGACAAGAAAAGAAAGGTAGGACATGATAATATATTATGATATAGTAGTAGTAGTAGTAGTAATAATAATAATAATAATAATAATAATAATAATAATAATAATAATAATAATAATAATAATAATAATAATAATAATAGTAAAGATCAGAAAAAAATAATTGGATTACATAGTATGTTAAAGGCAACCTTGGACAGACATTTATATAAGTAATTATGGTAATAAGAGATGGCTTGTTTCATCATATTTGGAATTTATTGGCACTTGGCTTATCATGCTATTAATTAGGTCATAAAATAAAAGTAGAGAAAGTACTTAAATATGTTTCAATACTCATTTGGCATGTTCATTTTTTTGTTGTTGGTATACTAAACAATCCATGTTATTTGAATAAAACTTCCAAAAACTTTGTTGGATTGGTGTATGTGACAGCCATTAAATATGCAGCTGATTAATAATTCTCAAGGATCACAGTGTAATATAGGCATAGTTTGGTGGCTAAGGGAAAATAATTACTTCTGTTAAGAGTCACTTCTGTAACAAGTTGAAGGAGATGGATAGTACATGTGGATTGATTACCAAAATATTAAGCATATAGCATATGCACATATGCTATGCCATGCCAGAATTTTTTTTAGACAGGGATTACAAAGTTTGTAAGAAGAGAAAAACTAAAATATCTGTCTAGTATATACACCTGAAGCTATTTACACTGAAGCAATACAATCCATGAATATCACAATAATGTAGAGTGTAAACATTCTGAAACCGTTATGTACGAGTGATGTCACTATCATCTGATCACAAAACAAATTTATTAACACAATCAGTAGGCGGTAAATTGATATTCATAACACAGTCCCTATTTTTCAAAATGAATATTTTTTCCCAAACCATTAAATCAGGGAGTTCAGTTAGTTGCTTTAATAATTTAACCTCTGGTTTTATTGCATGATTAAATGATCAAAAATGGTCTCCCACAGCTGATTTTTCTATCTGTTTATATGTGATATTTCTAAAACGTTCCTTTATTCTGATTAATGATTTGAAGTTTTCCCAGGCTAACAGCCAGGTCTAATATGGGTAACTACTCCACCTTTCAGTGACTAACTCTGCTGCCATCCTTAGGGAAACTGAAGCTAGTCTACTGATTATTATTTATTTATGCCAACAAACTTACTGTTGGTGTTTTTAATGCCATTCTGGCAGTTTGTCACAGTAGCTCAGTGGTTAGAGCGTCTGCCGGGCAAGCGGAAGGTCTGTGGTTCAAATCTCAGTTGTGGCATTGAATTGTTAAGTTCCAGTTCTACCTCTTAGTCTACTGATGTTGCAATAGTTATACCTAGCCAGTGGTGGCTAAGATCTGTCTAATTTCTTCCCATTGGTTGAGCTCCAGCTAATGGAGACATGTGTGGAACCAATCAGGCGGCAGAGTTAGCTGCTGAAAGCTTGGGTAGTTACCCAAATTTGACCTGGCTGTTAGCCCGAGAAAGTATCATCCTTATTCTGGTTTCTAAGTGACGTTTTGTTTTGCCAATGTCACAATCCAAACAGCCAACTTGATAAATTTTTATAATTTGGAATTTTGTCCTTTTAGTAAGATTAAGAAAACTGTATATTTATTTTGAGGAGCCAATACTATACCATGTTCCTTAAAGATTTTTGTTAATTTTTTAGTAGCCCACGATGATAAGTAAACTTTTTAAAGTTACAGTCAGCTTTTATTTTTTTTGAGAGTGGAAGCTCTATTCACAGCCTTTGACATTTAAATATCTCTTATCTTTTTGTGTATAAAATCTGTACTAAAACCGTCTTAATAGTGTGTTTACAATACGTTCATATTCTCTGTTAAGTTCCTCCTTATTAAGGGTATATTTATCAACCTATAAATTAGACTGTTGAAAACTGCAAATTTATGAGTCCTGGATTTAAAGATCATGAGACATACAAATTAACTGAATTACGGCATTTATAGAAAGTCAACACATACTGATTAATTACATAAAAAATAGAATCGTCCTTCACATAAAGTTTGCCTTTGAGAATGGCAGGAAAAGCCTGTTGAAACATACTGGAATGTTTTATACCTCATTTTCACATTAGTGGAGCTGTAATGTCAACATTATTGTAATACTCGTGTAAAGTATATTTCATTATGGCAGTGAAACTCAACTTTCTTACCAGTATTATATACAGAGTGGAAGGGAAGTCATTACATTCCTTTTAATATGTGCTTTATAGAAGCATTACAAACAAAAAAGCCTAATGGCATTATGTTCCTTGATCAGCTGATTTCGGAAAAAAAAAAAAAAAGGGTTTTTATCCAACTTGGATGTGCAGTTTCTCAGGAATGTATCAAGATAGCAATTTGTTACTTGTAAGATGCGTAGAGTAACTTATTTCTGACATAGCTTCAGTAGTAATTGTGCGATATCACACAGAGTTTGGAAATAATCGCTTAAAAGATGTGAAGGAATACTCCAAGCAGCTTTTTCACACATGCAGTAAGTTGACAAGGTTGCATTGAGATTCGTCAGGGAATTTACCTGGTTTGTGGATGTAAACAGCTTGGGCGCTTTCGCTTTAATGTTTTGGAAGCTAGCTATTGTGATTGGCCTACTCTTGCACAGTAAACACAGGACAAGGCAGGGCATTTGTTTGTGTTCTCAAGAAACACAGTTACAGTGTTTATGTACTGAGCTAGGCAAAGTGACACCCAAACAATCTGCAGTGTTGCCAGCTTGTTTTTGAGAAAACTAAAAATATATTTCTAAGAAATGGTCAGAGACAAAAACGTAAGATAAAAAATGTGTTCCAAATATCGAGATCACTGGTTTAAATTAATGTAATGACTTCCCTTCCACCTGGTATTATCTTGGATAACACCATGATAGAGGAAAGAAATGTTTCAAGGATAATTAGGATTTTGAATAAAATACTATTAGTTTTTTCAATAGTGAACCAAGTGAGATGTTTAATTTCCATATTCTTTTTAAAACATAAATAAGGTGTCTAAGTTACTATATTTTAAACTGATGCATGTTTTTTTCTTATTTTCAGGGCCAGATGATCCAGTTCTAGGCTTTTCTTGTTTATAAATGATTGTACATTAAAAACAAATAAAACGGTTTCAATTAAAATAATTTATTTTATCAAAATAAACAACAAATATTCCCTTCATGTTCCTGTAATGTGACTCTTGGTTTATGTATGAATAATATTCTTCTGTTCATCACAGAATTGGTTACTATCAGTTTTCCAAGTAGGAAGGCATTGCCATTCTATCATTGCAAAACTGAGTTACATTTCTTAACATGTTCTATCCTTAATTTAAATCACAGGCCATGAAGTGATAGAACATGTGAATTACAGTTTGATCGTTTACTTTAGGCAGCCACTAATACATATACAGAAAACTGCCCATCATTCATTTGGAATGTATTAAGCTAAATACATCTGTTGCTGTGATTGTTTTCTGTATTTTATCAAAAAATACTATGGCTATAACATGACAAAGAAAAACAAAAGGTTGCAGCCTTGGAGAATTATATCAGTCACTGAATCCAGCATTTGAGTTTTCTTCCAATGGTGAATATGGCTGAGCAGCATCAGGATTGCTGTGGAAAGAAAAATATCAAGTTAGATACAACTAAAATGTTATCCATGGAAGAAAAGTTTAAGCTAAGGAAAACAAGTCATGAGACACAAAACTGGTAAAAGTTTTTTTTTTTTTAAATGGAACCTAGAGTGGGTTTTACGGACAGAAAAATTCAATAGAGTAGAACCCCCACTAAGCATTTTCTTTCTCAGTGAAAATTCTGGAGACTCATCATTTGATATGGATATTTGTGCCACCATTATTGATGGCACTTGATATTGGTCCTCTTATTTTTAAGTATTAATATAACACTTTGAGCACCCAAATTATAATTGAAACTGTCATTTAGATTGAATCATACTTAAGTATATTTTAAGTTACACTGAAATTTTATGAGTTTGCATTTGTAATTAAAATGACAATATACTTATAGGTATGTGCATTAAAATAATTAGAATAAGAGTACCAGGGGAGTCAGCATGCTCACCCCCAACCTGCACTCCTCTGTGGCCTTGGCTGCTTCTGGAAGATGCAATGGCTGGGTGATGAGGGTAACCTGTGCATAGAAATGCCTGCGCAGTGGCGTAAATAAATAATGACCCCGTGGCTCCCCCAGAATGCCTTTAATAGTTTACTTAAAAAGGAAATTTTATATTCAATCAGGGTTGCCAACTCATATGATAATTATGGGAGCATACGATAATTTTAATGTTTATACGATGGTTGTCAACCCGTACGATAATTTGAATGTATGATAGTTCGACATCAGTGAAATACCATTTTCAATGGTTTGTCACTCCAGCGAAGTGAAACTAATTACAAATAACACCTCATTGTCTGTCTCCACCCCATAGCTACCAAGCCTGTTACCCCTTATCCTCTTATTGCCAGTGTTCCCAGGTCTGATAATTTCAATGAAGAAGGCACTGTTCAGAAAATTGACGATCAATGTAGAAAACTTGGAATACGTGACATTCCGTGTGAAATAAAGAACATGCCTGAACCTGGCAGTTTCTGGAGTGCTGTTAAACATGTCACCTTGGTGGAAATACTGATTTCAACGAACTAGCGGCCTTTGCATTATCAGAGGTTTCCTTGCCCTACAGAAGCACCTCTTGTGAAAGAGTTTTTTTTTCTAAACTGGGTTTAATAAAAACCAAAGTTAGAAACAGATTGGCACTAGATACGGTAAGTGAACTCATTTTGCCGTCTCAACTTATGAAATAACGTGGTAGATCTTAAAATCTGCCAGTCACAGAGATGTTAAGGTTTATCTCAACAACAAATTTGTGCAATGGTGCAACAGTTGAAGCTGAACTTTCAGATGAATAGTGCGAGAAACATAAGTGCTAAAGTTGTAATATTTGTTGAGGTCATCAATCTTGTAAGTGGATATAATAAACATCATTACTCTTAAATAAGGAAAAATTGAAGCTATTAACAGTGAAGCAACAAGATTCTAAAGTAAGAACAAATTAGAAACTAAAAACTCACTTATCTTATTGATTTGCTGCCAACCCTGGGGTTTCAAGCTGTGTTAAATTGAAGCTATTCACAGTGAAGCAACAGCTTGAAACTCCAGGGTTAGCAGCAAATCAATAAGATAAGTGAAGTTTTTAGTTTCTAATTTGTTCTTACTTTAGAATCATTACTCTTATATTTTCATAAGTATTATACTGATATTTTTATTGTTGTAGCATTTGCTTTATGATGTACAATAATATTGAATCCAAATCTATAATTTTGAGTGGCTGGTACGGTAATTTTACTTTTAAATGTTTGCAACCCTGTATTCAATTCAAACATGGAAAATAGCTAGGACGAAGCACTGGAACAGATGCAGTTCTCTGATAATATACTGACCTATCCTTTCTTGCTTAAAAGAGTGAAACAAGCTTAGCTCCAAGTACGCATCCATTCACATTCATGTAGAGAAATTCATTAAAGTGCAATATATTTTTCAGTACGACTGAATCTATGCGAAAACGTAGTCAATTGGTCAACAAATAGGATCATTTTATTCCTCCAAATATAAATTCATATGCATGGAAGAGGAAAATGTTAGCTAATGGTGGATTTCTGACAATGAAGTCATTAATCCTCTTGCTCTCCAATATTTTTCACTGAAGGATGGGGCACTAGAAGTGGCCGGACATATTTGAAGGTGGTCTCGATCCACTTGCTATATATGCAGACAAAATTAGCGCATGTTTGAAGAGGAAAATGTGTTTCATGTCATTTGCAATTAATTTGGCAGTTTTATAGTGCATAGAGATGCATCTTCACTGGATTAGTGCATATTTCACTAATATGTGCATATATTACACTTTTTTTTTCATTTAATGTTAAAATATGAATTTTTAACCCCGTAAAATGACAAGTTCCTGCTTTGTATTTTTGCAAATGAGGATAATCTTGTTTTCATAGAAAGCCAGCATCCCTATGTATATAAAATATATATATATATATATTTAAATCTCGACAGGTGAATAAAGCAATCTGGCCTGAACCATATCCTAAAAGGAAAATTTCGGAAGAAAGGAACGTGCTTACCAACAATGGACAGTTGGTGGTAATACCTTATTTTTGTTTTCAACTGGCAATATTCTTTGAATTTTGAAAATCAGCTTTATTGTACATTATTGTTGACCACGGTGACAAAAAAAAGCGGGAAACCGAAGCCAGGACAAAAGTTTATTTGGGATGTAAACAGTGTATTACAAGGTTAATCTGAAAAATAATTTAATTATTATTCAGTGACATAGCCTCTTTGCGATACACCCCATGTGTAGTGGGAAATATTCTCTTCATTCAAACACATAAGTGACAGTAGGAAGGGCTTTCTACCAGAAAACTTAGGAAAGCATTTGGTTATTTATTGTAGCAAAAATTGATGTGATTGATCGTTAACTGATTGTTGACTTATACTTCATACTAATTAGTTAATTACACACAAGATTAATGATGACAATATAAAATATAATTAATTTCAATTAGGAGCAAAAGAGTAAAAATTTACAGTTGTTGCTTCATAAAAAAATAAAATGTGAGGAGATAGTGTATTTTACTATTAGAAGAAAATACATTTTTGTGCATATTTTTTAATTTCAAGAGCATATTTTCAACTTTTTTTCTGCATAGTTGCATGCATATATTTGTGGTTTTTAGTGCATATAAATCTGCCATAAGGTATGAACATAAATCAATGTGTGTTTTAACCAGGTGTTCAGTGTTATTGCTTATAAACGATATCTGAGGTACCCCAAATATGTTTGCTTGGGTTAATACCCGAGTTAACCAGAATATTGCCAGGCAACATTGTTTTTCACCTATGTGCATTATGCGTTTAGCCAGTGTATATTGTTCCTTTAGGATAAATGTTATTTTAACAATTTGCTAGGTTGTTTGTTCCAGAGTTCGTCATTAGGTGAGTTTATTTCATTTTCATAACTATTCTGTGTGAGTAAATATGTAATTTTTAAGCTTATTAGTAAGTAGGGCCCCCAAAACCTTAGCTACGCCACTGATTTGTAGTTGTAATTAAAATGGCACAATATACTTCTATACCTTGTTCCACTCTTAGATGACAGTATGGAGTTAAATGGGATATATCTGTCTCTATCTAGCGCATACAAGTTGCCATTAGCCTCGTCCTTTTCTACCTTCGCACTGTTGCCAGGTTCATAATAGCATGGTATAAATATTCAGTTGTTATAAATTTCAGGTTTGAACACATTATCCTACGCAGAATTTTTTTTCTCTGTTTATATCCTTTTTAGAGTCATTATACATTTCTATAGGCCCATATTTCTTCAAAAAACATTTTTTTCAATAGAAGTCCGATGTGCTGTTTCTATACTCATCGCGCACTAACAAACTAACTGCTAGAATGCGTCTATATTTTGTTCTTAGAGAAAACTATAGTACTACTACCTGCCCACTTTGAATTCTCTATGTTTACTCAGTTAAGTGTTACAATGTTTTAAATTAAATGTTTTCGGAAAATTTTATACCTGTGCACTGCAAAAGTTACGCAGTGTGAAACTTTTTTGTTATTGAGTTTACATAAGGGAACCAGTGAGAACAAATGTTGACAAGGGTTGGAGAAAGTTTTTAAAATAAACCAAAAGGCTGTAACTTCTTTCTTTCATTGAGTAGGGCAAACAAAAGGTATTTATCTATTCAGCGTATTCTCGTGCCAGGCCTGATACAGAAGATAGTATAAGGAGCAGCACTAGCATTAGTTCGAAAGAAGTCTGTGTGTAACTGTGTGGAATCTATGAGCTGTTATTGCGTTATTTGTTTAATAGTTTCGTAAATATTTGTAGTTATGGAAGAGGAAGCTAGGAAGAGGCGATATATTGGTAAATTAAGAAGTAAGGAACGCCAAATAATTATGAAGGTGTTAGATATTTTTCAAGTAAAATGCGTGTAAGTAAGGCGCAAGAGAAACAGCTAAGGCTATCGGGTGTTCAGAAGCAGTAGTGTATAGGATTGAAAAGGAAGTAATGAAAGGACCTCTAAGAACGTCATTGAAAAAGAAAGCAAAAAAGGTGGGAAAAAAAGAAGTATATAGTGAATAGTGCAATGTGGAGTGCGGCGGATTGTTCATTCATTACAGTTTGCAAATATTCCACCCACGCTGAATATAATTTTGTCACGGTTCAACAGTGATGAGAACCTACCAAATTTCTCAAAGGCCACTCTTAGTCGGTTCTTACATGATTTGAGGTTGGAATATGAAAGAAGGGGTAACAAGTGCATGTTAATAGAAAGAGACGATATCATCAGACGGCGACATAAATATCTAAATGCCGTAAAAAGGTTTAGGGACCAGGGGAAATCAATTGCTTATACCAAAGTTAAAAAGTGTCCGTCAAGCAGCAATTGAAGGACTAAGTACAGGACTCGGCCACCTCGGGATCGCGCGGGCAGAAAGATTCGTAACTAGTACATGTTGCAACACTGCTCTCCATTTAATGTGTACTGTCTTCTAAGGGTGGAACGCGCTTTAGGTATAATGAGTATGTGCATTAAAATAAGTAGAATAAGAGTACCAGGAAAGTCAGCTTGCTCACCCCCAACCTGCACTCCTCTGTAGCCTTGGCTACTTCTGGAAGGAAGATGCAATGCCTGGGTGATGAGGGTAACCTCTGCATAGAGGAGATGCCCTGGGGATTACTAAGCACACTTGAATGCTTTTGTAAACACAACTATTGGAACATTTTTCATTAAAACCAGCTATTGTGAAAAATGGTTTCGTGTCAGCATTGAATATTTCCATGATTGGCAAGTGTTGAACGGATATTTAATTCTAGTAGTATTACTGACTGCCCAAAGACAACATTGGTTGATAATTAGTTACACTTTAATTTGCACTTGTTCGTGAATCTTACCTAATGTTATATGAGCTGTTGCTCACATCACCTGGCTTTTGTTTATATATAGTGTCTAGCATCCTGAAAATCACCTTGAATTTAAAATTTTCCCTTGAAAACAAGGTGAATTCCTGGTTTTCAAGGTGCAATTTTAAACTCAAGGTGATAACGAGGATATTCCAGGATTTCCAGATAAAATAATCTGGGAATCACCTTGATTTTCAGAAACTCTCCTTGAATTTTTCCCAAAGCACTTCTATGTTACATTTGGAGGTCACACTCGTGCACTTGAGATACATGCTACTCCGGGTACGATAGTGCGATTGTTCACACTCTTGCAAATGACTTATACCACCAAGCACTACAGTTTATTCACCAGCTCACTTATATATTCTGTGCAGCTTATGGTTCCTGGCAAGAATGCAGCAAGTCATTAGACAGTTCCAGGTATACTGGGTTATCTGAAGCCGAACTCGTGCTTCTGGTTGTACTTACAATAATAATGCCAACTGTGGAACGTGCATTTATTTTCGATTAAGGGAAAGAAGTCACTGAAAATAGTGGCACTTAAATGCTATTTTCAGTTCATGAAATATATTTTCAACTACTCCATCTTTCTCCCACTGATCATTATTTGTAACACGTTTGTAGCAATCAAGTATCACCTCCCTTATTTTTGAATGACTATGATACAATGAAGCACAAAATTAATTTTGAGCCAAACTAATACCATGCTAGGAAATCCAATAATAAAGGAAGCAAAGAGTATTAGTTCAACTCTAAATGATAACATCCTTTTCTTTTCAAGCACCAAAGTTTTTAACAGAATCGAATGGCAAAAGGTCTGAGAAAAAGGAAAATCTGTGGTCACATCATATAGATTAGAAAAAGAAGTGTTCCTTAGAAAGAATACTGTTCATAATAAGAGTTACATTCCATGTTTTGCTCTGATAATACCTTTTCAATAATTGGTGTAAACCTTAGATTTACAGTATTTCCCAGAATTACTGATATCTCATAGAAAAAAAATGGGACTTCAAAATTCAGAGGTAGTCTACATCGTAGTGCACCCTCTTATCCTTTCGCTACATATACAGGGTATATGTAGGTAATATACTTGCAAAAAAGGATACCAGTAGTGTACACAAATCTATCGTTAATCTACCATTTTATGCAGCTAAAAGATTAGTCAACTCTGAATTTAAAAAAATTATTGCAAAATATTACTATGAAAAATCAAAGAATAAAAGATGGGAACTACCAAACATTCAAACAGTAATTCCTGAGTATCCTCGAAAAACAGTTGCAACCTTCAGGTTGATTACAGGACATGATTGTCTGGCAAAACATTTAAACAGAATTGGGATATATTGAGAGGTGGAACTGGAACTTAAAAATTCAATGCCACAATAATAAGTCACCATTGGGGTAATTTGTCTCTGATGTGAGACTGTCTTTGTGGTTTACCAGGAGAAATACGAACTGGTTTGAGAATTTAATGTCATTCTGGCAGTTTGTCACAATAGCTCAATGGTTAGAGAGGCTGCTTGGTAAGTGGATGGTCTGTGGTTCAAATCCCAGTTGTGGCATTGAATTTTTAAGTTCCAGTTCTATCTCTTAAACTTTGCCCACACACGGCTTGTGTGTTTAAAAACACCAATAGTAAGTTTGTTGGCATAAATAAATAATAACTGCTATGTATACTTGTACTTCACTTGCTAAGCAACATATTTACCAACTTTGAAAACCACTTCTGCACTCTTAAGGATCATTAAGAGTGCAAGTTACAAAATGCATCAGCTGTATGGTGTGTGTCTGTTTTTCTTCACGGGTAGTGACAGATTCTTCTCTTTATGGTCAGACATTTTATCTTTACCTATCTCAAAACCACATGTCCCACAAACATGGGATTTGGAGGTTACCCTCAGAAAAATGGCTCTGTGAAATAGGGAAAACCAAATAATTTTGTATTTAGTATCTTCTGAGAGAAATTAGTAGGGTTCGGCAAAGCGAGTCTGTACGCGTGTTTAACTGTACAATGCTGCACACATCTCACTTGCTAGTCAGCAATAGACCAGCTATGCCTAGTACCACCTTATGTACATTCCTGTTTAGCAGTTACCTTAATGCACTAACTTTTGGAATACTTCTCAATTGCAATGTGACCTTGAAAACCAGAGGATATTTTCTGTGTCGATTTTATACAGAACTACTTACCTTGGTTCAAAAAATTTAATGCCTAAATAATCTATGCTATTATGTGAAAATAAAATTTGCATAGTTTCATATTGAATCAGGGCCATATTTACATGCAGCCTATAGGGCAATATATATATATATAAAATACAAATAAAATTCTATTTTAATACTGTGGTGGAAGCCTTCTTGTACCTCACGTGGCAAACGAGATAGACAGGCTACCGCATGAATCGGAGTTACGTAGTAATGGTAGTTTGATACATGGCTAATATTGTATACCATCATGATAAAACGGTCTCTTTTGTATGAATTCCATGAGCAATTTTTTGGTTGCTTAGAAAATGGATATATCAGGTGATTGTGGTTTTCCTTCATTAGGCCCATGACTGGACTAAGAATTATGTCACTACAGTTTGTTCCGCAGCCAGTCTATCTCATTAGCCATGTGCATTTCAGTATTGGCATCTCTAATAAGTAATAATTTTCATATGAACTCAATGGAACAGCTTTGAACAAGCTGCTGAGTTAGCTGACTGCACAGGATATAAGAGTGGAACATGCATAAGTGCAAAATAAACATAGTCTTAGCTGTGTTTAAGCATCAGGTGCTGAACTGACCCTATCAGAAAAAATTAAAAGTGTCTCCTTCCTCCATAAATACATTTGAATCTTCATTTTGGCAGAGGCTTGAGGCAGTTGATACTCATTTTGGGTTTCAATAAATTGGAACTTGAAGAGATGACTGTAGGAGGTCAAAACAACAGAAATTATGACAGACTTTCAATTGGGAATGAGTGAGTGCGCAAGTGAGGCTTAAGGGCTTCTTGACAACTAGGGTAATTTGGGCCTGCCAATTAGGAAATCAAGCGTCTAAAAATAATGAAAATGAAAAAGTCATTACTCAAGAGAAATGGATGTATAAAGTACTCCTAGAAAAGTAAGGCCAAAAACTGTTTTCTAATATCCAGGTTACTCTAAGTATTTACCTGTCATTAATGGTCACAAACAGCACTGGATGAAGTTGATTAAAAACAGTATTGATGCTTCATGTCAGAACACTGGCTCAAAAGTTTATTTCTTAATGGACTACAGCTTTCATCGTGTAGATCACGCATACACAATTTTGGTCTCACGTGACAGCCCCTGAACTGTGACACAACATCCATCTCCCCACTGAACTCCCTCCCTTAGCTTAGGCAGGATTTTCAGCGTTGGCTCAGTCCGTTATCTGAGTACTGTGTGTTCTACTGACAGTATTGTCTTCAAACCCACGAAAACTGCATTTAGGGTTGAATGAGAGGAGAAATATATGTTCTGTAGTAAAAACGAGAGTGTGTAATATTTATTGCACTCGAAAGCATTAAGGGGTGTCAATAGCAGTAATATGCAACAGTATTGTGTGAAATGTCACAGCGATCTTGCTACAATATCGAGTAAATTTATTACTGACTTGGTATTTAAATTAATGGTAATTCATATTGAATTATGCAAGATATTAGAAAGTTCCTAAATGAATGTAATAGTAATAATTTGATTACCTATAAAACTGTAGTTGTACATGAATACAAGGAGTCGATTATTATGGTGATTTAATTTTAGGGCAGGAATGATAACATTAGGGGGAGCTCAATCTAGCAAATGGGATAGATATGATGATATGCAAACTCTGACTATGATTTAAAAACAGTCACTTGCAAGCTATCATGTAGTTTGGAAAATCGGAAAAGCAATGAAATCTTTTATAGATGCAATGTTTATAAACTCCTATGTCATGTTACTAATATAATATGTCCCCGAAAAGCAGATTCAAGTTCTCAAAATATATTTGTTTCCTAACATCGTCAAGACTGGAGTGCTACAAATTGCAGAAGTAATTTAAAACGATATTCAAAATGAAGTTAATGAATTTGTAAATTACTCTCTAGCACTAGATGGGACAATGGGCATAAATGACAAAGTTCAGTCTTCGTTTGTGCTATACACGAGAATCTTCCTGTTACGAATTGCTTCTGAGTCTTGTAAATCTTAAGCAATAAACAACAGAACTGTTGGAAGTATTGAAGGATATAGTAGAAAAAGTTCAAAACTTAAAAAGGCTGATATCGGTGACAATAGTGCTCTGACAATGAATGGAGAATAGAAGGGTCTGGTAAGGAGATCAAAGCAATTATTTAAAATGTTACAAATGCCTGAAAACATACACTTTTTCCATTGTATTATCGAGGTACTGTGTGGAAAGAGTGTAAATGCAAAACCGGCACTAATTGATACGGTTGTTAAGAATATTGCCAAAATTAGTTCCTTCAGCCCAGAGGTTTTGGGTTCGATTTCCAGCTGGCGTTGGAAACCAAAATGATTCCTTATCCCCCACAGAGGATGGATGAACATGGGAGCGAATGTGTGTTTAATGTAAAAATGATAAAAATCAACATCAAGATATGGCAATAACACCATCAGTTATTTCTCCACCCCCTATATGACCAAAGAAGTTATATGTACCTATTAACAATTTCTTTTGATTATAAATTGAACATTTTACAGTCAAGAAGAGTGAGTGAATGGTGTTTAAGGGCCCGTCGACAGCTAGGTAATTTGGGCCCCAAATAAAAAAAATCTGATGTGTTGCACTCACATGACTTTCTCTACTCTCGTACTAACCATTCTTACAAACTCTTATTCCTGAATCTTCTTCGTAATGGCCCAAATGAGCTCGTTATCGACGGGCCATTAAACCCTACACATTCACTCACTCACCTTCGTGTTAGTTGAAATAAACATTTGTACAAATTATCTTATTGCTTATTTCCTTGTAGGTGCAAGGGGAATATTAGAATACAGTAGGCTTTGTTCAATAGTCAAAGCTTCGAGATTCCGTTCACTTTGCACACTTGACATATAAAAAATGAACAACGATGTTCCATTTCATGGAAGTTTAAGTTTTCAGAAACTCACACACATAACAAGGAATATCTCCGAAATGGTTCACCCTACAAGAAAATTTATTGAGACATAAATTGTGTATTTTAGCAAGATCTACTTTACAAAAAGTATGATTTGGTCTATCTCTAACGGTTTACCAGTTATGCAAAAGTCGTCCAGAGTAAATACAACTACAGGGGCTATAGTCAGAAAATTCAAGATATACATTTCATTTGTCATAAAAATATCTCAAACATATGGCATTTTAATCAAAATCATTAGAGCCATTTTCAAGAAAATCAAAATTTTCGAAAAATGTTTCATGTAGAGGGTAGTTTAGGGTGGGGCTATTTTCTTCAAAATCTTCGTGTCACATCCTTGAATGACATTAAACTTAAACACTAACTTTGGTTTTTAACCAACTTTTCGTTTTTGAGTTATGCTGTCCACAGACACACAGACCTTTTTCTAAAAATGCTTTTTTTGAATTTAGGGGTCCTCAACACATATTTCCGGTGAAATCTTGACATCAAATTTTTGGGTGGAATACAATACTTCCCCTACTTACCAGTAGAGAAGGTAAAAATACAAAGAGGTCAACTCACAAACCATGAAGCTGAAAAAGTTAAAACGTGCAAAGCTAATCAGTTAAAAGGCAAGTGGTTAAAAAATGCTAAAAGACCATACAATTCTAAAATGCTCTGTACTAAAATACAAGTTACACTTTTAAGAGGTAGAACTGGAAGTTAAAAATTCAATGCCATAGCTGGGATTTGAACCACAGACCGTCCACTTATCAGACGGGTGCTCTAACCATTAAGCTACTGTGACAACCTGCCAGAATGACATTGAATTCTCAAACCAGTTCGTATTTTTCCCAGTAAACGACAAAGGCAGTCTCACATCAGAGACAATTACCCCAATGGTGACTTACTATTGCAAGTACTTTATGTCCTGGGATTAAATAACCTTCAAATGGTAATTATTATTTATTCATGCCAACATAATGTTGGTGTTTTAAACACACAAACCGTGTGTGGGCAATGTTTGAGAGGTAGAACTGGAACTTAAAAATTCAATGCCACAGCTGGGATTTGAACCACAGACCTTCCGCTTACCAGGCCTTTGTGGTTTACAGGGAAAAATACAAACTGGTTTGAGAATTTAATGTCATTCTGGCAGGTTGTCACAGTAGCTTAATGGTTAGGGCACCCGCCTGGTAAGCGGAAGGTCTGTGGTTCAAATCTCAGCTGTGGCATAGAATTTTTAACTTCCAGTTCTACCTCTCAAACTAGAATATTATTTGATTCTAGGTACTGGTATAGCCAGTTATACATAATTCGTTAAAAAATCTTTGAGAATGTGGGTAGTAGAGATATTGGTAGATAGTTATCTATTTTGGTCTTTCCTCCTTTTTTATATAAAGGTTTTACAATTGAGAATTTTAGCCAATCAGGGAATATTCAATGTTGTAGTGATAGATTGCATAAATAAGCTAGAGGGATGGTTATTGCTTGAGCAGTGCTTTTAATTATTCTGCTCGACATTTCATCATAGCCTGCACTGTCTTTCAGCTTCATTGAATTAATAGTAGCCAGTATCTCACCAGATGTGTTGGGAATGGGGTTGAAACCAGTGAATGTTCTCCCAGCAAAAGCATTGTTTAACATTTTAATTGCATTGGCTATGTTTATGAAAAAATTATTAAAGCTGTCTGCAATTGCAGTTATGCCAGTGATTTTGTTATTGTTTACTACAAGGGCTGTGATGTTGTCATTTCTTTTTGCCCTATTTGTTTCACGTTTGATTATGTTCCATATGATTTTTATTTTATTTTGTGATTCTTTTATCTTTGAATTATAGTAGTGTGCCTTGGCACTTTTAACAACTCTACTACGAATTTTGCAATAGTTTTTATAGTATGATATTAGCTCATTATTACTATTTCTGCACAATAAGTATAAAGTTCTTTTCTCCTTGCAAGCGATTTTAATGCCCTGCATAATCCATGGCTGTTTATGTGTGGATGAGCTAACATATTTTATAGGAAAGCATGTATTAAAATGATATATATCTATATAAATGCCTAGGAACAAATTCAATGCAGCATTAATATCACTTTCATGGAATATGGTGGTCCACTCCTCTAGTTCTAACAATGAATTAAATTTACTTATGTTTTCATCATTCACTTCCCTTACTCTTATCCGATGTTTTGATTCTGAGTCATAAATATTGTTGATACACAGCACTTGGGCATCATGGTCTGACAGCGCATTTATAAATGGAAAAGTTGTTGAAGAGTTTATTCTATTGTTGCCTATTAAGATATTGTCTATCACTGTGCTAGATTCATTATGAACTCTAGTTGGGAAATATATATATCCACCTATAATGAGTTCAAGATTTAGTTTATATAGATAATTTAAAGTACACTCTAGTTTCTTAATGAACTCTTTGACATTGTTAGATGGTGTTCTATATATACAAACTATGTAAATGTCTCCTAATTGCCCTTCAAGCTTTATGCAACATGCCTCAAAAGTTTGCCCTACACAGAAATTACTAATATCTATCATCCTACAAGCTTAATTTAAAAGGTGAGTCAATTAAAATTAAATTGATTATAACAACACTGTTTTCAAACTTCTATGAAAGGAAGACTACTACTTTTTTTTTAAATATATACATGTGCCACTTTTGTGAAGCATTTACCTGCAAAAATACGCCCTTAACTGATAATCTTCAACCCTGAGTTGACTAATTTCATGTTTATTTAAGTAATGTTCACTAAGGCAGAGTATGTTTGGTTTCTCACCAATGTTATCAAAGGACTAATCAGTTCATGTGCTTTGTATCTTAGCCTGCATATATTCTGATGCAAAATTACTAGATTGTTACATTTACTGGTTCTTTTACTTTTAGCATGCTTCATATTGTCTGTGACATTTACAGCAATGTTTTCTTCATTACCCTTAATGCAAAGATAAAAATTACTGCAAATGGTGCTGTCAATTAGTTTTCCAGATTTTGTAATCAATTTTTCGTTTCTGTGACACAATTTCATTAAGGTGCTTACTGATGTTGGAAGCTAGAAGATCTTTACCTTTACTACTGAGATGTAAGCCATCCCTTGTGAACATATCTCGATGATATTTTGATACATCAACTAACCTCACATTTCTGAATCTGGCACATAGTTTATCTAGTTTAAAATTTGAATCTTTTATTTGGTTATCCACACAGGAGGCTAGAATTAAGTCATGCCTAGAAGGGAAATTCACAACTACTACATTTGTTGATGTTAGTTTTCCCAGAGTTTGCCTTATGTTCTTTATGACATTTTCACTTTCATTTTTAAAGATATCATTTGGACCACACATTATCACTACACCATCACGATTGTCCATTTGTGCTCAAGTACCGCCCATATTTCTCAACACTTCAGCCGATGGGGCCCCCAGTTTAACTACTCCAATCCTCTCAAACAAACAGTGTTTAATAAAATATAGATATTAAATTCAATTGGGATATATTCTTCACCACTCTGTCCTCTATGTGATCTGCAAGAGGAAATGGATCGAGACCACCTTCAAATATGCCTGGCCACTTCTAGTGCCCCATCCATCAGTGAAAAATATTGGAGAGCAAGAGAATTAATGACTTCATTGTCAGAAATCCAGCATTAGCTAACAACAATAAGATATTAAATTCGTAGTTCAGTAATAGATTTATTTTCATTTTCTAAATACCCTTCCAATTTTTCGGCTATGACTGAGTTAAAAGAAAAGGGGGTCTCATTTTCAAGTAAATATGGTATGTCAGAGGTTTGGGGCCACCTTTCCATCTACAGGCAATAAAGGTTTCATTTTCAAAAACAACTTGTTGGAAGCCGAAGGAAAGCTCCATATACATTGTCAGGAAGTTTCTGAACTTCTTAATAAGAGTAAAGAACCAAAGAGCTGATGACATGAAAGAGAAGGCCCGTGTCATGTATTTTGCTTAACCATTTTTAAAAAGAACACAAATGACGCTTATAAGTTAGTAGTTTCACTTACTACCGTTTATTACTTGAGATGTTTGTGGTTAGATGTAAGTTAACTGACTGCACCAACACACAAGTATTATTGCAAGATACTCTGTGAAGATACACATTGACAATGATATTTGGAGAGGAAATTCACTTATTCACGGAGTGAATACTAAGTACCTATTTGAGAAAACCAGGGTGTAGCAGATGTCAAAACTGGCATAAAAAAATCCAAATGCCAACTGCAAATATTATTTCTGTGTTACTTCTGCTTGTATAAGTTTAACGTAGATGTATCTCTTAAATATTCTACTCAAACCTTTCACACTACCAAATTGCTCTTTTGCTCTTTTGCCCTCAAAGCACTGCAAGCTTAGCTAGGAAGCAGCAATGGGTGGGTGAGGTACCAGTTCAAAATCCAGTGTCTGCTTGATGCATGCTGTACTGACATCACTACACAATTCAGAACAGATCAGGAACTTACATTATAGTGCCTGAGGATGAAGCAATTACAGCTTGCAATGCAGCTGAATACTACAACATGCACTTGGAGTTGGGAGAGAGTGGACATCATTCTACTGTTGCCATTAATTGCATATGGAATGTTATGCATAATGTCATCACCCTGATCCAATGTTTTTAATGGAATAAAGCAAAGAATTGTAAACTTTTCAGAGACAAGTTCATACACATCAGAGTATTGGCCTTTTCTTCACCTATGAATCAAGCCACTATTTGATTTCTGGGTGTAATTGAATCTTTCTCCAATACCTACCTTGACAATTCCTAAATAAAATTTCAGTGACACAGTATTCTTTTTCATGCCTTAATTTCAGTATTTGCCCTGCATAATCTAATAATTCTATATTTATAAATAATATGGCAGGTATGCAGCATTAAAATATATCAAGCTTTTGTATCAAATAGTGGTTCAAAATTGTTATTGACTGTTCCTTTCTTATAAGTTTCATAATATTCAGAAATAATTTTAAAGTAAATACCATAAACAAGTTAGTGAACACTGCATTATCATTTAAGGCGAAAGTGAACACAGCTACTAGATCAAAATAACAAAAGAGCAGGACAATCATCAGAAAAAAGGCAGTAGATTTATACATTTTTATTTATTTCATGCTAAACCTTTTAAAATAACAATCATCAATAGTAAAATGTAATATTTAGCAGGTTTATGTTATTCAATTTTGGGAGATATTTTTTAAGATCTGCATTTGCTATATAAGGTGAAAGTGTTATAGGGTTACTGCATTGAAATAAGTAAAGTGTAGGAGAATCATTAGTAACTTCTATTGGTAATTTCATGCTAAACGTTTCAAAATAATAATCATCAATACTAAACTATAATACCTGGCAGTCTTATACTATTCAATTCTGTTTGATATGCTTGAGTGAATAGTGAAAGCATAGTAGTTGTCGTTCAGAAGACTGAAATAACATTTCTACCCGTTTTCTTGTAATTTTGTATAGTAAAATGTATTCTAGCAATAAGATTTACTGATTCTCCCTATGAGGAACAGCAGTTCTTTCAAGTGGCTCCTAATCAGCCCCTCAGGGACCTAATGAGACTGAATGCACGTTGGACCAGGACTCCCATGGGAGAAAAACCCCATGCCGGTAGCGGGAATTCAATCTGGGTCTCTCGCTTAGTAAGCAGCAGTACTACCATCACGCTATGCAGACAACTTTATTATTATTGTTACTATTATAGTAACAATAATATAGGTATATATTTTCTGGAAGGTGGTTTTTCAACCAATACTTACTTGAATACTAGTATATAGATATATGTTTTGCTTGATTGTAATAACATTCATCATTCAATTAAAACGCTTTCTATTAAAGGTGTGTGTGTTTTGTTTAATGGCTGCTTTTACTACATATGGCACCACAGGCACCCTGATGACACATGGAACAAAGATGGAGCACTGGTGGAATGATATGGTGGGGGAAACCGGAGAACCCGGAGGAAACCTGCCCCAGTGCCACTTTGTCCACTACAAATCCCACATACCTGGGATCGAACCCTTTGGTGAGAAGCGAATGGTCTAACCACTCGGCTATGGTGTGGCCCCTTTTCTATTAAAGTAATAAATATACTGGGTGTCTCAAAAAAACCATACAACACTTAGTATGTTGTGTGGGATGGCAAGCTGACCAGTTTTCAAATACGAATCCCTGTCCAGAGATGCATGGTTTGGACACTGGAGAGCGTCAAAAGTTTGAGAACGAATGGTTGTGACAATTTGTTAACACTCATTTTGCTATCTTATTATGGAAGGTACGCATCCCTTTAGTCATCTCTGTACTGGGATGAACGACCTGAGCACAATAACATTCCTGTGATGTACTAAATTCATCCATAGAGTCCTTGGTGCATGTCCTACTGCATTACTTGTGTATTTTCCAGTACAGTAACACTTTTTAACGGCAGTGCAACATGCACCAGTACACAGCTGCTGAAATGGCCTTTTGACTTGAGTCCACAGAGTAATTGAAAATCTTTAAAGACAATAGCAGACATTGCATCATGTGCATGAGACTCACGACTGCCGAAATAGGCTCTGCAATTACATAAGGGATACACAGTTCAAAGTCTGTTTGTAATTCCAGACAGCTTGATGTTGCATTTATTAACAAAATGTGAATGTACACCCATCTCGCTCTTTGATGCACTACAGCGTCCAAACAGGGGTTCCTATTTGAAAACCAATCAGTTTGCCATTCTGCACAACATACTAAGCAGTTTCTATTTTTTCTGCCACACTCTGTATATCAGAGCCTTCCAATGCAGTGCCCATGATGTATTTTTCTGACACCCTTCTTAAGCAAATTTTTACTCTGATGGTTTCTAATATTAATTCAAATTTCAAAACAAAACTATTTTCTTCCAAATATATTTTCAGTACACATCCATGAAATATGTTTTTGTACACCTAAAGCTGTGTTCACATTTTGTTTGTTTGTTTGTTTGTTATTGTCCTCCAAAGTTATGCCATATCAGACGGTAAATGACTGAAATAGGTAAAATGATGCTCAAATGAGCCCAAGGTCCATAGAGCTTTGAGTTACCTGGCATTCATCTTCTCAGGATAAGGGAAAACCTCGAAAAAAAACCTTATCCAGATAACTGGCCCTAAGCGAGATTCGAACTTGTGACCTCTTGAACGAGAGGTAGACATGCTAACCATCCACTACAGAGGCAGGCACTGCTGTGTTCATTACCTCCCCAATGGTGGTTGTGATGGCACCTGCACTTCCTTTGGCATGAGTTAAATGTGCCCAAGCACATAAGAAAGTTGGAAAGCACTGATGTATATTATTAACAAGCAATAACATTTTAAGCTCTAAAGGTTAACAGAGCAAAATATACTTTTATAATGTGCAAGTATTACTGTAAAGTATGCTGCATATGCATAGTTGAGCAGATTCCAGCACTGAGAGACGTTTCCCCTCTCCCCAATATTCCTTTTTTCACATTCTATAGGAGAATTGCAGCACAGATGCTCTGACAGTGATGTCACAGAGCACTGTGTTTGCAGGTAAAAATATTATGCGAACTTTGGTAAACACTCCCTAATAGTTAAAAGACACATTTTATATAAATTTTAATGCATTCTTGACATATAATGAAGACTGTGTTGGTTGAGGTGGCTCCGACATGGACTCATTAACTGGAGTCCTACAGTTTGATCCCTGCCAGGACCATCCTTCCTGACTTGTTTTCTTAACTAACAAATGCTGGGAACATACCCTAAAGTTATGCCTGGAATGTTTCCTTCCTATATTTCCTTTCCTAATTATAATTTCATTTATCGTACCATCAAGTGGTGCCATATGCTGTAAGAGTCTGAGCAATTTCAGGAATAAAAAACACATTACCTACATCAATTCAAAAATCGTAAGAGGTACTGAATAGTGTATCATATTTACCAAACTCCACTTTTTGCCACAAATACTTACATTAAGGAATGTTGGGTACCTTGATAAATAATGTCAGTACATTATTATTGTTTTAAGATCATGATACTGCCTCCTGAAACTCTTAAAAACATGCAAATAATCTTTTTTCACACCTTGTTAGAAAGCAGGTGCTTTTTAGAAAAGGACATAGAAGGGGCATAAGTGAAGTAGGGGAAGGTGGGGAAGCTGGTATTGCCAATATATGAAATGCAGGAGCTATGTCAGCAAAATATGCAGGAAATGGCATGAATGGAGACAATACGACTTGTGTTTCGACTGCTGATGTTGGCAACATCTTGACAGAAGAGGGAAGGATGAGCAGGAGAGGGATGCTCCCACGATGCCTTGGGTAAAGTGTATCGACAATTTTATTCTATTGTTTAACTTTGGGCACCTTGTTTCAATTAAGTGCAGTTTACAGATATTTACACAAATAAATAACATATTATGTGTGTCAATTATTGTACCTAAAGGTATGCAATAACATAAAAATTGGGAAAATCCATTCGAAATATTTTGGTAAATACGATTCATTAGCTGAGGCATTAAACACTCTGCAGCTTTATGAAACAAATAAAAAGTAATCAAAACATTGCCCATAAGTCATTAGTTTGAATGCTTCTTAAAAATGTGGATCTTTTTTAGATATACAGCAATTCTGCAAAAAGTTCAGAAAATTTGATGTCCTCAGATGCATAAGACACACTTTTCTTGAATAGCAATGCACAACTACTTTAGACTTTCAATTCCACATAGGCAAGTTTAATTTTTAAATAAAAGTTAACATACTATAGCCTTCTGACTGCTCTTACCTTTGTAATAAATATTCTAATTGAGCCCCAATTATAACAGGGACCCTGTCATAAAAGCTAATATCTTTTGTACAGCAATTCTATTACAACTAAGAATAAGGTTGCTCTAAGAGGTAGAACTGGAACTTAAAAATTCAATGCCACAACTGGGATTTGAACCACAGACCTTCCGCTAGTTCCAGTAGCGATCTGTACTTGCAGCAGCAGAATCTTGTTGAAACCACCCATATGATTTCTCTTCTTCTGCCAGTTCACGAAAAAATGGGGTCAAAATGTCATTTCGGTACCTCTCTTTATTTACAGTCTGGTCGTAAAATATTGGACCAATTATTCATCGCGCTAACAGCACACCAAACTCCAAATCTCCGATCATAATGAGGGATTTCTTGAACGCGATGTGAATTTTGAGATGCCCAATACCGACTGTTATGAGTGTTCACGCGACCATTTAGATGAAACCATGCCTCATCTGAAAAGAACAGAAGCTGTGGATCGATTAAACCATTGTTCATGACATTTCCAGCATTTTCTATAAGGTAAGATTTTTATGCATGTTTTACATCCGGCTGTTTGTAGCAGCAAACACGGCCGCGGCAGCTTCAAACTCAGGCAAAAGGCCGTGCGGTGGTGAAGAACCAATTCGAAAGCCCTGTACTTGAGGATATAGCCTCTTGAACATGAACTTCCATCAAATGCTACTTTTTAATAAGCACACTTACAGCAATGTTCATACTTTTTTTTTGCTCTCTAAAACTGAATCACTTGAGACCAATTTCAACTCCCTTTGATAAATGCCTGATAGTGCATTAATGCTATGTCATAACAAAATTCAGGCAAGTAAGCAGCAGGTACTTAAAAGCAGTCTTAATTGATCAAATAGTTATTGTTAATAAAAATTGGTATTATAAAAGCTTTACTGTACCTATAATTATGTATTTTAAGCTATTATTGTACTTATCCTTACTCTAAAATATTGGGATCCAATCCTTCTGCTTGCATCTTTAAGCGGACTGCTTGTATTGGAACTCCAACCCGTATCATTCGAAAAAACTTGGCATACTGAGGATCTTCAGCTACACTAGCTTGTTTCTCATATTCAGTCTCTTGATTTTCAACCTCTTTTTGTTTCACAGGGTCATTTATTGTTTCAGCTGCAGGCAATTTCACTTCTGGCTGATCATCACTGTTACTCTGCCTTTCAACTGCAACGGCATCCAGGCCAGAAATTGAGCTGAGCTGCAATCAAACATGATATAACTAACAAAACTGATGCTTCACAATTTAAGTATTTTTTTGCAGTGGTGACTGTGAATCTGTGCCATACCTTTGCTTCCAAAATACTTAGTGATGCTTCAAGCTTCTGCAGTTGCACCTCAAACTTCTGAAGACGAAGCTCACATGACCGAGAAAATTTATTCAGGAATGACACTGTATTTGCTATGAAGTAGTTTATAAATGCTAATGTCCTCTTCTGATGAATGGCACCAACCTTTGAAATAAGTAGCCTATGAGTGAACATGTTAAGTCAGCAAATGACAGTTCCTTAAAGTTGCTGCAATTAGCGAAAACATTTATTATAACACATAAAGGAGCATCTACATACACTTAATCTTAAATTACATAGATCATTTGGTGTTGCCCTCTATATAACTTATAATTACACATCATCATGTACACATCATTTTTAAACATCCCAGAAGTGTGATGTTACACATGCCTCTGGCTACTACCTGTATCCTGGGTATGAGACTGTTGATGTATGAACTTACCTTGGATTTATATTCATTCACTGCTCCTTCTGTATATTACATAATATGAGTGACTGAATAGAACAAAAGGGAAATTTCACGGCTTTAATAGGAGTACTTGGAAATGACACTAAATCATAAAATATAATTGAATTTATTATTCTAAATGTTGACAATGCATTTCTTTAGCGCTTTAATGAATAAATAATAGAAGTACAACTGTAGGTTATTCTACAATTACTTGTTACCTTCGTATAGTCCACACCGGGACCAATTAATGGCAGACCATCTGCATCCATATGTAATTTAAAATACTCTTTCAATCACAATTTTGTTTCTAGGAGAGCGTTATCGTTTACCTGCAAAACTTTTACTCATATTGCTTTTGGCCACCTTTTGGCTGTCACTTATTTTACTGTCTGCCACATGGCGCCATCTTGTCTCCATTAAAACAAATGAAATGCCAAACGCGCACAATTTGTAAACCGATGAAGACTAGTACGTTTGAGATGGTGTTAAAAGGTTAGATAGTTTACAGAAGAAATATTAATTCATGTAGCATACTTTTCGAAAGTTAGTATGGAATCTTCACCTCCTTTAGAGGTGGTTTACCAAGCTGTGTTCACTTTATATCATAATCCAGATCCAGCGGAAAAAGAAAAAGCTTCGGAATGGCTTGGAGAATTACAGAAATCGGTAAGTTTATGATGTTATTAATCTATATTTTCTTGTTTATATGTTTTATAGCCTTAAATAGTGGGCAAAGAAACATAAAGAATAACTTACCTTTCTTCCATGGAAGGAAGGATAAGGTTTTTAAGTTACCATATGAGTCTTGAAACGAAATGCATACTTTCTCAGATTTAATGCATTTTCAAATCCAATGTTACAGGTATTCTCTTGGAAGATAGCGGACGAGATGCTCCAGCAGAAAAGGGATCTTGAGTCCTGTTACTTTGCTGCGCAGACAATGCGTACTAAAATACAGTTGTCCTTCCACGAGCTCCCAAATGAAGTTCATAATTCTTTACGCGATTCATTATTGGAACACATCAGACAAGTGACAGATGCCACGAACACTGTTATAGTAACACAAGTAAGAGAACGTGAGATTATTTTCTATTTAAGTTCAATTAGAGTAATTTCAGTATTACATTGGAGGTTAGTGTAAGACAACTTGATTCATACTGTTGTTGATTCATCACAAAGTATGGTATGATTGCGTCTTACATCCACCCACAGCGGCATTTATGTTGTCTTAACAACAGTGACGTACATTTTCTCTAGCCACTCTTGTACAGGTTTCTTCATATTGTTTATATTCCCTGTCCATCAGCTTCTTGTGTAAGTTCATTGTTTTTAGGTGAAAATTTGAAAAAATGCTACTTGTTACATATTCTTTATTTTCATTCTTGAGGTTCCACAAGATTTTTTGGGGGATATTGGGCACATCATAGAGCAATCCTTCACCAAACATATAATTCAACAATAATACATGAATGCAAGTTAACATTTTTATATGGGACATTCTTTAGTATGCTGGCATAATTCCTCAGTCCAATGCTCTGTGCAAACTGATATCATCTTCTGATGTCACAGATGCCAAAATGACAGTAACAAACACCACTAGCACTAATCTATCCAATTGATTAAGAACCCTAGGTCATAAAGCGTAGCTAAGAGATGTTTTTTTATTAGAAGAAGCTGCAACTGCAAAGCGATAACAGAGCTTAGCTATGTACCAGTCTTATGCCATAGTATAATTTAGCATCATGTCGTCTGAATTTATAAAGAATAGCTTCACCGAACCCTCATATCAGGATATAATATGAGTAGAATTTTCATACTCACCACATTAAACTAAGGAGCAGTAATGCATATTTTCTGAACTGGAATTGTCCTTAGAATATGTCATTGTGATTGAATTATAAATAGAGGTATCCCATAAAACTTATTCTTAATTATATGAGTCAGTCTTAATGGCCACTCATTAAAACTACAGGGAGAGCATAAAAGCTCTGAATGGGCCGTGCAATGTTTTGCCTGTCCACATTCTTGGCGCTTGTTACTGTCTGCCACTATCATAGAAAGGTGCAGATGAAACCAGACAGCATTTTTAAAAAATGCTTTTAAAGGCTTTACTTACCAACCTTATGAAAGGAGATACTGAAACTGGTCACATACATTTTGGCACCTTTTAGGAAACTATCCATCCCTTGCCTTAGAAATGTTGGCAATTTCCTGGCAGACGTGCTTGAATTCTTCCAGGGTGTATGGGTTTGTCTTGTACACTTTATATTTTTAAGTTACCCAAGAGATAGAAATTGTAGGGGGTTAGATTGGGGTACCGAGGGGTTCACAAATCTACTAATAATTCTGTCCTGAAACACACTTTCAGTTAATTAGTTTAATTTATAGGTTAATAAATATACCCCTTAATAAAGAGGAATTTGATACAGATTATAAACACATTAACACTGCAGTAATTAAGGGTTTTAATGCAGATTTTATACATAAAAAGATAGAAAAATTTAAGTATCAAAAAGCTGTTAAAGAAGTTTCTACCCTCAAAAAAATAAAAGATATTTGTATTTTTAAAAAGTTTACTTACCATCCATGGGCCAATAAACAATTTACAAAGATTTTTAAAGAATATGGAATAAATTTGGTCACTCAAAATAAATTTAATATACAAAATTTACTAATTTTTTCTAAAAAAGATATACCAAATTATAAAAAATCTGGTATTTATCAATTTAGCTGTTTAGATTGTGATAAGGTTTGTATTGGTAAAACTAAACGTCATTTAGAAACCAGAATAAAAGAGCATTTTAGAAATATGAAATATAAACAAACTGATAAGTCAGCTGTGGCAGATCATTTTTGGTTATTTAATCATGAAATTAATCCAGAAGTTAAATTATTAAAACAATTAAGTTGTCCCATAGATTTAATGGTTTTGGAAAAAATTTTTATTTTAAAAAACAGGAACCGTGTTATGAACTTTGATTTACCTTGTATAGATTGTATTTATAAATTTTTGTTTTCAGAGATTGGTAATTAAAACGAATATCAGTATTCATGTTTTTTGTTTTCAGAAAAAAATGAAGGATTGTAGCTTTGGTAACGAATTTGTTGGTATAGTTATTTATTTAAGCCAACAAACTTACTGTTGGTGTTTTTAAACACACAAGTCGTGTGTGGGCAAAACTGGTTTGAGAATTTAATACCATTCTGGCAGTTTGTCACAATAGCTCAGTGGTAGAGCAGCCGCCCGGTAAGCGGAAGGTCTGTGGTTCAAATCCCAGTTGTGGCATTGAATTTTTAAGTTCCAGTTCTACCTCTCAAACAATGTTTGTATAGCTTTGAGAATGAGTTGGAGTCAACTCGAAACTCGAGTCAGTGTTTGAAAAAATAACTTGCAACATTACTAAGATAAGTGAAGTTTTTAGTTTCTAATTTGTTCTTACTTTAGGCAATTTCAGTTGTTCTCACTGAAAGATTGGCCGTATGATCTGGTGGAGTCTTGTTGAGAAGAGGCAAAATCATGCTCCCCTTCTATTAATTCTCTTTATAAAAAAGAAAGTGCAAAATTGTATTCACACATGTATGGGCATCAAATGTTGACTTGAAAAAAATTGGCTCTGTAACTCAGAACCTAATATGGTTCATGAAACAAACAAAAATTGAGAAAGGAGAAAGGTTTCTCAGAGCTCCAATAAGCAATTTCTATCTCTGGGGTAATTTAAAATATAAAGTGTATAAGACAAACCCACACACCCTGGAGAAATCAAAACAAAATATCTCTCAGGAAATTGCCAGCATTTCTCAACGTGAAGTATGGCAAGTGAGGCATAAAAATGTATGGACAACAGCGGTGGCCAGTTTCAGCATCTCCTTTTATAAAGTTGGTAAGTAAAGCATTTAAAATTAACTTTTGAAATTTTGTATGGTTTCATTTGTGCTTTTCTGTGATAGCGGCAGAAGGCAATGAGCACTGAGAATGCAAACAGGTAAAACACCACACAGCCTGTTCAAACTCTTGCTGCTCCCCTGGTAATTTTACTGTAAGCAGCCAACTCTCTTATTTTATGAGTGCTTCACACAATTAATTTTAAAGCTTTTAGAATAAGGGGGCTTGTGAAAAGTTTGGCTTCATATTCAGATCTTTGATTTACTTAAACATTTATAAGTGGAAGTACCAAATATTTGGGAAAAAAAGCTTTGACAGTTTTATATTGCTTCTTCCCTTTAACCACGCCTGGGGGAAGAGAGGTTTTCCATTTAAAATAAGATCTGAGGTATTTTCCAAAACAGGTATTGTAGAAGGTGACAGTGCCCTAACTTAATTCCTATTGTTTAGTTAGTTCTGCATACTCTACTAGGTTGTATAGTTTTGTACGTAATTGATATTAACCTCTGTATAAACATGCACATAGGAATATGCCAATCCCATTTGTGCAAGAAATGTAAACAGCCAGTGTAACTAAGAGTTAATGACTATCGCTTGAATTTATAGAATGCTCTTACAACTAAACATACCAGTCTTCAGGCAAAGAAAATTGTTATCTATAAATATAATATCTTGGAGACTGTAAGTTGCACTTATAGTCTTAGTATCTGCTACAAATTCTTGAAATCAAAGACACACTGCACTTCTCAAATTATTTACCATTTGCATCATTGCTGCCATATTTATTTATGTTGGTTGCTATTGTAAGCAACACAAAAATACTTAATATTTCTATGTGTTACCAATTGCAGAAAACAAAACAAACTTGTTCACAGAATCAGTCTGCAGTATTTCAAAATTTATTGTCTTTTATCCATGCACAGTGTGCAATTTTGACAACTGGGTAGACAGAATTAATTTTTACTTCAGATTTGATTAGATTTGAATGAAATTTTCTACTTGATACCATATTAAATATAAGAAAATATGTCTTCATTTTTATTAGAATTGAATAATTTCTCCTTCACATAGGAGTAAAAATATATTTTTGGTTAAATGTACAATATAGTAAAATGGAAGGTGTTTTCTTTGTTCAAAATTACTCTTTAGTACATAATGTTTACTTTCTTGTTATCCTTTGTGTGTGGTAATTAAGGTACAAATGACTCCATAATTTTCTTCGGTGTCTTAAAAACTGATGTATATTACTGTGCGCAGAAATGTCATCATAGCCCCACTTATCATTAAAGTCATTGACTTTATGTTGAGATTTGACAGTACATAGGACAATGTGTTCCACCCGAGTTGCTTGCCAGTATGTAACTGTGTGCTTGCCGCCTTGCGTGAGTAATCCTGCAACACACAGCACAACTTCCCTGTGGGGTAAGCTGCCTTCACAGTGTGAAGACTAGCTGTCATCATTTGCCACCCTTGCTCCAAATAATGCTGCTCCGTACTCCAATTTACTCATACTCGAACTCGCGAATTTGAAATATCCTGCTGTAGTGTAAGGACACCATATAAGGATCAAAATATCTGACGTTTTAATTATTGAAAATAGCACTAGATGGTGCCATCAGTGCTAACGTTTAACTCTCGAATATGGTGTCATCAATATAAACTGATTGCAGTTGAAGCAGAGTGTGAGCTCTATTCCTTTCAGATGTAACAAAAATTTCAAGGACAAATTAGGTAAGTTTTTTTAAATTTACTCTAACTTATAGAGTTTATAATGTGTAAATTAGATTACAATAAAGGGAAAAAAATTGCATACAGATATAATAATCTTTGGAAGCTTTGCTCATCCATTGCTTTATTGTTGCCACAGGTGACTCAAGTATGGGGCTCAGGATCGGGTATGCAAAGTTTGATTCATAAGTCCTGCAGCAATCTGCACAGACAAGTTCAGCACAGATTCCCCTTCAGATTCAACTCCTGTATCAGATGGAGTAGTACATCGAGGTCATCACTGTAATTGATACAATAAGGAAACTTCTGAAGCCTGTAGAAGAAGTTGAAATGTAACTCGGCTTGTCATACCTACAAGGTGTACAGTCTCTGAAGAAGTTCCTAAGGGTTGTGAGAAGAAAGAATAAGTTGCCCCATTTTTACTTTCTGTACTATGTTTAGTAAAGTAGAGCAAGTATTGTATTCCATCCAAAAATTCAATGTCAAGATTTCACCAGAAATATGTTTTGAGGCCTCCTGAATCCAAAGAAAGCATTTTTAGAAAAAGGTCCATGTGTGTGTGTGTCTGTGTGTCAGTCAGTCTGTGGACAGCATAACCCAAAAATGAAAAGTCAGTTAAAAATGAAAGTTGGTATTTAAGTTTAATGTCTTTCAAGAATGCGACACAAAGATTCTGAAGAAAATTGCTCCGCTCTACACTACCCTTTATATGGAAAATTTTAAATGACAAATGAAATGTTTATTTTGAATTTTCTGCCTATTGCCCATGAAGTCCCATTTACTCTGGATGACTTTGGCATAACTGGTAAATTGTAAGAGATAGACCAAATCTTACTATACAAAAATTGTAGATCTTGCTAAAATACACAATTTGTGTCTAAATACATTTTTTGTAGAGTGAACCATTTCGGAGATATTGCTTGCTATTGGTGTGAGTTTTGGAGAATTTATACTTCTGTGAAATGGAGCTTCATTGCTAATTTTTTATATGTTAACCATGCAAAGAGAACAGAATTTGAAAGTTTTAAAACATTTGGCTATCACTCAAAGCCTCCTGTTTTCCCATATTCCCCTTCCACCTACAAGGAAATAAGCAATACGATAATTTCTGCGAATGTTTATCTGTGTTAACATGAAGATATAGGAATAAGAGTTTGTAGGAATGGTTAGTGCAAGAGTAGAGAAAGTCATGTGAGTGTAACACATCAGATTTTTACTTTCTCTACTGGTAAGTAGGGGAAGTATTGTATTCCACCCAAAAATTCGATGTCGAGATTTCACCGGAAATATATGTTTTGAGGTCCTCTGAATCCCAAAAAAGCATTTTTAGAAAAAGGTCCGTGTGTGTGTCTGTGTGTCAGTCTGTGGACAGCATAACTCAAAAACAAAAAGTCGGTTAAAAACCAAAGTTGGTATTTAAGTTTAATGTCTTTCAAGGATGCGACACAAGGATTTTGAAGAAAATAGCCCCACCCTAAACTACCCTTTACATGGAAAATTTTTCGAAAATTTTCATTTTCTTGAAAATGGCTCTAGCGATTTTGATTAAAATGCCATATGTTTGAGATATTTTTATGACAAATGAAATGTATATCTTGAGTTTTCTGGCTATAGCCCATGTAGTCGTATTTACTCTGGACGACTTTTGCAATACTGGTAAACCGTTAGAGATAGACCAAATCATACTATACACAAAATGTAGATCTTGCTAAAATACACAATTTATGTCTGAATAAATTTTCTTGTGGGGTGAACCATTTCAGAGATATTCCTTGTTATGTGAGTGAGTTTCGGAAAACTTAGAACTTTCCTGAAATGGAACATCGTTGTTCATTTTTTTATATGTTAAGTGTGCAAAGACAACAGAATCTCAAAGCTTTAAAAAATTTGACTATCGCACAAAGCCTACTGTATTCTAACATTCCCCTTGCACCTACAAGGAAATAAGTAATAAGATAAGTTGTACGAATGTTTATCTTAACTAACACGAAGAAGATATAGGAATAAGAGTTTGTAGGAATGGTTAGCACAAGAGTAGAGAAAGTCATGTGAGTGTAACACATCAGATTTTTACTTTCTCTACTGGTAAATAGGGGAAGTATTGTATTCCACCCAAAAATTTGATGCATTTTTAGAAAAAGGTCTGTGTGTGTGTCTGTGTGTCTGTCTGTGGACAGCATAACTCAAAAGCAAAAAGTCGGTTAAAAACCAAAGTTGGTATTTAAGTTTAATGTCTTTCAAGGATGCGACACGAGGATTTTGAAGAAAATAGCCCCACCCTAAGGTACCCTTTACATGGAAAATTTTCATTTTCTTGAAAATGGCTCTAACGATTTTGATTAAAATGCCATATCTTTGAGAGATATTTTTATGACAAATGAAATGTATATCTTGAGTTTCCTGGCTATAGCCCATGTAGTCGTATTTACTCTGGACGACTTTTGCATCACTGGTAAACCGTTAGAGATAGACCAAATCATACTATACACAAAATGTAGATCTTGCTAAAATACACAATTTATGTCTGGATAAATTCTTTGTAGCGTGAACCATTTCGGAGATATTCCTTGTTCTTTGTGTCAGTTTTGGAAAACTTAATCTTTCGTGAAATGGAACATTGTTGTTCATTTTTTATATGTTAAGTGTGCAAAGACAACAGAATCTCAAAGCTTTAAAAAATTTGACTATCGCACAAAGCCTGCTGTATTCTAACATTCCCCTTGCACTTACAAGGAAATAAGTAATAAGATAAGTTGTACAAATGTTTATCTTAACTAACACGAAGAAGATATAGGAATAAGAGTTTGTAGGAATGGTTAGTACAAGAGTAGAGAAAGTCATGTGAGTGCAACACATCAGATTTTTTTCTCTGTAAACCACTTGTTTTAGAATTAAGTTGATACCATAGGAACTTTCATTGGTGTATGGTGGCTGCACTTGACCTTCAATAGCACGTGCTTGCTCTGCGTTTGCCAGTACATTGCCAGCTGCCATGGAGCTACTACTGGAAAGTGTGTCCACTTGTGAACTTCACTCTGTTATTTGCTTTTTCATGACCAAAAATGAAATGATTGTCAATATTTATTGCCATTCAATGTGTGTTTATGGTGAAGGATACATGAGCATCCAAATGGTACACTGCTGGCGTTCATGATTCCTGGAAGAATGACAAAATGTGCATGATGAAGAGTGGAGTGGCAGACCCATTATCGCTACAGGCAATGCAGCCACTGTTGCAGTTCGGAGTATGGTGGACGAAGATCAACGTGTCAGCATTGATGAGATAAAGGATCAGCTGCTTCCTTCTATGGAAATTGGGTGCTCTTCTATTGCAACAATCCTGTCAGATGTCTTGCTGTATCAGAAAGTCTGTTCAAGATGGATCCCATATTTGCTTACGTATGCTCACAAGCTACAATGGATCGAGGCGGCCCGAGCTTTCCTGCAAATTTTTCAAAGATAGGGAAATCAACTTCCTGCATTGTCACTAGAGATGAAAGCTGGGTGCATCATTCAACTCCAGAAACAAAATGACAAACCATGGTATGGAAGAAACCTGGCAAGCGGGCACCAAAAAAGGCAGAGGCCTCAGCCTCTTCGGGCATAGTTATGGCTACTGTCTTTTAGGATTGTAATGGTGTTCTGCCAGTTGACTACCTGCCCTGACACACTGCGGTTGCAGCTAAGAGGTACTGCAGGGTCCTTATGAAGTTCAGAACTGCAATCAAATGAAAACGTCTTGGAAAGTGTTGCTCTTTCGTGACAAAGTGCATCCCCATTCAGCTCAGATGATCCAGGATTTGCTGCTGAACTTCATATAGGACCTTTTTTCCCATCCACCTTATTCTCCGGATCTTGCTCCGTGTGATTTCTATCTCTTTCCACAACTCAAGTCACACCTTGGAGGTGAGCAGTTTGCGACTGATGAAGAGGTGGAAGCGAAGTTGAACTGCTGGCTACGGAGACAGGACCTGACCTGGTATGACAAAGGTATCAAAAGCTGCTGCCAAGATACCAAAAGTGACTATATGGAGAAGTAGTGTATAAGTTGTAGAATGAAAATAAAATATTTCACAAGTGTATATAACTTGCTTAATGTTTTTGTAAAATAGGAAAACATTTAGTGGGTGGTCCTCATGTGTGTGTGTGTGTGTGTGTGTGTAACTTCTCTCTTATGCTATTAATGTAAGTGACTGTTCTTTTCACCTTTCTTGGTCCATATGCTGCAGAACTTATGTGAACATACTAAGTTCTAAGGAGAGATCCATAATTGGTTCCTGGGATCCAATTGTGGATCAAGTGCAATGATGCATATAGCATTATAAAGAAGGTGGCGAATAATTGTTTTTATTGAAACAAGTGTGAACACTGGTAAATAGGACGATTGTTGAAATGAATGTACCAAGAAGAAAAAAGCTAAAATCCCTGGCTATACTGCAATGATATCAAATTGCATAATGCTTATCATGCTTAAGCCAATCCATAATAGGTGCCTTTAGCCTAATTCTATTTCTGCACTTGTTTCAGTAATTGTAACAAACTCTATCGGGTGTTGGCACTTTGTTTTTTACTTGGACATAGGATGGAGGGTCTACTGGATGAAAGGGAAATAATTACATTAATTTAAAACCAGTTACAGATCTCATTATTTAGAACATATCTTGTATGTTTCATTTCTTTTTTTTTCTATGATCATTTTTCTGCAGAGGTATTTTATTTTTTTCAAGAACATAAAATGAACATCCTGGCAATGTTGCAGTGTGGGAGCTACCGTGGTAGCTGGTGGTGGCACTCTCATTTTCAAAACCAGAAGTAAGTCAGCGTGTAAAGAGCTTTCATTTTTGCTGTATGACACTTGACTCATTTGATAACCTGAACTGAGAATCTATGGATAATCAGCTCATTCAGGCATTGAACTTCAATATGTTTCACCATTGATACTGCTAATTTAATGAATTAATCTATCTTTCTGATATGTAAACACACACAAAAAAAAAAAAAAAAAAAAAAAAAAAAAACAAAAAAAAAAAAACATTTCTTGGGCTATTACAAAGTCTACTAAATGGTACTTTTAACATGGACAGCGAGAGAATAAGCAATAATCGAGCTGATTTATATAATTCACAGATATTGTTCAAAATGTGCACCATTTGGCACCTGTAAACTTAACACTTTAATAACCAATTACGCTGTAATGTAGCAGAGACACATTGTTACATTGTTTCTCTACAGCAAGATGAATATATTGTCTCAAAGATTTGACGTAAGTAATTGCTGTATTTAGACGCCGCTTTCATATCCCCCAGAAGAAAAAGTCCAGAGGATTCAGATCTCAATCTTTGCAGGCCATTAGATGGGCCTTTCCATCTATTAGGAAAGCTACAGTTCAGTTGATCATAAACATTCTGAGTAATCTGTGGTGGAGCACCATCATCTAAGAACCACATGTTTTTCCTGATTTTGTAGACATTTTCCAATAAACCTGGAAATGTGTCTTGCAGAAATGTCAGATAATAATGCATTCAACCACTCAGAGAGAATGTAAGGACCTATAAAGCAATCACAAAGTGTTCCTGGCCATACATTCACAGCAAACGGCTATTGAAAATGATGCTCCCTGGTGTTGTGAGGGTATGCTTCTACCCATACATGGGTGCTATAAAAATAGAAAATGCCATTTTTTGTAAAAGTAGTTTTGTCTGTTGCCATAATTAATTGTGGCATATCTGCCCCTTGTTCTAGGAACCAATTGACGAAAGGCAGCCTACGCATGTAATCCGCTGCTGAGAGACACTGTACCTGTTGGATATGATATGGTCACAATAACTGTTCTTTCAGCATCTTGAGAACAAACCAGTGGACATGTAGAACATGTGAGCTGTTCCCCGACTACTGCTGCTGGGTTGTTCATCTATAAGATTTAAAATTACTTACTCTGCAATGACAGTATTTCTTGCTCACCCTCCTTCATATGCTGGCTGCATGCTCCCTGTGTCTAGCACCCTCTGCATGGTCAGCACAGACGTTCTTGGGTTTGGTATCCTTCGGGCAGTAAACCTTCCCTGGCAGCAGCTGCAGCACTCAGAGCGGTTTCCCCATACACTAACAACATATCAAGGTATGATTTGAAAAGGCTGGCATCTCTTAAACCTTGTGCTGTACGTATGATTATCCACTAAAAATACTTCGGGTAGTTTTATCACTAAAGCTATGAGTTTCACTGCATATTACGAACTTACTCTTAATAATGACTCAACTTCTAATGGAACTGACATAAGCATGGTGTGCTTTTCAGTCAGCAACCATGAAATACTTATTGTGCAATGAAGTCATTACTTCCATACTGTTAGTGTAGGTCAATAGCTACCAAGTTGTACTTGTGATTTGCCCAAAAAATTATTTTATCATGTTTATCTGGAAAACAAACCCACAAGTCTCCCAACCTCCAGTTAAGGTATGCTGTTTTCTTGACATCTGGAAGTCGGTTCTCATGCTGACTTACCTTGACCTAGCAGTGTTGCGTATGTCTCCAACCACATTATATCTGCAAAATGGTGTTTGGAAAATGATTATTTCTGCTGTTTCATTGCACTTTGGAAAATGGTTACAGGCACACAGGGTTTCAATGCTACCTTCCCCTGCTTGTTGTTCACCCTAAGTACTTGCTTGTAAACAACATACCGGTTGATATACTAGAAGTGCACCTATCCTAAATGCATGTCCAAAGCCTAGACATCACACAGTTATTACCTACACTAGGTCAGAAGTTCTTACAAGTAACAAGATAAACAAAATTTTTTTTGTTGAAAATGGCCGATCACAGAACAAAATGTAGTATACTTTTTTGTTTGCAATACCTGTATGAAGTACACAGAAGGAATGTAAGAAGTTCCTTTCCACTCTATATTGGAATTTGCTTTGCTTGAGAATTAGTTAATTTATATTGAAACATGGTAAGTTAGCATCCAGTAGAACTATGTCTTCTAAGTTTGGATGCTTCAGATCAATTTTTGACCCATTGGCATTGTATTTAAATACTCTAATGGCTATCTCAGGATTCTGAATTAAATACCTGTACCACTGCGTGAGTGCATTGTAAAGCTTAAATATGCATATAAAATCAACCAATATAATTAATTAAAATCCCCTCTAGCACAACAACCCTTCGTGGGCCAAGGCTTACCGCCTGGCCGCTGCATCCCCCACCTCTGCCCACTACAGGTGTCATGAGTGGGGTGAAGAACTGGAGGGGGGATGTGTTCAGTGCCCCAATCCCTCCCGGGCAGTTATGCTGCCTTCACTACCTGGGGTTGCTACCTCTATTCAAGTAGCTCCTCAATTGGCCCCTACGGGATCTAATGAGGCAACCAATATAATTTCTTTTCTGAAATGTTGCATGCATTATGCTGGAAGCTTTAAGTTAGCGATTTTGGTGCCCTAGGTGGGGTAGATATCCAAACAATTCTGAAATGAAGGGTGACACAACACTTTTGCGTTTGCTATTTTTCCCTTATAGCACTCCCCCCGCCTTTTTTTGTGTAAGTGAGTGGAATGTACATTGTAAAAGTGGCATATATTTTAGCGTGTAGTCTCAATAGGGTGAAGGTCAACCTCTAACATTACACTTGACAGTGTTACACTTTGAAGCAACTGAACACTGACATTGATTCTAAAGTCTGCAGTTTTAGCAGTCAACTGATGTCAACAACAGTCAACTGATATATGAAAGATTCCATAGGGGCTTATTGGTATTGTGTTGTTTGATTTTATCTTGTGTAATTGCTGTTGTTTATGCTGCAACTTTTTTCAATCAATCTGTGTAATTATGAGAGTTGCATAGTCTGTCCATAATGGTAGGGATTCCAGCACGTCAGTTGATGACTTATTGTGGATAGAGTTACATAATAATGGATAGTTAAAATAGAAGTTTTGATTTAGTGAGAAATTCAATAGATTTATGTTCCATTTATACCATGCTTTAACTACAATGGCTATATGGGCAGTCTTTTACCTGTGGAACTATTGTCTATTGGCAATTTTAAACTCATATACAGCTGCTTTTCTTTGGGTTTTTATGCAGTAGATTAGACACACGTTACTGCTGTAGCTGAGCGGTTAGAGCGGACCTGCATGTGGTATTCGTGGTGGACAAAGAAGCTACAGGGTGGTTTTTCTCTGGTTTCCCCCACCACTTTTTCCACCAATTGCTTCATTATCACCTTTCCAATCATCGATTCCACCTGCGTTTCATATCATCCTCTTCCTATCATACCTGCTTCCAGGTCTTCATTCTGTCCGGTCCATAGGTTCCTGTGCTCCCTGACAGGCATTTGACCCTAGGCACTGGCTTGTAAGTCCTACATAAGGGCAGGGTAAACTGGTAAAGAAAGAAAGATTAGTCACACACACACACACACACTCTCTCTCTCTCTCTCTCACTCATACTGCCGAGCTCTGGAGAGGATAGGAAATAATCTTAGATAGAGAAAAATTCCCACCCCCAGGAATGGAACCCAGGACCCCTTGTACTTAATTTTGTGATGAATATATGATACAAACTGTGCATACTTTAGTCTTACTTAAGGGAAAATTTAATACAGTACATACCAGTATACCATATAGAACCAGCCACTATCCATCATATTACATGCTTAAAAATTAAGTATCACATATCTATGTAGCTTTGATACAGAAATATAGCAGCATGACATGCAGTAACATGTAATGAAATATTTTTGAACATCTGATACATAAGCCAAATCTCAAGAGTTTTAGCACCAATAGCACTATATTGTAACAGACAAAAGATGCTGGCACTAAAGGTCATGGCTGATGATAATGATGCCACAGCATCTTCACATGTCACATACTGTGATGGAAGGGAAGTAAAAGAGAGATAGCTCATGGGGATACTTTCTAAGGAAAGTGGGTGTGTGATAAGGATGGATCTTTCAGAACTAGCCTTGTAGCTCTGGTGTTCCTTTAGGAAAGATTGGAATCTACATAAATTAAGTTGCTATTCTACATTACAATAAGAAAGCAGTAAATGACCATCAGTGATATCTGTTTGGATTACCTGAATGGAGATTGTCAGGATCCAAAGTTCCATCTGGGAAGGTGCTTGTTGCAGAGCCAAAGAGATGTTTAAAACACAGAGTGGTGCAGATACCTGTTAGCATGTGTCTAGTCTCCAACATGTCAAGGTCAGGGGGTTTAAATATGTTACTCGAGCTGAGATAGCAGTTAACAGGAGCATTCATTTATAAACATCAGCAAGACTGACTCCATGTCTACAGGAAGGACATTCTCCTTAAAAAAATCTGATGTGTTGCACTCACATGACTTTGTCTACTCTTGCACTAACCATTATTACAAATTATTATTCCTATATCTTCTCCGTTGAGATAAACATTTGTGCAAATTATCTTATTGCTTATTTCCTTGTAGATAAAAGGGGAATATTAGAATTCAGTAGGCTGTGAGCGATAGTCAAATCTTTTAAAACTTTTAGATCCCGTTCTCTTTGCACACTTAACATATAAAAAATGAACAACAATGTTCCATTTCACGAAAGATTAAGTTTTCCAAAACTGACACAAAGAACAAGGAATATCTCCGAAATGGTTCACGCTACAAAGAATTTATTTAGACATAAATTATGTGTTTTAGCAAGATCTACATTTTTTGTATAGTAATATTTTGTCTAACTCTTATGGTTTAGAGTTATTCAAAAGTCATCCAGAGTAAACAGGACCACATAGGCTATGGCCAGAAAATTCAAAATGTACATTTCATTTGTTATACAGATATCTTAAATATATGGCATTTTAATCAAAATTGTTAGAGCCATTTTAAAAAAAATAAAAGCTTTCCATGTAAGGGGTAGTTTAGGGTGGGGCTATTTTCTCCTAAAAATCTTTGTGTTGCATCCTTGAAAGACACTAAACTTAAATACCAACTTTTGTTTTTAACCGACTTTTTGTTTTTAAGTTATGCTGTCCCAGACAGACACACACACACACACACACACGCGCGCGCGCGTGCGGACCTTTTCCTAAAAATGCTTTTTTTTTTTATTCAGGGGGCTCAAAACATATATTTCTGGTGAAATCTCAACATCGAATTTTTGGGTGGAATACAATACTTCCTTTACTTACCAGTAGAGAAAGTAAAAAAAAAAAAAAAAAAACATGCAATGTGCTATTGTGGTGTCAGCTTCCTGGAAATGACTTAAATGAATTCTAAGAAGAACTATATGGCTTAACTTCAACAAATTGTGTCCTAAATATTATGATTCTATAAACTTATATTTATCTAAAACATGCAAAATCATGTCACAGTATTGTCTATCTCGAAGGAAAGAATGCATTGGGGTTTAGTTCATTTGTTGCAATTTCAAGTGACAGGATCAGGGCAATCCCTGTTTGAGAAGCATTTTAGCATTTACGTATAACATAAAGTTGTTAAGAGCTGCGTGTTCTGAATTAAACTTTGGAGTATGTTGTACAATATTGTATGATGTCATACTGCATGGCTTATTTGTGAAACAACCAGAGAGAGACTGTTGCTGTATAGGGGTGTTTTGTAGCTTTTAAATTAGTAATATGTTCAACATATTTTATATATACAATTATTGGGCATTCTGTGTGTGTGTGCATGAGTGAGTGTGTGCTTACTTGTCTTTTTTATAAACTTTAACAGCATATTTCATTACATTGTAAGTAATACTACATACTTGGGTAAACATTTACATTGTTTATATTGCTTAGTACTAAATATAAGTATAAATCAATAAATTAGATGAAGAACTAGAAATATCTCTTGAAGATCTGTGAAGCATTAAGATCAGAAGAAACTACAGTTCAAAAGTATTGGAAAGCACGAATGCTAATGGCTTCATTGCCAGATGCAAGGCACTAGAAACAACAACAACTAGAAATATCTACCCATAATCTGATTAATTTCTATTTGTGACATATTTAACTTATTAGCGAGTCTAAGAGTTAGCAATAATTTATATAAAATTTGCATTAATATGTGAATTTATAAATTATCAAAATTGATACTACTTAACAAATCTACTGAAACTTTTAGTGCGTTTTTGTGTAAGTTCTTTTATGTCTAGTCTCCAACTTCCACTTGTAATTGTTATTGCTTTCTTTGCCTAGCACATTACATTAAAATCAGATGGCCTACACTGTTCGTTTTGATTTCACTTACACATTGGATTATCATTTATTTTGAAATTATAGTAGTACACTTCAGTTTTCCTGTGGTGATAACACCATTACATTCTGTGTTAATTTTATTTTAGTTTTTGTTCTGTCACTTATGGTAGGAAAGTAGGATTTTGTGGTTTCCCCATTTGATGTTTATTGCCGATCTTGTTGCCCATTTTTCAAAACTTGAGTACTTTAGTCGATGAATTACTTCACTTTTTTGACATTTTGTTATAATTTACTTCTAATCTGTTACCTCTTGCTGCATTCTTTGCAAGTTGATCTGCTATTTGGTTTCCATGATGACCCATATATGCCTTTATCCATCTTAGCTTGATCTCCCATTTTGTATATGCTTTGTGGATTTTATAGCTGTCACAAAATTTATTGGCAGCTGGCTCAACACAAAATCCAATCATAGGCTTGCCATCCCTTGCAGTATTGAGTAGTTAAACATGCTGTGAAATCATGCTGTACACCTGGTGACATAGATACCATTTGTACCCACAAATATACTTGTACTACAGGAAAAAGAATGGCAATAGTCAACTATCAGTCACCTTTAAATTTTGTGGCTACCATAGGGTTGTGCGCGTGCGTGCTTGTGGGCACTGTTGATGTAATTACCAGCAAATGTTGTAACTGATTATTCCTTAACCTTCTTTATGTATGAGTGCCTGTATGGAAAATTACTCACTGTACATTTAATAAATGTTTCATTATTATTATATTAGATTTAAACAAATATGCATTACTTCTCCTAAAAGTGGATGTCCAAATATTAATGTGTTGTCAACTAGATACAGGTTTTCACATAGCAATAAAGTTACAAGCTCTGGAGGTAGCACCGGAAAAAATGAAGGAAAGGCAGAATAACAAGTTGATGCATATGTTTAGGAAGCTTAAGAATATAAACTAGTATAAAATATGGTGCATACATTACATAACACTTTCATTCCCAATTTATTTTCAAACAAAGCTATTTTTGAGACTTAGATAGCATATTGTAAATATTTATACCCCTAAAGACTATTACTTCTTGCACTTGGATTGTTAGCTCAGTTGGCTAAAGCATTAAACATCACTGGCCATGATTGCAATATAGGCCGATCGGTACAAATCTTCACCACTGTGCTATTAAGTCTGTGGTACAGAATAGATGGGCCATCTTACAGTAAATGGTGCTTGGAAGCTGATAAAATTGCTGTAGTATTGTAAACCATTGTAAATCTAACAATGACATTTTTATTTAGTTTAAAACATGCAAATATTCATAAATTATTTAAACTAAAAAGTGTTTAAAAAATAGAGATTGTTCAACTTAAAACACTTTTCACAATTGAATCTTGTTTTGAAGTAAATAAATGTTTATGAAAATGTGCTAATATCCTGGAGTTAAGAACTGAAGAGTTATTGCTGCTCCTTAGTTTTGGATTCTGCTTATAATGTCTGCATGGCAAATTTAGTAGAAAGTTGTAATTGCATTAGAATAGCATATTCAAATTAAAATTTGCAGAAATGAGTTTGAGCTCTTATATAGAGTGTTTGTTTTCTAAGGATGTACACAAATATTTCCTGTTCATGTTGCAGCTGTGTTTAGCACTAGCAGATCTGGCGCTTCAAATGTCTTCATGGCAGAAACCAGTCGTAGATCTAATAACCAAATTTGGTCAAGCCAATGTGTGGCCTCTTCTAGAAATTTTGACCGTCCTTCCTGAAGAAGTCAATTCACGATCGCTTAGACTAGGAGCAAACAGACGTAATGAGGTTATGCAGGAACTTACTTCTTCAGCCTCTACAGTTGACGAATTCTTGGTAAGTTTGCATTAAATGTGCTACTTTACTTTTCTTTATAGGATCATGTTCACCTCTTACAGTTTCAGTCTTTTTACTTCCATAATAAGCAGTAGAAGGGCATACATGAGTATATTGCAGGTTCTTGATAAATGGTAGGAAGACTCCAATTATACAAAATACAGGGCTTGCCTTTCTAATATGACATAGAACATAACAGTTCCAAATGAAATGTTGAAGCTTAGTATAATGATAAGGCTATACCTTTTACACCTTGAAGCTATGTTTCATAAACAATAAATTGCACACTCTTGATAATAACTGAGTGGAACTGAAATAAGTATACAGATTTCACCAGTGCATTCCCCTAGCTAAATAAAGTAAATGAGTCTAATTACCATATTGCTCTTACTTGCATAGGTTAGACGAAAACAAATGTTTCTGCAAAGTTACATGATTATCTCGATAAGTATTAATTGTATGATCCTGATTTTCACCTATATTGTGAGAGTGATTGATAAGCAACAAGTCATTCTTTTGGCATTTTCGCAAACACTGAACCGTTTTCTCAGAAATTAACTGAAAGTGTTGCAGGATTTCATAAACAATTCTGGCAGTTTTGCAACACTGTGTTTACTGTTGTTTGAAGTTATCACCCAGCTATGTCTTGATCTTGGTTAGTGGGTGTCGAAAGAGGTGCAAAGATAGGCAAAAGCAGTTTCTGCAATACAGTGCAAACATTCCAAAATATTTGTATGCAGAATATCTGGACATGATATTAATTAAATGGGGAAATGAAGTGCATCTTTACCATATCTACAGTCGTTAAAGGTACTTTTGTATTTAGATGAAAAAGTAATTATATAAGAGGTAGAACTGGAACTTAAAAATTCAATGCTACAACTGGGATTTGAACCACAGACCTTCCGCTTGCCGGGTGGACGCTCTAACCACTGAGCTATTGTGACAAACTGCCAGAATGGCATTAAATTCTCAAGCCAGTTCGTTGGCATAAATAAATAATAGGTAATTATATAATTTGCAAAATAGCATTGATTTATTTTCATTCATTATAACATTAAACTGTAGATAATGCTATTAATCATAATAAAATAATGCAGTAAGAGAAATGGCAAAATGAAGTACAGTGTACTATTCGTTCACACAATTCTTAGTATCACGAATTATAGGGTATGCTTATGCCTAGGTACTTCAGGCCAGTATTTTGACATATCGCTTTAAATAATCTGACTGCTGACTATGAGTCTTCATAATCATTACCAATACATGGTACTGAGGAAGTGAATGGTTACCTGGATACCTATTGGTTTATTTACATACAAATCTCAAACTCTCACCCCTGCTTCTTGTTATGCTTATATGCTAGTAGAATAACATAAGCCCTTGCTCTGTTGACATCTATAGTCTTCTGTATCATTGCTATAACTTGCAAACTTTGTACCTCATTTCTTAGTTAACGGAGCATGTAATTACAAAATGTCACATAAATATTTTTCATCCTGTTATTGCAATCTATTATTTCCTTGAAATCTGCACGCTTATTTCACTTCCATTCTATACATAAAAAAATACTAGTGGTTATTCCTTATTTAATTACTGGACTTGCGAACTAACAGTAGATAGGATGTAGAACTACAGTGAAGGAAAAATTACATTGGGATTCACAACACACTTATGTGATCAGCCAGTGGATGGTTGGTATCTCTTGGACCATCAGGAAGGCAAACTCTCAGGTAACTGATGATTGGTTACGTAAATGATGAGCCCTCATCTGGCAGTTACCTGACAGGAGCTTGTGTCAATGACAAAGTAATTTCTTCACTGTAGAGTAATATTAAATTCCATAAGAACATTTTTTCATATGTGCCTGAATGATAAATGAGCAGTTTTGTATATTAAAATATATTTTTTCATATTTACGTATAATTATGTTTATTTGTTATTTATTTTTCCAGAAAGTATGTCTTTCGGGTGGAGGAGATAATCCACAGATACATATCCGAGTTCTTCGCTGCTTTACGTCTTGGGTATCTGTTCAGGCCATTACTTTGGCTGATGTAGCAAATAACATAGTCATTGTACATGCATTCCAAATTCTTTCAAACCATCAGGTACTCCACAATATACTTCAAGTTAATTTATAATTGTTTTCTAAAACTCCCCATCTTTTGGAGTTCTTAGTGTATAGAAATTGTTTGAAATTTATGTAAAATGAGTTACTAACTGTAATTTCTAGGTTTTAGAACTGAAATTGTAAAACCTATGTGCAGGCAACACTTCTAATTTGTGGTCTTCAGCGAGTGTCTTTCGAAAGTTAATTTGCATGATCAATCCACTATATAATTTTTCCCTTAATCTACTTATAACAGCTTTACAAGTTCCAAAATGGAGTGTAAAAATGGGTAGGTCTTTAGGTCAGATTTTACTCCCAGAAATGAAAAGCCAATAGTCATATTGGTAAATAAAGATGGTGATAAAAAACAATCATACATTTTAAAATAAATGAAATGGAGTGCTATTTGAGAGGTAGAACTGGAACTTAAAAATTCAATGCCACAGCTGGAATTTGAACCACAGACCCTCCACGTACTAGGCAGGTGCTCTAACCATTAAACTACTGTGACAACCTGCCAGAATGGCATTGAATTCTCAAACCAGTTTGTATTTTTTTCCCCGGTAAACCACAAAGGCAGTCTCACATCAGAGACAATTACCCCAATGGTGACTTACTGTTGCATGTACTTTATGTCCCGGGATTAAATAAGTTAATAATAAATAAATAAGTTCCAGTTCTACCTCTCAAACATTGCCCACACACGGCTTGTGTGTTTAAAAACACTAACAGTAGGTTTGTTGGCATAAATAAATAATAATTACCATCTGGAGTGCTATTATTTAAAAGGAATTGTTCATCATATTTACAGATGCCAAATTCTTGATGAATGCTTTCCACTATGAATTTGTGCTTTATTGCATTTACTGTAAAGATTAGAAGGGGTGGATATGTCATTCTGTGAACCACAAAACCTCTGTGATGCCTAGTAATGAGTACAGCTGCAGAAGCAGAAAATTCTTTGTGTTAGTTTTCAAGATGGAATGGCACAATTATGAAAATTGTGTAGGTGTGATAACTTTATACAAGGTAGGCAAACCCCCAGGTGAGATATTCAAACTTAAACACAGATTAAAAATAAGCAGGAAGTTCGTCTACTGCACTGTCCAGGGCATCCTTGAGACTGGAATGGTGAAAGACTGCCCCAGACAAGAAAGATGACATACTGTGCACACTCCACAGTTAGTAAAAGCAGTAGCAGCACATGTTCAAAGAAATTTGGTATGGGAACAGTCAGTGATGGCTCAGGAGCTGAGATGTCTAAAATGTCTTTGTCCCGCACATTGAACAGCAACCTAGGTCTCTATGCCACAATGGCAGAAATGACACCTCTTCACAAATGAGCTGAAGCGCCAGAGTTCCTTAAAAGCAAAATGCTTGCTGCAGTGTTATGCAGCAAATGGTCACAGATGAAAAAATGTTCAGTGTTAGGACTTTCAATGCCCAAAATGATAGGATATATGCCAGATTTTGGGAGTGGACACACGTGTGTTCCCAAACCAGGATGATGTTGTTTAATCCCTTTCTTGGCTTGTCTCGCCCATCTGTGCACTGTAGATGCAGAAATGAGCTGCAGCTCCATGAGCAGAAAAGCTGCTATATTGCAAGGAATTAATACCTTAATATGTGGGAAAAGCAAAACTGGAATTTGGTATACATCAGAAAGCTACAGGTAACTATAGATAACTACATAGCCATGAACTTTGAGCACCATTTAATGAATTTTTAAACAAATACATAGGATAATCCTAACTACAAGTTCACCAAAATGCCAGTAGATGATGAATAGACATCCAGTTCGAGTTACCCACCATGCTCTTAACAGTTGACTCTAGCTGATAATGCAAGAAACGTCCCGCAAAACATATTCTAATGATAAATTAGTGAGGCTATAACAGTTTTATTTAGACTCATTTCATCTCATAATGCACTTGCTTCACTGTGAACTTTAATTTGGTTAAATAAGGAAATAATGAAGCTATTAACGGTGAAGCAACAAAAATCTATAGTAAGAACAAATTAGAAACTAAAAGCTTCACTTATCTTAGTAATATTGCAAGTTCTTTGGTGCTGTGCTGACACTGTTTCAAGTTGATTTCAACTCATTCTCAACTTTGATAAGTGATACTAAGATAAGTGAAGCTTTTAGTTTCTAATTTGTTCTTACTTTAGATTTAATTTAGTTATTTGTACTTATCCCTTTCACAGTCTAAAGTGAATAATTTTCTTAACTGCTGAGATGAACAGTAGAAAACTTTATGTAAATTCTTTTGCAGGCTGTGTCAGGTGTTCATGAAGCTGCAACAGACTGTGTATGCATTCTGCTGCAATGTCTGGAAGATAACAACAACCAACAGTCTCTTGAACTCCAGCTTTTCACTGGAGTAATGGGCCTGGAGCAGAGCTTCCATATGTCAGTTGCTCATGAAGATCAAGAAAAGTAAGAGCAATAATACTTTTAGTTTTGGCTGCAGGAATTCCTTTTATATTATCTGTGACAGCACAGAAACTATATTATATACTAGTGACAATTTGTTATGCATTATTGATAAGGAGATTCCTGCAATCACGGTTTCTCATAATTAAACATCAGGCTTCCATGGCCCATATCTATTATTACTTTCTCTACTGGTAAGTACAGGAATTATTGTATTCCACCCAAAAATTCAATGTCAAGATTTCACTGCAAATATATGTTTTGAGAACCCCTGAATCCAAAAAAAGCATTTTTAGAAAAAGGTCCACGCGCGCGTTTGTGTGTATGTGGGTGGGTGCGTGCGTGTGTGTACAGCATAACTCAAAACCGAAAAGTCGGTTAAAAACCAAAGTTGTTATTTAAGTTGAATGTCTTTGAAGGATGCGACACAAAGATTTTGAAGAAAATAGCCCCACCCTAAACTATCCTTTACATGGGAAATGTTTTGAAAATGGCTCTAACGATTTTGATTAAAATGTCATATGTTTGAGACATTTTTATAACAAATGAAATGTACATCTTGAATTTTCTGGCTATTGCCCCTGCAGTCCTATTTACTCTGGACGAGTTTTGCATAACTGGTAAACCGTTAGAGATAGACCAAATCTTACTGTACCAAAAATGTAGATCTTACTAAAATAGACAATTTATGTCTAAATAAATTTTCTTGTAGAGTGGACCATTTCAGAGATATTTCTTGTTATGTGTGTGAGTTTCAGAAAACAAAACTTACGTGAAATGGAACATCGCTGTTCATTTTTTTATAGGCTAAGTGTGCAAAGAGAACAGAATCTCAGCTTTAAAACATTTGACTTTCGCACAAAGCCTACTGTATTCTAATATTCCCCTTGCACCTACAAGGAAATAAGCAATAAGATAATTTGTACAAATTCTAAAGTAAGAACAAATTAGAAACTAAAAACTTCACTTATCTTAGTAATATTGCAAGTTCTTTGGTGCAAAGCTGACTAAAGTTTGTTTGTATAGCTTTGAGAATGAGTTGGAGTCAACTCGAAACTTTAGTCAGCTTTGCACCAAAGAACTTGCAATATTACCAAGATAAGTTTCTAATTTGTTCTTACTTTAGAATCTTGTTGCTTCACTGTTAATAGCTTCAATTTCCTTATTTAATTTGTACAAATGTTTATCTTAACAAACATGAAGAAAGAGGAATAAGAACTTTTAAGAATGGTTAGTACAAGAGTAGAGAAAGTCATGTGAGTGCAACACATCAGATTTTTTAATGTTTCTATCATATTTGTAGTGTGGCCATTATCTCATCAGGGCATAAGCCCCTCAAATAGAACAGGCCAGATATTCAAACCAAATAAAATATTTGTAATTATGCAGAAATGTAAGATTTGAGGTAATGTTTTCATACGGTATAATCAGCCATAACCTTAGCACTTTAATTCCATTTTAAAATGGGTATTTTAAAAATTAAATAGAATCATACATTTCCCGGTTGCCCAAACCTACAAAAAATTACATGTAAATTTTGTTTAAGCATATTGCGGTGGAGAGTAAATTCACATTATAAATTATGCTTTACTAAAGATTTAGCAATGATTAGTACCACATGGTTAAGTGCAACACAGAATAGTAGTATTAATAATGTAAGGAAATTAGGAAATTTAGGAAACAAATTTAATTCATTTCCTAAATTTGAAAGTTTAAGCATAAGAAACAGGTATGAACTAATAGAACACATCAAAGACTTCAAATTAACAGAAGAGGACACACTTGTCTCCTTTGACGTAAAGTCACTATTTCCCAGTATACCAATAGAAAAACTCCCATCACTGATCAAAAATTGGCTCAAATCACTTGGAATGTCATCGTCAGAAATTGTTGTTGTTGTTGTTAGCTAATGCTGGATTTCTGACAATGAAGTCATTAATCCTCTTGCTCTACGTCAGAAATTGTAGAATACATAGAACTCACCAAATTATGCACAGAACAAAATTTCTTCCAGTTCCAAACAAAGTATTTCCGTCAAACTTCAGGTTTAGCAATGGGCAACCCTCTCTCGCCATTCTTAGCAGATATTTACATGAGTTCATTGGAAATAAGGATCACAAAAGGTTTCCCGTGGATGTTCAAACTCTGGCAGCGATATGTGGATGACATATTTGCAATAGTTCCAAAAAGACACATCAGTGACGCATTAAAACTTCTGAACATACAGGACAAAAGTATAAATTTCACAGTGGAAGTAGAAAAAGATAATAAATTACCATTTTTAGATCTAAAATTAATCAAAAACAAGGATAGAATAAATTTCGGTATTTACAGAAAACCAACGCAGACAGACAACTACATAAAAGCTAATAGTTACAATCCAAGAAGCCACAAACAAGCAATTTTCAATAGTTTAACACATAGATTGGTGAACATCCCTCTTTCAGCAGAAGAATATAAAACAGAATATTACAAAATAATTGAAATAGCACAAAAAAAACGGCTTCCCCAAAGAATTAGTAGATAAAAAGGTAAAACGAGCAGAAAAGAAAAAATTATTAAAAGAAACTACAACTCTCACAGCAGCAAAAACAAAAATGATATTAAAAAAATTCACATATCATCCATGGGCCTTTGATAAATTTAAAAAGGTGTTCAAGGAATACAACATTCAGCTAGCAGCAGTAAACCATTACTCCATAAAAAACCTACTACTTTCAAACATCAAAGATGCTATTCCACCTAACAAAAAATCTGGCATATACCAAATTGAATGCAGTGATTGTAACGAAATATACATAGGAAAAACCAAAAGAAATTTAGAAATTAGATCCAAGAAACACGTTAGAAACATTAAGAGTAAACAATTAGAAAAATCAGCGGTTGCATTTCACTTTTGGACAAAAAATCATGACATAAAGCTAGAACCGAAACTTCTCAAACACATAACCGGAAAACAAGAACTGTCCACATGGGAACAAATCTTTATTTTAAAAAATAGAAACCGAGTATTTAATTTAGACATTCCTCAGAGAGACATTTTCAGTAAGTTCATTGAACCGCCACCAGAAGAAGCATCACCATCTGCACCATGAAACACCATGGAAACCCAGTTATTGTCCGGTTGATAATGGAGGAAAGTTAACCTTCGAAACACGTCCCGGAAAAATATGTTGTAAGTATTGTTCAGTGTTATTAATTAACTCACCTTTTAAATTAAATTCCTTTATTTTACCCATTTTAGGGTAGTCAGTTGAAATTATAGCTTGAATAGCTGTTTTGGAATCTAATAAGAAGACTGTTGAAAAACTTATTTGTCCAGGTGAACAGATTTTGTAAGGATATATAAATTGCATCAATTTCTCTATCAAAACTTGTTAAGTAAATTCCAACATGCTTATAGATGGAAAAAAATTTAAGGTAGCTCCTGCTCCTTCTCCATCTTCTTGATTGTAAAGAGAGCCATCTGTATACATGTGAGTTCATTCATCAGCTTGGTATCTTACATTTATGGTTTCAAGGGCATATGTTTTAGCTTCTATAGATGAATTTTCTTTCTTTTTAAAATCTGCAATTAAATCAAGGTAATATTGTAATTCAATGATGTTCACTGGGTTGTTAAGAGGCATGAGAGGTTCTATTTCAGATGGGTAATCTAGTTCATTTCTTAGTTGTTGAACTTTCTGTATGAAGCCTGATTGAGTTTTCAAGTTGAAGGTAGATGTGCATTGTTTTACCCATTTATTATTCTCTGGAAGTCTTATAAGTTTTTCATATGTTGAAAGTGCTTGCATTTCTAAATCTGTCGTTATGGGTCTATTACATGTAAACACTTGTAAGGTCATTAAAGGAGTAGTTTTAATAGCACCAGTAATTGATCTAAGAGCTTGATTTTGTGTGCTTTCAAGTATATAGTGAAAGTTGAAGGTGCGCTGTTATCAGTACGTCTCCACAATATTTAAGAACTGGCTTTATGTATGTATTATACAGGCTGGAAGTAAAATAATCCGCCAGACTTTAACAGTGAATTTCTCATGTTCTGAATAACGTCTTAATACCAAAATGTTGAAAAGTTTATAGTTTTCTAGAAAAAAATATTTTTATAAAAAAAATTTTATCATCACCGGGCTGAATTATTATTCACTGAAGGTTCTTGACTTATGGCTATATTCATAGAAAATTGAATAAATGACAACTTTTTCCTTTGGCGTATTTCAATAGATTCAACAGTTTTTGTGTAAATTAAATTTAAAAGAACCCACAATTAGTTGCCTTTTTGTTGAAATAAATTGTGGGGTTTATATTTCCATATATTCCTTCCATATCTGGTAGCAATAAAGCGTTGAGTTAGGAAATGGCTTAGCCATGAAAACATTGGACCTTGTATCCCTATTTTTTGTACTTTCTTTAGTAGTTTTGTTCTGCATATAGAATCATATTTGCTTTGGAAATTAATAAAAACTGATACATTATCTTCTTTTCTATTGAAGGAGTCTTTGATTTTTTGACTGAGAAGTAAGACTTGTTCATTTGTAGAGCGGAGCTCTGTGAATCCAGCTTGACATGGGGAAATTAAATTTTGGGATTCTAGAAACCAATTTAACCTATTTGACACCATTTTTTCCATCACTTTTGCTATTATGCTAGTAAGAGCTTTTGGTCTATAATTTTTTATTTCTGATGCTGTTTTATCTTTCTTCAAGAGAGGGACAATTATTGCTTTTTGCCATTCGGCAGGTACAGTGGTTTTCCAGGATAGATTGTAGAGTTTTAGTAGTTGTTGTTTTGCTGTTTTTCCAAGGTTTTTTATGAACTCTGGATGTCTGTGATCTGGTCCAGAAGACTTTGTTTTTTAGGTTATTAATTGCAATATTCAGTTCTTGCATATTAAAATTTTGAAAAAAAGATATTGTATTGAGTGTTAGGATCACATTCTCTTTCTTGTTTCAAATCTTTCTTAAATTGGTTACGTTCCTTTTTATTATTTCTTGTTACTTTATGTGAATTAGCATAATATTTATTGAATGTTTCGGCTATGACTGTATCATTTGTTAATATTTTATTGTTGAGTATGATAGGTGTGCTATTGTTTTCTTTCCTGTATTTGACAATTTTTATGAACTTATGGGCTATGTTACCATCTGTCCTATAATCTATTTTTTCTAAGAAATCAATAAAGTGATTCTTTTTAGCTGTATTAATTTCTTTTTTTAGTGAGGTACATTACTTTTGCCATATTTGTATATGTATCTGATATGTTTTTTGTTTGTTCAGCTGTATTTCTAGCTATATCCCATTGCATTTTCAGTTCTTCTAACTGGGGGTTCCAAAAGGGTTTGAAATGTTTTATTCTTCCACAAGGAATATTTTTTTGCAGTTTGTAGGATGACTTAACATAAATTTTTGTTCATTTTATCTGGTTGGTCATGCAGCTGTGAGTTTGTTTGTTCTTCAAATTTATGTTCCAGTTCAGTTTTATATTTGTTCCAGTATGCTTTTTTGAAGTTCCAATATAGATTTGTGTGATGTTGTCTGACATTTGTATTGTCTAGTTTTATATCTGCAATTACTGCTCTGTGACCAGAACTTGGGTCTTCTATAACTTGTTTTTTTAATTTTTGAAACAATATCTGTTGCAGCTAACATGAGGTCTGGATTACTGCCTGCTTCAGAGTAATGCATGAAGGTTGTGGGATCTTCTTTATTATAAATCAGTTCAAAGGTTGTGGTATTCAAAAATTCTTCCACTATTTTCCTTGTAGAATCCACTTTTTCATAACCCATCTTTTGGAATGGGCATTGAAATCCCCAATTATGATTGTTTTATTTAATTGGTCAATAAGTTAGAGATCTGGTTCATTCCTGGGAGGATTGTAAATACTGTATAAATGAAGATGTTTTTTGTTATCCCAAAAATTTAGCTTTATTAATTCAGCTTTATGTGTGTTATCCATTTCTTTAACAATTTGAAAGGAGGATTTAAGATCCTTTTTGACTCCAACTAATATTCCACTACTTATCTGTCTATTTTTGGGCAGTAGATTTAGTAAAAATCCAGTAAAATTGAAATATTTAAGTTGATCATTTGTTAGATTTGCTTCTTGTATGAAAAATATATCTATGTTATGGCCAATACAATTTTATTGAGCACTATTCTTTTTTTAATTTAAAAGGTGAGTTAATTAATAACACTTACAACATACTTAATTACAACAACACTGTTTTCAAACTTCTATGAAAGGAAAATACTATTCTTTTTGTTTGGGTGAGACCACCTGCGTTCCATTGAAGAATTCTGATGTTAGATCTTCTATTAATATAATGTCTTGGTCTCACAGACCTGACCGAGATAATTATCAAAATAAATTCACCGACCATATCCTCTGATTACGAATCAGAGGACGTATTACATGCCATGACAGGTCAGCATGTTAGGGGTTAAGAGTTTATAGAGAAATTAGAGAACTGGAAAGGTCGGAAGAATAAAGACTCCCTAGCCCTCCGTAACCCTAATAGTATTGGGGTTGGAAGAGAACAAGAGATGATCAAGTAAGGTCATAAGGTCAGATAGAAAAGCTACGGTGAGGAGCAAAACACAAGTGGAAGTAATGTTCTGCTCAGGTTGGGTACCTTGTGGTCCCCATCCACATATCCCCTAGATGGGGGGCCCCTGATGGTATAAGATAATTTGTACAAATGTTTGTCTATTAACTGAAGTATATAGAGGAATAAATGTTTGTAAGAACAGTATGTGTAAGAGTTTTGTTTAAAAAAAAATTAAAAATTATTTTGTTGTTTAACGACGCTGTCAATAGCTAGGATCACATCAGCGTCGCCGGCGTGCCGGAATTTTGTCCCTCAGGAGTTGTTTTACATGCCAGTAAACCTACTTGCTCCTCAGGCAGTCTTTGTTCATTGATTAGCCCATAGGCTGAGTGTAGTTATACAAAGCACACTGAATGAAATTTCTCAATGCCACATCTTTCTTGCTGACATTGCTGGAATCCCTTCATTTTTTCACAACTCTGCCAAGAGAAGCTATGCCCTAGACACCCTTTTAGGGTGGCGAGTGGCTGCTGCAACAAACACCCGATGGGGTTCATACTCAAAATTACTTAAAGTGGTTGAAGAAAACTGGAATGATCTCAGCAAGGTTTTTCAGGAGATGGCAGATTATTTTGAGTCTGACCAGATAGCAATTCAACTTTCATATGGCTTTCTCATTAACATGAATGATTTTGAATTTGCATTTTTGGTCATTGTTTTTAACAAGATCTTTCAGTTTAGCAGTCTGCTGTTTGATATTCTTAAAAAAAAATCTGTTGACATAGTTTTCTGTCAGAAGCAAATAGAAAACAGTTATATATTTCAAAGAAAAGAACTAATAAAGTTTTCATAATTTTACTTTTTTTAACAGCTAAACTACAAAGTTGGGGGAGTTTTCAGGTCAAAAATATGCTAAACTGTCTCAAGATGAACTTTTCCAGAAGTGCAAGTTGTTATATCTTGAAATATTGGATTTGATCTTGGCACAAATTACCATTAAATTCTAAGACCTTGAAAAACTTCAGTTTTGTACTCTCGCTTATTCTTCGAGGTTAAAGCAGCATTCAACTGTTTTCTCCATTGATGCTCTCACCTCTATTCAGGAAACATATCCAAATTTATTTAAAATAAGTCATTTGAAAGTGGAAATTGAGATTTGTTATGGAAATGAAGACTACCAGTATAACGTTCCCATCTCCATCCATAACAACTTGCTGAATGACCTAGGGAGGAAGCAGCCTTTCCATGACAACATAACTGAGAAATATGCCAAAAGAAATTACAGAAGAATCAACTTAATATATAAAAAATAGGTATGGTGCATTTGATTTTTATGTAATAAGAGTTTCACCTATTGTTTAGGTCACAGGCCGCCACTATATCAATGAAGCAAAGATATCTGCAGAAGTACACTTAGTATTGGTTAGATAGTTTGCAAAAGAAGTAAGAGATTCAAGAGTAATTTCTCTACTGATGCAGGCTTTAGTGAAGAATAGATGAGGATTAAGCAAGTAATCTATACATCTTAAGCTGGGTATAGCATAGATAAAGTAAAGAAACATAAATCCTTAATGGAACAGATAGACTTGTGTTGTAAATTGAAGATAGGAGCCATTAAAAGTGGAATAGTAATGCCTGCATTGCCTTTCAAATCTGAAATATTTCCGGACTAATAAAAGCTAGTAAATGAGTGATGTAGTTTTGTGAGTTGCTTGCATAATTGTACAGATTTTTACAGGCCTCAGGGGTCTCCGTCTAGGGGATATGTGAATAGCGACCACAAGGTACCCAAGCTGAGCAGAACATTACTTCCACTTACTGGTGTTTTGCTCCTCACTGTAACTTTTCTATCTGACCTTACCTTGGTCATCTCTTGTTCTCTTCCGACCCTGATGCTATTAGGGTTCCCGAGGGCTAGGGAGTCTTTATTTTTCCAACCTCTCCATTTCTCTAATTTCTCTATAAAATATTAACCCCAACATGCTGACCTGTCATGGCATGTAATACGTCCTCTGATTGGTAATCAGAGGATATGGTCGGTGAATTTATTTTGATAATCCTCCCGGTCAGGTCGGTGAGACCCGTAAACCAACGACAGGTGTGGTCCTCCAGACATTCTGGGGGTTGTGAGAGAGCGATGTGACCGCCAAAACATAAAAATATGGTGCTCTCTAAAAAACGGTTACTATTACTGCTATTGCTCTCTTCAATATCATTGTGAAAAATATTGGAGAGCAAGAGGATTAATGACTTCATTGTCAGAAATCCAGCATTAGCTAACAACAACAAATCTACTGACAAGGAACTGTCATTTTTAAGCACACTTTAAAACCATCGGTCTGGGCCGGATTTGAACCCGTGACCTTGGGATCTGTAGGCCAGCGTCTAACCAACTGAGCCACCCAGACTGATACCAAGTTTAATTTTTGCTATATTTATAATCCATTACTGTCATAAAATTTTCATTTTAGCATCCTTTGTTTTCTTCAGTGGGACTTCATTAGCACACAGCACTCACGTCCATAATTAAGTTGGAATTTCTCTCACTTTGTAAAGTTCTTATTAGTGCTGCTGGTTACAATTTTTAATGTTCTTTTAAATATGCCACATATGTATGTGCCTTAACTGAAAAATCTAGATGCCATGATAGATTAATCATCTTCTAAAAGCTGTGTCCTAAGATATAATGGCTTATTGAGTTAAGACGATTTACATTATTTAAATTCTTAGCCAATAATTTACACAGTTTCTATACATCGTTTCAAAATCTGAATTAACAGGTATAACCTGCAAAGTTCTGAAGCCTTTAATATGGATGCTGTTATTGAATTTTGTCATGTCTTTTGTCTTTTCAGGTCTATGAACTACTGCAGGATATTTACAGAATTAGCTGAATCTTTTTTGGAAAAAATAGTGAGTGAAGATAGCAATAACAAGCCACATTTTGCATTAAAAATTTTGGATATGGTTTTGACATGTGTCGGACATCATGACTATGAGGTAATTATAACTTTTATGGTACAAGTTTAATGATTTTGACCTTTGTTGGAATTCATTTTAATTTTGCATTTATTGAAAGAAAGTGCATGATTTCATGATAACAATCTAGGTTTGCTTTTAATTTAGGTAGACCACTAAAAAAGCCCTACTATAATCAACTTAATAGCTCTGTAATGTTTTGTTGTTCCCTAATGTGGCTATACATTTTTCAAAATAAATACTTGTTTTAAATGGATTTTAAGCAACAATGTTTGAACTTCGTATGGAAAGCAAATTTATTAAAATGCCAGGGTATCATGATTATTTAACAATGCCTTTGTAGCTTCCCCTTCTTTTCCTCTCCAATGACTGAGCAGCATTCATGCTACTGGCTGGGCATAGTTATAACTAAAGACCGGATTTCTAAGCAAAATGCTTAACGTTTTCCATACTTTTAAGGATTAGGAGAAAAGTTATACTTCAGAAGGTGCATCTAGATGGACAGTTTCAACTACGTTTGTTTGTGCTTATTTCACAGGAAAACAGTTTTGCTTACTTATTTTACAATGTTTAATTAAACCAGCATATTTTCCCCAAAACTGTAAATTAAAGTGCATATTTCACAGTTATCCGTGATTTATAAGCGATTCATTATTTTCTTGGCTAAATGCGTAAGAAAGAAATGCTACAGTATAGCCTGGTATTTGAAATAATACTGCAAGGAGAAAAAACTTGCTGCGATTGGGTAGAGTCAACTCATCAGTCAGTTATTGCCTGAGATATCGCAAAGATATGGACAAGGACGGTGATTTCCCAAGATCCAAGCAACAGTGCATTGTGCAAGAATGGTATTTCTCTAAAATATCTGAAATTTTAAAGCAGCTGGAAGCTCAAAATAATTCCTTGGAACATTCATTTTCTCAGATTGATGAAATTTCAGTAACATTATTGTCAGAAACAAACAGGGCTGCAAAAATTGTGTTTGACAGGCTCAATCGCGTGCTACAAAAAAATTCTGGTTACAAAATAGGTATTGTGTCAAATTTCTAAAAAGCTTGCTGGCAAAAGACCATATATTGCACAGGAATTCACCAAAGAACTGTAGTGCATTTATCATGTGCCAGTGACTTCACACAACATCAAAAGAACATTTTCACCATACAAACCATTTGTCACTGATAGACGCAGGAGTTTTACACAGGAAAATCTCACAATGGTCTTTGTTGTGTGCTGTAACAGCCTTTAATAAGGTAAGGCTTTTGTGAAACTATTTATTATATTTGCATCTATTCATTTTTGCTTAATTTGTGCTTATTTTAATTATTTTTCATGCTTATTCTTTGCTTATGTTACTATTTTATTGTGCTTAAAAATCCGGGCTTTAGTTATAACCAATGACATGTCGGCATGAAAGGGAGGTATTGATTACTTCTGATGGTTCTCTAAATTGTTACACATTAAGCTACAACTGTTGCTTGTTTCACACCATGCTGTACACATCTGAAGCTACACGTGGTCAGATTATTGGTCTATGATAAGCTGGTAACGCAGTTTGACAAATTTCAGAAACTATGCAAATTCACAAAATGTAATTAAATTTTGGGTATTAAGAGAAAACTTTTCATTCGAAAGCAGAAACTGTATTATAATATAAAGTAATAGACAAACATATTTAGAATTAAATTATTTTGTTGTTTAACGACCTTGGATGTAATTGCCTGAATTACATCAGCGTTGCCGATATGCCGGAATTTTGTCCTGCAGGAGTTCTTTTACAGGTCAGTAAATCTACTGACATGGAGCTGTCATTTTTAAGCACACTTAAAAACATCAGTCTGGGCCGCATTTGAAACCCCAACCGACATATTTAGAGCTATTTTAATACAAGTTTTAATTCCAGTATAAACATAGGGAGAATTTGTAAAAGAATTAAACGTTCTCATATTTTTCAATGACCACCTCCTGCCTCTGGTGTGGGGGACCCGGGTGCGATCCCTGGTACCGGCGTGAGTTTTTTTCCCGCTGTTAGGTCTGGCATGGGGTGGATCCAGCCTTGTTACATTCTGGAGGGGCCAATTGAGGAACTACTTGATGAAGAAGTAGTGACCCCAGGCCACATAACTGGCCAGCAGGTTTCAGGGTGTTAACCACGTCCCACCCTCCAGTACTGTGCCCCACTCGTGACGGCTGTAGTGGGCTGAGATAGAGGATGCAGCAGCTGGGTATCAAGCCTTGGCCTTTCATGGGCTGTTGCGCTGGGGTTTAGTTAGTTCTTTTTATATTTTTCAATGTAATATTGCATTATGTTTATTGTAAAGTTTTACATGTTGTGATTCTCATGAAGCTTTTCTTACAAAACAGAATTTCAAGCAACATTTTTAACATTTTGCATCATAGGCACTAAGAGTTTGGAAATAAATCTAAAGAAAATTAAAACATGGCTTTTCCACGAGGCCAGGTGTATCTACCATCTTGTCCTCCCACCTTTCCTTGCCTCATTACAGTGCCATGCCTCTAGCCCTTATTGCAGCTGTCAGCAGTTCATTGGTTAGTTGTTTGCCTCACCCCACAAGACAATAAGAAACAGAGATGCTCCCAAAAATGCATTTTACTAAATTCGCCTTCTGTACTATCACACCCCACTGTACAGAAGTGTATGTTGGGCACACAACAGTGAATGGACAGGTTCATACTAATATTATAATAATCGACTAAGTACTTAGCATGATGGTTCTGCGGTAATGTATGAGAATCACATTTGTGAGGTCTATAGTTAAAATCTCGACAGGACTGTTCTCCCTGATTAAGGGTTTTTCCAGGTTTCCCTCAGTTCTCATAACTGGCAATTGCCAGAGAGGATCCTAAACTTTGAATAAAGGTTAATGTGTCTATATTGTATATTACTGTCCATTCCAAACCAGAGTTCCCTCTAATGTAAACAAAAGCATATGCTTCTGCTTGTCACGAACCTGGTACTGTTTTTTTTAAAGATATGATGAATGTCGTCGTTGAATCTTACGTTATGATGGAAGCTGTTGATGAGACTCTTTTACTATCTCAGGTCACAGTGAATTATTAGACGGGATGAATTATTAGACTTGAAGTCTTTGTTTGTTGAATTTTTATTCGCACCTTTGTAGATTTCTACAGTCTTCCAAACTTAGCTCAATTTAAAACTCCTTAGTTTCGCTAATTTGTTATTGTTAGCACAATTGAGATTTTGTATTGAAATATTTAGCCAGATTTCACTAAATGCGTTGTCTATCTTCTTATATCTCATCGATTTAGTTGTATTGTATTAATTAATACAAATTATATGATTTAACTTTTTGTAGTCAAATTGGTCAATAATAATTTCCTCACTTCTAAACCTTGGTCCACTAATATTCAACTATTATTCAACAATCACTTATTTGAACCATGCATAAAAAAGACGTCTGTTCTCTTCAAAGATGGTGGACCAAGAGAAAGTTTAATATCACTGAGTTGCTAACGTAACATACTCAAATATTTTCTTGCTTATTATGACGTATTTTGCATTTCGCTATAATCTTGAATTTGGCAAGAAAATGATATTATTTTGACTTTGACGTTTTTGACATAAAATACATACAAGCAATCCTGAATTACATAAATACAATTTAAATATAACATGTAACAGTAATTATCATCCTTATAAATAGACAATCTTCTGGGCAATGAAAGAATGTTATGGGACAGAGTGAAATGCATGTATGGATAAAGTCAAGTTCATGATCAATTTTACTCTGGGGACAAATATATATACTGTTTCAAACCAAAAACATACTTTTACATCAATGTAAATAGTTCCTTAATAAATGTATTGTATCATGAAATATTGGGGTACAAAAGGTACAGAACTGCACACATTGCAGTTATCATAAAAGGGAGGAGGAGAGGGAGAGAGAAGAGTGGGAGAGGGGTAGAGGTGGAGAGAGAACTAGTAGCAGAAGAGAGGGTTGAGAGGGGAGAGTGAGAAGAAAGAGAGAGGTACTTCAACTATAGCAGACGCAAAATTTAATGGCGGGTGGCAGGAGAAGCTGGTCAAGACACTATGCAGTCAGAAATCTGTCATGTCTTGCTATGTTGTATGGTTAAACATACTGTGAACTGATGCTTCAAAGCTGGTGATATATATGTATAATTTGCGCCCACAAAATTTATTTGCACAGCAAGAAAAAAAATAATCTGATCATGAAGTAGTCAGCTATCAGCCACCAATAAATTTTGTGTCTGCCATAATAATAAGCAGAGATGTAATATTTATTAGAGTAAAATGGGAAAAGGAGCAGCTGAAGAAATTGATTGCAGTTAACATTCACATTAATAGGTCTTTTCCTATTTTGATTAATTTGTCAATTTACTCAATTTAATTCTCCTGTCCTGTGTTTTAGGTTGCTGAAATCACTTTTAATCTGTGGTATCGGCTCTCTGAGGAACTTTATCAGAAGAATAACGATTCTTTAACAGCTATTTTTAAGCCATACATAGAACGACTGATAGAAGCTCTGTGCCGACATTGTCAGATTGAACCAGATCATGTGAGTACATTGATGCTATCTACTACGTTGCAAAATTAAACCAATAGAGATGAAGTAAATGCATTTTTAATACATTCAAGGTGTAGTAAATTGTTGAAGAAACAATATTGTGTAACTGATGAAATGTAAACTCTGCAGCGGAAGGAAAGAACAAAGAAGTGTATAAAGGTGCCATATTGATTTTGAAAATGCAACAAATGGAATTATTTTTATTTTTGGGATAAGCCAAATGCATATGCCTTGATTAGCTATTACATGTAAGTGGTACTTCATTATCATTTGTGGAGGAAACTTGCTAATTACAGAGAATCAGTTTTTAGGGTAAAAGAGAAATTGAATTATCAGATGGTTCAAATGGAAAAATTTAGTATTTACATTATTGTAACTGATGTGCGTATGATTTCACTTGCCTCAGCTTAAACCTTAGACTGCTTTCCAAAAAGAACTGTTTTGAAACATGTAGAACTCCCTGATTGCAATTTCAAGAACTGTATTGAAACATGTAGAACTCCCTGATTGCAATTTCAAGAATTGTATTGAAACATGTAGAACTCCCTGATTGCTATTTCAAGTTTTATAATTAACCCCTTGTGATATTTTCACAGGAAGGTTTATTGGAGGATGGAGATGACTTTGCCGATTTCCGAATGAAAGTGTCAGAACTAATTAAAGATGTTGTCTTCATAGTTGGGTCATCTAATTGCTTCAGACAAATGTTCCTAAGTCTTCAGGCTAGTGGAGTAACGTGGGACTCCAGTGAAGCAGCACTCTTTATTATGCAGGCAGTTGCTAAGAACATTATACCGTAAGTTTTTGCTGTAGTTAGGGAACATAATGCATGATATAAGTATTGCATGTTAATGCTTTCCATTTTCTGCCCTGAAAAGTTACTGAAAATATCAATAGAAAGGAAAAGTTGAACCAAAATGTTAAATTTTGGAGCAAAATTAGTAACATATTTTACTCTGTAGCCGTGGCCACTAGAACGTGTGCATTTGGCCCTCTGCCATGCAGAAGATCACCAGTTCACGTCTGTCTCTGGCATGGGTGTATGCATGAATGTAATGGAAACATACATCATCCAGATGACTAAATGGTCAAGCCATGGGATTGTCTGGCAGTTCTAATCCTAGTTCTAGTTTAGTATTAGTTTAGTTATACTAAAAGATTAAAAAAAATTACAAAGCCCATTTATTAGAATATGAACTGAAACAGTATATATAATTTGTCCCCAAATAGAATTAAATACGTCATGAACTTATTTCAAACGTGTGAGACAGAATATTAGAAGACCCCAAAAGAAAATCGTTTATGTGAATATTTGTCAGGAGTGTAATTTGTTTTTTGATGTTGGTATGAGATGGTTAAATGACGAACACGTGTTACTAATGTTCATTGTTACGAGCAATTAAGTTTGTTTAAAGTCATAAATATTTCCATATTTAATTTTAATATATATGCATAAATATTAGAATTACATGTGTTCAGTCTTGATAGCAAAGGGAGAATGGTTAGGGATCGCTTCCCTAACAATACGGGAACTATTTGATGGACGCATGTGTGGATGTACGCGTGGCGGTCGGAATGATAGACTCGCAACTAAAAGAACCGGCACTAGCGTGTGTATATTCAAGGTGAAAAGACGTGTTTTTGGTAGCGTGTGAACATTGTAGAACATTTACCAGACTTTCATCAAGCTTTTGTTCCACTTTTTGAAAAAGTGGAAAGACTTAAATAATCTAAAATGGTGCTAAGAGGATTTATTTAAATGTTGTTGTTGTTGTTGTTGTTTTCTAGTGCCTTGCATCTGGCAATGAAGCCATTAGCATTCGTGCTTTCCAATACTTTTGAACTGTAGTTTCTTCTGATCTTAATGCTTCACAGGTCTTCAAGTGTTCTTCATTCATTTCTGCTGGATCGTTACACAGGACACATATCGGTGAGGCTGAGATACCTATTCTGTAGAGATGACTTGCCAAGCAGTCATGATTTGTCAATAGTCGGAAGGCTGCAACAGCTGTTTTCCTTGGTCTCTGGGGGATTATATCTGGATTGGAAAGTAGTGTAATCCATTTTTTATCTTTGGCATTTGTTTCTATTTCTTGTAGGTATGAATGACAAAAATTTTTAATGATCAAGCGTTTTATTGAGGAATATGAGAAATTGAATTTAGACTTTTGTGTTATTGTTGTGGCTTTCTTTGCAAGTGAGTCTGCAGCTTCGTTCCCCATGACTCCACAGTGTGCTGGAATCCATTGGAGATGAACAGTCTTATTAACTTTTTGGAGTTGTGTTAACATTTTGTAGCATTCTCTAATTTTTGTTGACTTCTTTGTACTATTTGAACATATTCCCTGAATTGCAGCTTTAGAATCCGAAAGAATTACTGCCTTGTTAAATTTATTTAAGGGAAGATTTAATAATTGTCGGAGAGCAATGTATATAGCCTCTATTTCTCCATCATAATTTGTTGTGTCTCTGCCAACAGAATGATAAAAGGAAAAATGTGAACATGTAACTCCAGCTCCAGTAAGGTTTTCCTTCGAGGATCCATCAGTATATATGTGCAGGCATTCTTCTGTGGGATACCTAGTATTGATTGTTTCCAGAGCTAGAAGTTTTTGTATTTCTTTTGGTGTGTCTGATTTACTTATTTCCTCTATTAATTCCAAATTGAAGGTAGGTTGCAATAATTCCAATGGATTTTCTCTAATAAGTAGATTTTCTCTGGTGTTAGGAATGTTCAATTTGGATTTAATCTGTGTTACCTTTTCTAGGAAACTACTATGAGTTTTAAGGATTGAAGGGGGGAGGTTCTCTTCTGTCCATTTAGAGTTTGGCAGTCGTAACATTTTCTCGTGTTGGAGCAATGCTTGTTCTTCTATTTTTGTTGTTATTGATGGGGTCCGTGTTAAGGCAAGCATGGCATCAATAGGTGTGGATTTAACTGCTCCAGTGATTAGGCGAAGAGCCTGATTTTGTATTTGTTCAAGTTTATTGATGTTAGCATTTGCTGCTGTTATTAAAGCTTCAGAACAGTACAAGAGGTTTGGTTTAATATACATTTTGTATGTTGTGTTAAGGACTCTCCTTGTGCACATTTAGCACCAGCTAACCTTTTCAGGATTTGCAATTTCTTTTCAACCTTTTCTGAGATGTTTGTTATATGTTTTTTCCAACTTAGCTTTCTGTCGAAAGTGATGCCTAAGTATTTGGCATCATCAACTGCTTTGAGTGGTTTACCATTATAATTTATGCTAATATTAACTGGTTTGTATTTTAGTGTAAATAATTCATAATTTGTTTTTTCCACATTGATAGTCATGAGGTTTTTGGAGCTCCATTCATGTACTTTGTTTAGGGCTGTTTCTATTCTGTCTTTAATTAATTCAGGTTTTTTTGAAGAGCCTGAAGTCCAAATGACTACATCGTCAGCAAATAGAGCAATTTTGGTTTCTAAAGTTTTTATTATTGATGGAAGGTCATTTATATATATGTTAAAGAGTGTTGTGCTCAGAACAGCACCTTGTGGAAGTCCTCGGTGTGTTTGTTTATATTTGGAAATGTATGTATTATATTTTGTGGCACAAAATCTTTGTGAAATAAACTGAGTTATCCACTTAAGCATGTTACTTTTCACACCTATTGATTGCAACTTCTCAACTAATTTATTTCTCCAGACTGAGTCATATGCTGATTTAAAATCAATGAATACTGCCAAGGTATCCTCCTTTCTATTGAAAGCTTCCTTGATGTCTTGGCTTAGTAGGAGTACATTTTCACTTGTACTATGATTCTGTCTGAAGCCGGTCTGTGAACTATTAATTAAGTTGTAATATTCTAGGAACCAGTTAAGTCTAGATGCCACCATTCTTTCCATCACTTTTGCAATAACACTGGTCAAAGATATTGGTCTGAAACTATTAATATTGTTTGAGGGTTTGTTTTTCTTTAAAATTGGGATGATAATGGCTTTTTTCCAGTCGGAAGGTACAGTCATTCTCCAACACGTGTTATACAGTTTAAGTAGGATTTCTTTTCCTTTCCTGCCAAGGTGTTTAATAAACTCTGGATGGATCTTGTCAGGTCCAGGAGATTTTTTGTTCTGTAATTGTTCTATTGCTAAATCCAGTTCTGTTTCATTAAAATCCTGAATAAAAATATCATTTCGTATACCTTTTGGCTTACTAGTTTCTCTGATAGTTTTTTGGATAGCTTATCTTGTTTTTTATACGCTTGGGGTACTCTTTGTGACTGAGCATAAAACTTGTTAAGGGATTCTGCTATTTCCCTATCTGTAGTTAAGCTTTTGTTATTATATTTTAATGGTTCAGTTGTATTTTTTGATAATTTTGTTTTATTAAGGAATTTGTATATTTTATTTCCATCTTTCCTATAGTCCATATGTTCTACAAAATTTGTGAAACTGGCCCTTTTTGCTGTAATTAATTCTTTCTTAAAAATGGCTGCTTTTCTTCTCCAGTTTTGTACATCTTCTGGACACTTGGTTCTTTCGGCTTTGACTCTTGCTATATTTCTTTCGTGTTTTAACTTAGATAAAGATGGAGACCAAAAGTAGCTATATTTCTTTAACTTTCCTTTGGGGATATGTGTTTTGGCTGCTGTCAATAATATTTCACAAATTTTTTTATTCATTTCATCTGTTGACTTGAACTCTGATTCTAACAGTATATTACACTTCCCTTCTATCTCATTTTGGAAACTTGACCAATCTGCTTTTTTAAAATTCCAAGAAGTTTTAACTTTTGGTTTGTTACTTTTATTTATTAGACCTCTTATGGAGTTTATGGTGATTCTGTGGCCTGAACCTGGGTCTTCTATTATTTCTCTTTTTGTATTGTCAATTATGTCAGATGACACCATCAGAAGGTCAGGATTTGTACCCGAACCATTATAATGAAGGTAAGTGGGTGGATCATTTGGATTAAATATTAATTCCATTGTTGACGAGTTTAATAGGTCTTCTATGACTCTTCCTGCTGAATTTATATCTCTGTAGCCCCACCTAGGGGAGTGTGCATTAAAATCACCTATTAAAATACTTTTGGGTTCTATGGGAATAGAATTTAGATCTAGTGTATTGTCTGGAGGATTGTAGGTACTGTAAATTCTATAGTGGTAGTTACTTTTCCATACTTCAATTTTAACTATTTCTGATTTATCTTGTTCTTCCATTGTTTTTTGGATTTGGATGGGGTAGTAAGGGGTAGTGATGCGCCTCCTATAGCCTCTCCTACCCAATTCCCATCCTCATCCTGCCCGTGGTGCACCCTGCTTTTAACAGATGAGGCTCTGGGGACCGAATCACAGCGGTATAACTGTTTCATCTAAAATGGAGGAAATGTCATTTATATATGTGCTGGCCTATCACAGCACAACAGCGTCCCTCAGAGGCACATGAGGGGAAGGTCGGTGGATCTAAATATCATCTATTTAGTCCTCCCGGCTAGGTCCGATGGACCCGTTGACCAACGATAGGTGTGGTCCCCCTTGCAAAATGGGGGTTTAAGTCGGGTGATGTAACTGCCACATTGTAAAACTGGTGCCCGTTAAGAAAACAGTTACATGAAAGCCACATACATGGATTTATTTAAATGTAAAATAGAGAAAAAGTGTTTATAAAATAATACATTGTGGTGAAGAAACATCGTGTGATTTTGCATTCCATCCGTTACCACCCCCTGAGAGAAATAAGAGCCACATCGCTCAAACACAAAGCAACACTTCAATAAAAACAGCACCAAATGGCTTACCCAAGCGTGGAGCACGAATTTTGGATGGAATGGAAATCTATGGGAAATGAACTTAAGCAAAATACCAAGTGACGCCAAATCTGCGTGCCAAAAAGAAAGAAGACGCCATTAGAACATCGTTTTAAATCTACTACTTCGGGGACGCCAATGAACGGATAATCAACGCGGGAAAACACCAGAGATCGTCTAGCAAAGCCTACCACCCAGGAGATGCACGTAACTGGATAAATCAACGAGAAAAAAGTAGGACCAAAAATTTTTATTTTTACATCCAGTTTATTTTTATGTTACTGCGAAGCGGCAAATAGGACTTTTAAGCCAAAGTGAACTGAATAAAGAAACTAGAATGTCGCGAAAAGAGAGATCTAGGAACAGGAGTAGGGGAAGGGGCACTTAGGCCTAGTTATCAGGTAGAACCAGAAAGCGAGGAACAGGTAGCAATAGGAAAAGACCAAAGGTTATTAATGATCATGCTTGAGAGACTAGAACAAAGTTTAGGTCAGAAAATGGAACAAAATAACATAGAATTGAGTCAGAAAATGGAGGGAGTGAGACAGGACATAGGACAAAGTTTAGGTCAGAAACTGGAACAGAATAAGGAAGAGATAGGTCAGAAAGTGGAGGAAGTGAGAAAGGACTTAGAGCAGAAAATGGAATTAGGAAGACAGAACTTAGAACAGAAAATATAATTAGGAAGACAGGAGTGTAAAGAAAATATGAAAGTAATGGAAACTAATTTAAAATTAGTACATAAAGACTTAAATGAGACAAAGGAAGCCTTAGAAGCTAGGATAGAAATCATAGGAGATAGGATGGGAAAAATTGAATTGGAAATGAGAGAAAATAAGATTGTATTAGAAGAAGAAATTGGTAGATGTAGAGATGAAATAACAGAATGTAATGCAAGTGTAGACTGTAAGATTACAAATGTAAAAGCAGAAATAACTGAGGAATTAAGGAAAGAAATTGAGGTAGTAAAGAAAGGAATTATTAATGAAACTGTAGAACAAATTGTAATTCCTAAAATTAAGACTATGGCTGATGTGGTGCAATCGCAACAAGATGCTAAGAATGATATGAAACAAAGTCACTTAGAAATAAAGAATGATTTCAAATCAATTTGTGAAGAAATGAAAAAAGGAAAAGAAAGTTTGGCTAATGTAAATGATGTTGTGAATGCACTACAAAGGCAAAATGATTTAGATGTAAGTAATGTACAAGATGAGAGTTATTTGAATAATGTACAAAATGTTGACTCACCATACAGAGAAAGGGGTTCACAATTAAACAATGACACAACACACAACACATGCTACACCAACAGCATACTACATGAAATCACACCACCTACATTTGACGAGGAGAAGGGAGACGATCCAAAACTGTTTGTTAAGGAGATGGAAGAGTATTTTAAAGTGAAAAGGGTACCAAATGAGCTTAGGATGATGATAGTCAAGAAAAGCTTAAAAAACAAGGCATTGGAATGGCTTAGGTTAACACTAGCTGGTCATGAATCGTATAGCTCATTCAGAAATCTATTCCTATCAAGGTATTGGGGCCCAGCTAAGCAAAACCAAACTAGGGTAGAGCTAGCGACAGGTAGATATGATCCAACCAAAGGGTTATCGCTAGTCGATTATTTTATGAAAGTAGCCAACAAAGGAAAGCTATTAGACCCTAACCTGTCAGAAGCAGAGATAATTACCAGCATAACAAGACATTTCCCAGACACAGTGAGAACAGGGTTAATTGTTGCGAGACCAGTAGATTTTGCAGACATGATAGAATTACTAACAGCCTTCGAAACACAAAATGGTCGGCCTAATGAACATAGACATAGAAACAGTCATCCAAACTCACCTATCTTAAACAGGAGCACAGCTACAAACAACCAGAATGAGAGAGCGGATAGAAATAATAGGAGCACCCATGATAGGGGGAGAGGGGCACACCATTTCCCACAACTGCACAATTATGGCGAAAGGATGGAGAACACAAGACAGCGGTACCACCACACAATACCAAGGGGTAAATCGAGACACCAAACATATACATATGATCGTGGAAGACCTGGAGACCGTACCCATCAAGTGAATCACATACGATTCAGTAGGGAATACTTGAACAACCGAAGACTGCCATACAATAGGGGTTCACACCAAAGGGGCAGAAACCAATGGAACACCGGCAACATAAGACAACAGGAACAGGAGAAAAATGTGCCAAATAGGGCAGATGCTGCACAGAATACAGAAACAACAACCACCACCAACACTCAGGGAAATTACAACAACTAAGTTCGTCCCAGTCGAGTAGATGACCAACACAAACCCTAAGCAACTTACATTTGACATCGACACCATGATGCCTACACAAAGAGAAAATGGAACTACTGTACACTGGACCACTGGTCATAACAAAACAGCTGGGTGACCATACGTATGAGCTACAGAATACAAATGGCAAGTTGGTAGGAAGATACCATAAAAACAAATTGAAACCATACAAAGAAAGGACCAAATAGTCTTTGCCAACAAACATGTAAGGCAGGAATAGTAGAGATGATGGAAAATAATAATTTTTATGGGGTTATTTATAGAAGATTATGTTCAGATTGGAAAATACAACAAGAAAGAAAATCAACATAGTCATTGGCTATATTGACCACCAAGAGCATTGTCAACAAAGACAGATGAGGACACTGATTGTCATTAAAGAAGTGAATTATAAAGACGAAAAAAATGTGTTTTTGACATAAGGATGTCGGACAAAAAATAAAAAGGAATCAATTGTGATGACAAAGATAAAATATTTTTGACACAAAGGTGTCGAGGGTGAATTGAGAAGAAAAATAATACAATTGTAGAATAATTATAAGTATCGAAGTTTTCTGTTATAGAGATAAGAGATAAAGAGGTGACAATTAGTGAAGTAAGAAAAACCATAGTCAGGAAAGCAATGCCCATGAATTAAGATGGATATAGCCAATGCTAAGCTTGAAGAAATGTCGAACTAAACAATAGTGAATAAGAACCCAATTACATAATGGTACTATTAGTAACATCAGAGTTTAACAATCGACTCAGCGACCTGCCTATACATAATAAGCTTGTAAGACAGAGGACAAAGAAGTGAATAAAATTGCCATAAATATGATCATAATAATTAGCTCAAGATTTGTATCCTGTTTTTCTCTCCTTAACAAGGAACATAAGTCAAAAGCCACACAATAAACCATGATACACTTAAATTATATTTGTGTCAATGTCAAATGTATAATAACTGAATATGTGTTGTATAATAACTGAATATGTGTTGTATAATAACTGAATGTATTGTGTAGTAACTGAATATGTGAAATTTATAAAGACATGCTGTGTCATGCCAAAACAAAAGACAAAAACTTACAACGAAGAAGACTGTAAAGAAAAAAAAAATATTGTACAAAGTGATTGTATCAGAGGAATAGGGAGAAATGTTGTATTGTGTTTCAAGATTGTAAATATAGGTGACAACTTGAAAAACAAAACAAGGGGTATGTGAGACAGAATATTAGAAGACTCCAAAAGAAAATCGTTTATGTGAATATTTGTCAGGAGTGTAATTTGTTTTTTGATGTTGGTATGAGATGGTTAAATGACGAACATGTGTTACTAATGTTCATTGTTACGAGCAATTAAGTTTATTTAAAGACGTCATAAATATTTCCATATTTAATTTTAATATATATGTATAAATATTAGAATTATATGTGTTCAGTCTTGATAGCAAAGGGAGAATGGTTAGGGATCGCTTCCCTAACAAGAAAGAACTATTTGATGGACACATGCGCGGATGTACGAGTGGCTGTCGGAATGATAGACTCGCAACTAAAAGAATCGGCACTAGCGTGTTTTTGGTAGTGTGTGAACATTGTAGAACATTTACCAGACTTTCATCAAGCTTTTGTTCCACTTTTTGAAAAAGTTGTTGTTGTTAGCTAATGCTGGATTTCTGACAATGAAGTCATTAATCCTCTTGCTCTCCAATATTTTTCACTGATGGATGGGGCATTAGAAGTTGCCGGGCATATTTGAAGGTGGTCTCGATCCATTTCCTCTTGCAGATCACATAGAGGACAGAGTGGTGAAGAATATATCCCAATTCTGTTTAAATGTTTTGCCAGACAATCATGTCCTGTAATCAACCTGAAGGTTGCAACTGCTGTTTTTCGAGGATACTCAAGAATTACTGTTTGAATGTTTGGTAGTTCCCATCTTTTATTTTTTGATTTTTCATAGTAATATTTTTCAATAATTTTTTTGAATTCAGAGTTGACTAATCTTTTAGCTGCATAAAATGGTAGATTAACTATTGATTTCTGCACATTGCCGGTACCCTTTTTTGCAAGAAAATCATCTTTCTCATTACCACTCAGTCCACAGTGAGCTGGTATCCATTGGAAGACTAGGTGTTTTTGAAGTGCTGTTAGATGGGTAAGGATTTTCCAACATTCTATAATTGTTAATTTGAAATAAGAGTTTAGATCAAGAATTCAATACCTGTAGTCAGGCTTCACATTTTTTGCGGCTTCGACAAAAAAACAATTGCATGCGATTAAGTAAATATTCTGCGTGATCTACACCGAATATGCGAAGAAAGTAAACACAGCTGGTGCGATGTTGCCAGTTGTACCAGAACTAAGAAGGCAACAAATTATAGGTTTTTTAAATTTAATTTACATAAAAACCGTTGAATCTATTGAAGTATGGCAAAGGAAAAATTTGTTATTCAATTTTCTATGAATATAGCTTTATATCAAGAGCCTTTATTTAGTAATAATTCAGCCAGCTGATAAATTTGTTTGATAAAAGTATTTTTTTTTAGAAAACTATAAACTTTTCAGCTTTTTGGTATTCGACTTTCTTGTTATTCACAATAAGAGAAATTTGCTGTTAAAGTCTGACGGAGTATTTCAGTTCCACCTAGTAAACGGGTTAGCATGTATGAGATTGATAAACCATAAACTTCAAAACCCATTGATGGATCACCATGAACATTGGCACATCTAATTGTTTTTTCATGGATAAGATTTTTATGCAATGCAGTTTACCACACAATGTATTATATTCACACGGTTTTTCTCTACCCACTTTTCTTTTGCGTAACACATTCACATGGGCTTCTCTGCTCCCTGTTCTACAAGCAATTCATACATATTTCTCTACATTTGAAATATAAATGCAACATGCAACATTTGCATGGCTTTTTTCTACTCTTTTTCTCATGAAACGCAATAACACTTCTTTCTCTATTCCTCTTCTACAAGCAGTTCGTGCAGTTTCTATCGGTTTGGAATATAAATCCCGGGTATTACATTCACATGATTTTCTCTACTCAGTTTTCTTTTACTAAACACAATCACATTTCTTTCTCTACTTCCTCTTCAATGAACAATTTGTACAATTTTCTATATGATTGAAATAGAAATGCGTATTACATTCACACAGCTTTATCTTCTACTTTTTCTTCCTGTAGTATTTGTTATTGTTCAACAGTACTTTATCACAGTTTGACCTAGTGTTTTTATAAAAAATAAATAAATAGTTAAAAATGTAAAATTGTCGCATTTGGTGTCAGGGGTATGACGAGAAACAACAATATGGAGCAATCGACAAGAGAAATATTAGCCAAGATGGGCATAATGGGAAAAGAAATGAATGCAGAAATGCAGCATATGAAAACAAAGATGGAAGCTGCATCATTTTCCTTATGTGATTTGTCCTCCAAAGGGATGCCTAACTATAGTTAATAAGGATCGGATAGGGGTGGTTAACGGCAAACTTAAACAAGAGAGTGGACTGCCCCTCCCCCTTTTTCAATAAAAGTAGTGGACAGTCTTCACCTTTTATTCATGGGTCAATCAGAATAATTGCACATTAGGATGGGCCGAACTTTAGCGGCCTAAAAATCATATTTAACAACTACAATTACATTCATTTTCTCGCCCTTTGGCTCTCGACTATACACAATGTCAATTTCACTGTACTTAAATATAATTGAGCACACTCGCAGAGTATCAGGAAGGCCCCCCCCCCCCCCCCCCTCCCTAAAGTAAACATGCCATATTACCGGCAGACTAGAAAGTCGCCACTTACCAAGTATGCAAGGACCTCTCTCTCCTGAAAGCTACGCCGAGACTGACTAGCCCCAGAGCTTTTCTGAGAACAGCCAGCCAGTGACAGACATGCTCCTGGCGGGCATCAAACAAAACAAGACTACAAGAGTCAACCTCAATACCCTACGACTGGCTCAAAGCCGAATTGAAAAATGTAAACTCCGGAATGGAAAAGATGAAAACAGGAATGTCAGATATGAAGATAGAGCTATCTGAGAATATTAACAAGTAACTGACCGGGGTGTAGGAAGACATGTAAAAACTCGGTGGAAAGATGAAGGCCCTTGGGCAACATGTTAATGCCCTGGAAGTTAAAAGCTGACGACAGTACCAAAGAACTGAACTCCTTGGTGGAACAAATGCTTGAAGAAAAACTTAAACTAGATGGATGTCTATAGGCAGGGGCTATGACATGATGATGATGGTGTTGGTGGTGGCGATGGTGATGAAATATTTATATTATCTCTATGTCTCATGTATCTCGGAAATGCCTCGAATGATTACAGTGAAAATTAAAATTTAGCCAATTTTTTAAGTCCGAGGGGACTTTAGTTAGTTCTGCATAATGGGGAGAGTAATCTAAGTAAGCAAGTTATATGTTTTGCTTTTCAAGCTTATGTAAATCAGTATCTTTTCTGAAAAAACACAATTTTACATAAAAATAAAAAGGAAGAAAAACACTGAGCGAAGCTTGGTCACTCTGGTACTTAACACAGAACGGGTGCTTGTTTGTGTTATATTATGCACTATGGTGTCAATCAAATGAAAACATAGTTCCTTTATTTTAAAAGAAAAGCTTTAAATTATGGATTTTGTGTTCAGAGTATCTGGAATTTTGGATTTGTGGGGTAGGATTAGCGGGGTTCCGCTCTATGTTGTTAGCTAATGCTGGATTTCTGACAATGAAGGTGGTCTCGGTCCATTTCTTCTAGCAGATCACATAGAGGACAGAGTGGTGAAGAGAGTATCCCAATTCTGTTCAAATGTTTTGCCAGACAATCATGTCCTGTAATCAACCTGAAGGTTGCAACTGCTGTTCCTGAGGATACCCAAATTACTGTTTGAATGTTTGGTAGTTCCTATCTTTTATTCTTTGACTTCTCATAGTAATATTTTGCGATAATTTTTTTGAATTGAGAGTTGACTAATTTTTAGCTGCATAAAATGGTAGATTAACTATAGATTTTTGTACACTGCTGGTACCCTGTTTTGCAAGAAAATCACCTTTGTCATTATCACTCAGTCCACAGTGATCTGGTATCCATTGAAAGACTAGGTGTTTTTGAAGTGCTGTTAGATGGGTGAGAATTTTCCAACATTCTATAATTGTTTGGTTTTTTGGTGACAACTTGGAAGTAATTGCTATAATTGCCGCCCTGGAATCTGAGAGAATAACTGCTTTATGAAAATGTGAAATTCTATACAAAAGATTTTGTAGGGCCATTCGAATTGCTTTAATTTCAGCATCAAAGTTTGTAGTTCTATAACTTAAAGATTTGTAATAGGAAAAGAGGTGACACATGACTCCAGCCCCTGCTCCATCTTGGTTTGATATCAGTGACCCATCAGTATAAATATGGAGCCATTTGTGTTCTGGAAATCTAGTATGGATTGTCTCTAATGCAAATAATTTTAGAATACTAGCTGGAGTATCACTTTTCCTAACTTCTTCTGTTAGGTGTAAATAATATGTGATGTCTAATTTTTGTGTCAGATTGACTTTATATATGAAGTTTTCCTTTGAATTAGGAAGGTCTACATTCTTCATGATGTCTTGAATTTTGGAAAGAAAGCTCTCCTGAGTCTTTAGTGTATGTGTAAAATTTCTCTTGTTCCATGTATTGAATGGGAGTCAGATCAACTTTTCGTGTTGAGTAAGAGCTGCCTTTTCTATTTCATATTCAATGGGGTATTGGTTGCTTAGTATTTCCATAGTTGGTATTGGTGTGGTTTTGATAGCACTGTAATTAGTTTCATACTTTGGTTTTGAAAGATTTTAATTTTTTTGTATTTGCTGTTACAAGAACTTCGCTGCAGTAAGTAAATAATGGCTTTATATATACATTGTATGTTGAGTTAAGAGTTGGTCTGGAACATCCCCACTTCATTCCTGTTAGATGTTTTAACAGTGAAAGGCACCTTTGTGCTCTTTGTATTACATTTTCTATTTGTTTGGTCCATGTAAGTTTGGTATGAAATGTAACTCCTAAATACTTTGCTTCCTTTGTTGCTTGTAATTGTTGACCCTCAAAATTTAGTTTTATTTTCAGTGGTTTTTTTCTTAGTGAAAAGATTTGGTAGTTTGATTTTGTTATATTGACAGTCATTAAATTTTCCTTGGTCCACTTTTGTAGGTTGGTTAAGGATTGTTGCATGGCTTTTTCTAGTTCTGTACTTTTGGTTTTTGGTTTTGAAGTCCACATTACTAAGTCAGCGGCAAATAGTGCACACTTCACACCTGATTCCCATATTTGTTGTGAGCGTTGTGTTAGGAAATGACATAAACATAAAAACATTGCACGTTGTATTCCCATTTTTTTTTTACTTACTTTAGTAGTGTTGTTCTGCATATAGAACCATATGCACTTTGGAAATCAATAAAAACTGATACATTATCTTCTTTTCTATTGAAGGAGTCTTTGATTTCTTGACTGAGAAGTAAGACTTGTTCATTTGTAGAGTGGAGCTCTCTGAATCCAGCTTGACAAGGGGAAATTAAATTTTGTGATTCTAGAAACCAATTTAACCTATTTGACACCATTCTTTCCTTCACTTTTACTATTGTGCTAGTAAGAGCTTTTGGTCTATGATTTTTTATTTCTGACGCTGTTTTATCTTTCTTCAAGAGTGGGACAATTATTGGTTTTTGCCATTCGGCAGGTACAGTATTTTTCCGGGATAGATTTTAGAGTTTTAGTAGTTGTTGTTTTGCTGTTTTTCCAAGGTTTTTTATGAACTCTGGATATTTGTGATCTGGAGCAGAAGACTTTTTGTTTTTTAGATTATTGCAATGTTCAGTTCTTGCACATTAAAATTTTGAAAAAAAGATATTGTCTTTCTTGTTTCAAATCTTTCTTAAATTGCTTACGTTCCTTTTTTATTATTTCTTGTTACTTTATGTGAATTAGCATAATATTTATTGAATGTTTCGGCTATGACTGTATCATTTGTTAATATTTTATTGTTGAGTATGATAGGTGTGCTATTGTTTTCTTTCCTGTATTTGACATTTTATGAACTTATGGGTTTGTTACCATCTGTCCTATAATCCATTTTTTCTAAGAAATCAATAAAGTGATTCTTTTTAGCTGTATTAATTTCTTTTTTTAGTGAGGTACATTATTTTTGCCATATTTCTGTATCCTATGTTTTTTGTTTGTTCAGCTGTATTTCTAGCTTTATCCCATTGCATTTTCAGTTTTTCTAACTGGGGGTTCCAAAAGGGTTTGAAATGTTTTATTCTTCCACAAGGAATATATTTTTTTGCAGTTTCTAGGATGACTTTACAGAAATTTTTGTTCATATGATCTGGTTGGTTATGCAGCTGTGTTTGTTTATTCTTTAAATTTATGTTCCAGTTCAGTTTTATATTTGTTCCAATATGCTTTTTTGAAGTTCCAATACAGATTCGTGTGATGTTGACTGACATTTGTATTGTCTAGTTTTATATCTGCGATTACTGCTCTGTGACCAGAACTTGGGTCTTCTATAACTTGTTTTTTTAATTTTTGAAAGAATATCTGTTGTAGCTAACAAGAGGTCTGGGTTACTGCCTGCTCCAGAGTAACGTTGTGGGATCTTCTTTATTATAAATCAGTTCAAAGGTTGTGGTATTCAAAAATTCTTCCACTATCTTCCTTGTAGAATTCACTTTTTCATAACTCCATCTTTTGGAACAGGCATTGAGATCCCCAATTATGATTGTTTTATTTAGTTGGTCAATATGTGAGAGATCTGGTTCATTCCTGGGAGGATTGTAAGTACTGTGTAAATGAAGATGTATTTTGCTATCCCAAAAATTTAGCTTTATTAATTCAGCTTTATGTGTGTTATCCATTTCTTTAACAATTTGAAAGGAGGATTTAATATCCTTCTTGACTCCAACTGATATTCCACTACTTATCTGTGTATTTTTGGGTAGTAGGTTTAATAAAAATCCAATAAAATTGAAATATTTAAGTTGATCCCTTGTTAGATTTGCTTGTTGCATGAAAAATATATGAATGTTATAGTCAAATACAATTTTATTGACCTCTATTCTTTTTGTTTGGGTCAGACCACCTGCATTCCATTAAAGAATTCTGTTAGATCTTCTATTAATACAGTGGTCGAAATTGGTATAAAGGCATGGATATATGTACGAAAATTAACATTTTCTATTGGAGTAGTTAGGCATAGTGTATATGCAATAGTATGAGAACCAGTATACTGACAACTGCAGACAAATGGTGTCGCATTTGATGTCAGTAGTACCAACATATAACAAGACATCAATGATTCAGGTAGTAGAGGGTGGAACTCAGTATAAAGGCAGTTAGCTCTGTGTGGTGTCTGTGGGTGTTAGTGTGTGCCAGTGTGTGCATACTTGTCATTAGTGCAGATAGGAAACGGACACTATTAGTTACAGTGCTTGTTGTGCACATAAACCACTATTGTGACAATGCCACGCAGAAAACAGTTATGATGTGATGAAAATGCAAAAATCGGTGCATACAAGGAAATGAGTCTCTCTTATGCTCAAATTGCCAAGAAGTTGAACCGTTCAAGTTCAGTGATAGATAATTTCATTAGATTGGGCGCACGATGTGGACAGAACGGAAAATATGGGCAAAGTAGAAAGTTATTGAGGCATCGAAACGGTTACTTTTGCACGAAGCAAGGGTCACAAACCATTTTTCTTCTCAACTTGTTGCTGATTTACAGTTGCCTGTAACTGCCAGATGTGTACGACAAATTTTGTCAAATGAGATCTTACATTCAGGAAACAACTGCAGAAACCAGCTCTAACACCCAAACATAAACAGGCTAGGTTGGAGTTTGCAGAAAAACATGTCATGGACTGCAGAATGGAATAAAGTTATCTTCAGTGATGAGAAGTTTAATTTAGATGGGCCGGATGGATTTCAGTTTTATTGGCATGATCTGAGAACAGAGCAGCAGGTAAGAATTAGTAGAAACTTTGGTGTCGGAAGTGTTATTCTTTGAGCAGCATTCAGCGCTACAGGTACATCACTCATTGCTTGGCTGAACACTAGAATGAACTCTAACATGTACACTGAGCTGCTAGAGACAGAATTGAGGACCTAGGGGACAAAAGTCTAATTTTTCAACAAGACAATGCATCTGTGCATGTTTCTGCTACAACCAAAAAGTGGTTTGAAGAGAAAGATATCAATGTCTTGCCTTGGCCTGCATGTAGCCCGAATTTGAACCCCATCAAAAACCTTTGGGGAATACTTGCAAGGCGTGTTTATCGCAATGGAAGACAATTTGATGCCATATCTGAGCTGAAAAAAAAGATACGAAAAGAGTGGGCAACAATTTCACTGCAAGAACTACAAACCCTAACAAAATCAATGCCTAAGAGACTTTTTGAGGTAATTAGGGAGAATGGAGGTTCGACAAAGTACTAACAAGGCATTAACACAACAGGACAGTGAGTGCCTTTATGTCAATTTCCATCCAGGAAGTGCAAATGCCTTAATTTGTTACATGTGCTATGAAAAAAACTAATTCTGTCATGATTTTTGTATGTCCTATATCTACTACTTTCATAATAAATTAGATACATGTATGCTTCAGACATTGTACCTATTACTGTCAGTAGAAAACCTAGTGCCTTTATACTGATTTCCAGCACTGTATAATGTTTTGGTTCTCGAGAAGAAGTCCCTGCCTGGAGATCCAAATTGGGGACTATTTTCACTCCGGAACATTTTAACCCTCAAGTCATATTTCATAAATATTGAAGAGACTTAACGGTAATAGTAGCTGCTTTTTAGAGAGCACCATATTTTTATGTTTTGGTGGTTATATTACTCTCTTACAACCCCCAGAATGTCTGGAGGACCACACTCGTCATTGGTTTACGGGTCTCTCTGACCTGACCAGGAGAGTTATCAAAATAAATTCACCGACCATATCCTCTGATTACCAATCAGAGGACATATTACATGCCATGACAGGTCAGCATGTTAGGAGTTAAGATTTTATAGAGAAATTAGAGAAATGGAGAGGTTGGAAAAATAAAGACCCCCCTAGCCCTCGGTAACCCTAATAACATCGGGGTCGGAAGAGAAGAGATGACCAAAGTAAGGTCAGATAGAAAAGCTGCAGTGAGAAGAGAAACACCAGTAAGTGGAAGTAGTGTTCTGCTCAGCTTGAGTACCTTGTGGTCGCCATTCACATATCCCCTAGACGGAGACCCCTGAGGAATGCTAAAATACGCACAACCCTTTGTAAGACGGAAACCAGTGAAAATGGAGAAATATTACTGGAACAATCGCATTCCATTTTAGGCAGGTTTTACTGTATAAGTTCTTTCCCTTAAGTTCAGTTCTACAGGGTTATGCTCTGATTTTCACAGCTGAATTTTTTGTTCCATATTGTGATTTTCTTCCCAGAAGCTATGGCTGGCTTATCTAGATTTAACTGTGATTTAATTAGCTGTAGCCAATCACTTCTGGAAAGAAAATCCCAATACAAATAGTGAATGTTCAAACTCTGAATTACTATGAGCATGGTCCGTATATTTATGGCCTAAAAATAGAAATATGCAAGCACTTGTGGCCAAAGGAAATTAAAAAATGTGACAATAAATGAATCGGTCATTGCAGAAAGGTCATGAGTCAGCTTTTTTTCGAAAATGAGTTTTATACAGGATTTTGTTGTTTAGAGGTAGATGCACAAGTCTACACAGAAAGGGCACAAGTATGGCATTAAATACGGTGTTAGCGGTGTCCCAAAAATCGTAGTTTGTGCAGAAACGTCATGAGTCATTGACTGATGCCCTTTCTGCATGGATTGATTTAAGCAATGTTTGCAGCGCTGCTTTTGTCGCACTAAAACTACAGCAGAATGCTGAAGGCTGCCGCTCATTATTATTTTGCACATGAAAGAGAGAAACAGAGCTATCATATTGTCGAGTTCATCATTGTCGAGTGTTGTGTGTTTACCCATATTATTTGTATAGTTAACACATCATGTCAGACAGTAATTATTTATCCAGTTCTGAAAGTGAAGAGAAAGGAAAAAAGAGAACTAAAAGTGCAGATACATACAAAAGAAACATCATAAGAAGCTCCAAAGTTAAAGGGATGGAACACAAAAGCTGGCGAGGAGAAACTGTTCCTTCCCGGAAAACTGGCTCAGATTGCAAGTAAGTATTATTAAAGATGGAATATGGCATTCTTTAATATGCATTAGTGCTATGGCTTCGAATTAGTTATTTCGAACATCTGGTATTATAATGTGATTTTGTTATTTGCAGTTGCAAAAAGCAGTGCTTTTCTCTGGTGGATGTTGAGGTACAGAGGGACATCATCTCCCATCTTAACCATGTGCATGATAAAGATCAGCAAGATATCTACCTTCAAGGGCTCATCGAAACACAACATGTGAAAAGCAGAAGGCCAAGGAAGGACAACCCTAAGGCAAGGAACGTTAACTTCTATTTTATTCTGGTAGGAAATAACAGAATAAATGTCTGTAAAAGAGCTTTTATCAGTCTGCATGGTATAACGGAAAAAAGAGTCCGTAGGTTGTGTATACTACTGTCCCTTGGGGAAAGTCCTTGAGACTTAAGGGGCACAAATCCTAAAGGCAATATAATATCTGGGGAAACATGTCAAAAGATCTATGATCATATTAAATCATTTCCAAAGAAGATAACTCACTACTCAGGGAGGGAAATGCATTATTTGGATGGTAGACTAGATGTTAAACAAATGCACCAAATGTTCTTGCAACAATATCCCGAGGAGAATGTAAAGTACAAATTCTATTTAAAATATTTCAATGAGAACTTTAATCTAAGATTTGGAAGACCACGGTTGATACTTGTTTGAAATGCGAAGAATTATCAGCAAAAATACGTAGTCCACATCTTTCTGAATCTGCCAAACGAACTGCTGTTGCAGAACTAATAGTTCATCGTAGGAGGTCAAAGAAATTTTATGCCAAAATAAAAGAAGTATCAAATCGATGCAGCCAAGACGAAAATACACTGGGTTTAAGCTTCGACTATATGCAAAATTTGCCCCTACCGAACATCCCAGTTCAGGATATTTTCTACCTGCGTCAACTTTGGGTTAATGTATTCAGCATACACAATCTTAAAACTGGTACCTCACATTTTTATGTTTACCATGAGGGAGAGGCAAAAAAGGGGGCAAATGAAGTATGTTCCTTCATAAATCATTACATTCAAAACTATGTGGCAGAAAATGTGACCGAGTTGCATCTCTTTTCTGATGGTTGTACTGGTCAGAATAAAAATCATGCAATGATTCGTTTTAACCTAACTCTGGCTTTGACTAAGACCTTCAAAAAAATAAAAGATTACTTTCCAGTAAGAGGACACAGTTTTCTGCCAAATGACCGAGACTTCGGCCTTATAAAGAAATTTGTAAAATGCCATGATAGGATTTACCTCCCTGAAGAGTGTTATAATAAAGAAAGCATCAGAGAGATTTAAAATTGAAAACATGGATAGTGTTCAAATATTAGATTTCAAGCATTGGTGGCCTGTTTATTACAAAAAGACATGCCTTTCAGCATCAAGCATGGGAAAAATCCCCAAGGAAATGAAGATTTCTTTCTCTCCTTCCAAGTGGATGGCTTTTGAATATAACAACCACTCTCCTGGCACGGTGGCCACAGAAGAATTCATTGATGGCCTAAGTAAGGAGCATTTCCATCTTTTACATAACCTAAAAAGCAAACCTACACTACCAGAAACACCTGCATACCCACAGCGTAAAGTGCCTATCAATGTGAAAAAAGTGGAGGACATAATGAAAGTGAAAAAGTACATTGTTCCAGAATATATTGAATTTTATGAAGATATTCTACAATGGCCAACTGACACTGCTGATGTTGAATGTGATGGAGAAGACTAGATTCAAATGCATTGTTAAATGATTTATCAATTTGCAGTTCTTATGAAGGGTTAGCAAAATGTTTATGCAAAAATACTGAATTTCTTAGTGCAAATTTGTAACAATGTAAAAAAACATGTCTTCTTCTTCTTCTTCCTCTTTCCCTTCTACCTTTACAGCGTAGGGGTGGCTCCGTAAATCCATCTTCTCCAGTCATTCCTATCCCTCATCATTCTCTTCATTTCTTCCATTGTCTTGTTCCTTTTTCTTCCAATCTTTTCCATTCTGTCCTCAAACATTATCCGGGGTCTTCCTACTCCTCTCCTTCCTTGTACCCTTACTTCTAGCATCTGTTTAACTTTACTATCCTCTGCCATTCTAAATGCATGTCCCCACCATTTCAATTGTTTTTGTTCGATTTTCTCCTCCAGTGATCCTTGACCTACTTCTTCTCTGATCCTCTCATTTCTTATCCTATCCCTCCTGGTTTTATTTACAGCTTTTCTTAAGTATTTCATTTCACTGGATTGTATTTTACTTATTTGCTTATCTTGCAGTGGAATGCTTTCTATTCCATATGTAAGCGTAGGGACCAATACCGATTGATATAACTGCATTTTTGTTTTTAGTGCTACTTCTTTCTTTCCAAGGATAGTTTTGTTAAATTGGTAATACATCTTATTTGCCTTCCTTTTCCTATTTAGTATTTCATCATCCCATCGTCCATCACTCGTAAAGATCGTTCCTAAATACTCGTACATATCCACCTGTTCTATTTTCTCATTCTTATGTTTAATAGATATTTCCTGTCCAAGTTCTTTTGAAATACACATTACTTTACTTTTCTTAGTATTTATTTCCATTCCCTTTCTTCCGAGTTCCTCTCCCCATTCTATCATGCATCTCTGTAATTTTTCCTCATTTTCTGCTATTAATATTATGTCGTCTGCATATATCAGTGACTGTATTTGAATCAGTCTCATATTCCAATATCCTATTTGTGTTCTTGGTGTCCTCCTTTTACATATTTTTATTATTTCATCCATAAAATTAATGAAAAGTAATGGGCTGAGGCTATCTCCCTGCTTGATTCCTTTTTCCATATTAAATTCCTTAGATGTTTCTCCTTCTATTCTGACTATCCCCTTTGATCCATCATATACACTTTGGATTGCTGTAATTAGCTGTTTCGGTACGTTTTTCTTTATCAGAGCTTCCCATAGATGTTTTCTGGGCACCGAATCGAAGGCTGCCTTTAGATCTAAAAATGCTAGACATATTTGTTTGTTTTTATCCATTAATTTCCCAATCATTGTCCTTAGTGTGAAAATATGATCTTGGGTTTGTCTATTAGGTCTAAAACCTGCTTGCTCTTCTTCCAGCTCACCTTCTATAAGTAAAAAAAAAAAAAAAAAAAAAAACATGTACCATACAAAATTAATGTAAAACTGTTTAGAGTTATAAATGTGATATGTACGTTATAACATAATTTACAACTATGTTTACAAATAAATAAAAGTAACACGAGGCATCTAAATGTAATTACTTTTAATAATTGTGCGTTCATTGCAGAAAGGGCATGAGTCTAATGAATTAAAACCGTGTTTTTGAAAAGGAAAATAATTAAAATTAAAAGTTTGTTTTCCAATCCTGTCAAGTTCTGCTAGCAATGATATTAAACTCGGCAAAAATAATCAATTTGTTTAGGTTCTAAACAGTTTTTTATCTCTCCTGTAAAATTTAAATTTAGTGACTCATGACCTTTCTGCAATGACTGATTCAAATATAACCTAAAATTTTTTTTTTGTTGCATTTGCAAAATCTTGAAAATGTGTTTAATAGTCTTTAACCATGTAGCTGTTGGATGATGAACAAAAGAAATTGATGAAATGATGCTAAAATGATGATAGGGTATATAGTTGAAAATTTTCTGACACTCATCTTCTTAGGATTGTAAGGAAATTTGATTTGAGTCCCCCAATTGCTCCAATAAATGCTGAGGAAATAATTTCGAACTGAATAAAGTAGTTATTTGTGTTGTGAATATATTAAGACTATACGTTAAATAAACTAATATCCTTCAAGTATCCTTTTTCTCCAAGGGAAAACTACAAAAGAGTACTTAAACCAGATACCTCATTTCAATGAACTTGGAACTTTTTGAATATGTGACAAACATGCTACCCCCACACCAGATATATCATAGGTGAACTTATTGACTGTGGACATATATTTAAGAAAGAAAACCGATGAAGTTACAGAGGATCATAATTATGTACTTTATTGAGATACATTTTATAGATCATTTGTTTTTTTTAATGGGTTAAAAATGCAATTTTAGAAACAGATCCTTAAAGGTGTAAGTAATGAGAAAAAAAAAAGTAGCAGACAAGATGAGTCTTAACTAGTATTTTGCATTCATACGTGACGGTTGGCATTTCACAGTTTAAGCAAGAATGCTTTTCTCTAAGTAAAAGTGACATTTAACTAGCATTTTGCATTCATATTTGACGACTAGCATTTCATATAGCGGTTCAAGCAAGAATACTTTTCTGTGAGTAAAAGCAACATTTGATAAAAAATAGTTGTCTTCTATGGATCTGTTTCTGTCTTCAGTTTGTGGTCTACTACGGAGATCACTACTATAAATAATTTATTATACAAGGGTGGTTCAAATATAAATGGTAATTTTTTTTTATGTATTTATTAATTAAACTTATACACAAGCGACATCTTCAGTATTTATCTACATAGCCTTCTTCACACTTTACACACTTTTGCCAATAATTTGGAAGCTTGAATATCCCTTGTTCAAAAAATGTTTGAGGATAGTGTTCAACCAATTGCACACATGTTCCTCAACTCGTTCATTGTTTTTGAATTGTTCCTCTACAAGTGATTTTTTTTTTGGGCACAAACAAAAAATAATTTGAGTGCAACAAGTCTGAGTTGTAGACAGGGTGGTTAAGGATTTCCCAATGCATGTCTTCCAACTGATGACGTGAGGCTCAACATTATCTTGGAAAAGGATGACATCTGTGATGGGCATATGACGTCTTTTGTTTCAGCTAATTTTTACCAACTTCTGACTTGATTTCTTCAACAGTCCAACAGCGATCACCTTCAATAATGTCACAGATGTTGTCGTCTGTGAGACGACCCTGAGTGTTGAGCATGACCTTTGTTTAGTACAATCCTCAGCTGCCCTTAAATTGCCTGGGCATAATAAGCACTTGATTCTGGGAAAGTAGTGTCCCTAAACTGTGCCTTCAAAGGAGTTAAAATCTCTGAGTTTAACCCTGTCATTGGTTAAAAACTTTATAATAATGCATTGTGCAATAGACAAAGGAACCTCTTGCTCACTCATGGCTGTACTGAGGCTGAAACCTATTGAATTAACTAACCAAGCTGGTTTCTCCTATGTAACACACCAACCTTCAACTCCCCACTCCACCATACTGCTCGGATCTGCTTGCTGGGTACTCTTGGCGCAATTGCCCTTTATATTTGAATGCCAATATTTGACTTGGAGCAATATTTTGCAGTTAGTCATGCATATTATGTAGCTTTTTGGATGTATTCTTTCCATGTTCATGATCATCTTCTTTTTATAGTGAGGAAAATGAAGTTGTTCCCAAGGTAGTGGAGGCCATTTTAAGCTTGCCAGAAAATACACACATAGCTGTGAGGCACACATCAATTCTTCTTCTTGGTGAGCTGTGTGAATGGATTGAGAGGCATCCGCAGTCATTAGGTAAGTTCTTATGGAGTTCTAACTTGATATGTGAGATAACATTGTCATGCATAAGACATTAGCTTAGAGCAATTTTGAAATGTGTATGGGGTATTCTGGAATTCAACCATAAAGATCACAAGGATTGTGAAAAAGTTCTAGATGGACATTTTGTGATAGAACACTTATAGTTTGTGATTTCTAAAGTCCATGCAGTGGGATAAAATCTGTTAATGATCAGCGTGCTACTGATTAATCCCAGAGTAGCATGTTGGTGTATTATATGCCTGATTTATAATATGGTTGGAGAATTTAATGTCATTCTGTCAGGTTGTCACAGTAGCTTGATGGTTAGAGCACCCGTCTGGTAAGCAGAGGGTCTGTGGTTCAAGTTCCAGCTGTGGCATTGAGTTTTTCAGTTCCAGTTCTATTTCTCAAACTTTTTATTATTTTTTTAAATAATGTATTTTGTGCTCGGATTATCCAGAATTTCGGATTTGTGGGGTTCAGATTAACAGGGTTCTGTTGTAGTTAAAGTTGTTGTTGCTAATGCTCTTCTAATTGGATTTTCTCCATTTTTCTACGGGCTGTCTAATAATATTTACATAGCTGAACAGGAACTCTGGCATTAATTTTTGAGATTGCAATAGATTAGAGTAGGTGGTCTCCATTCATCACTGTCTGAGGGTCATTGCATAGTATACATCTTGGGGAATTGAAGATATTGATCTTGAACAGCTGAGCAGTCAGACAGTTATGTCCAGTCATCAAACGAAAAAGGGCCACTGCTGAGCTTCTTGGAGATTCTGGTATGGCTTTAGTATTTTCTAAAAATGTTTTCTATGATATATTTATATTTTTTTCATGATAATTATATTACCAATGTGCATGGATTTCTGAATTTATATATAATTTCAATGTATTGTAAGAAATTTTACTTGAATTCATTTGTTTTGTATTTGTTCCTTTATTGGCCAGGATGTTAGCATTTTCATGTCTAATAATGCCACAATAGGCCAGGATCCATTGGGAAACAAATTTCTTTTTTTTTTTTTTGCTTTGTAAAATTTTAAATGTGTATAGAATCTATAATATTTTGTTGTTTGATGGGAATGGGGAGGCTATTACCTGAATGGCTGATCTTGAGTCACTTAAGAGTGATAGAATGAGTGGTGTTTAAGGACCAGTCGACACCCTGGTCATTTGGGTCTCTTGAGTCACTTAAAATTACAGGTTTTTGGAAGGTATTTATGTGGCACAACCACTTACCTCTGTGTTTGCTAAATTATATGAAAAAATTATAATAAAACAGTTAATATATTTCTTAGATAAACATAATATGCTAAACTTTTTCCAGCATGGATTTAGAAATAAATTCTGAACTCTGAGTGTAATGATAAACATTACCCATCAGATACTAACACATCTTGAAAAAAATGATAATGTGACAGGATTATTCCTATTTTGTCTTAAGACATTTGATAGTGTGCTATAAAATCTTACTTCTAAGGTTACAATAATATAAAATAAGGGCATAAACAATGTGCAGACATTGTGTATAAAATGGGATTTAGTATAAAGGAATTTCACCTGAATGTGACAATGTAAGCTTGGGAATACCACAGTGATCAGCAGCAGGTTTCTTGCTGGATGTACGCATGTAAATGACATGCCTAATTTTAATGGTGACAGAGCACTTTATTTTCCTCTTAACTTTTGCACAAGTACACAGTTCTCTTCTGCTGACATTACAGTTTTCAGTCCTTTGTGATTTTATAACTCATAACTGGTTTGTTCTTGTAATACAGACTCACTCCTTTCTACCATTCTTCACTTTCTCTGTCTCCTAAACAGCTAACTTTGGCTTTGATATCTTCCTTTTGATGCACTGGTTCTCTCATGATGACAGTACACACACACTCACACTCCTAACACTGCCTACTGCAATGACTCATGTCTGTAATTAGCTACTGACACCTCTCTTTGCCAAGCCTCTTATAGAATGAGATGATGCAACATGGACGTTTCTTGAACTTCACTTTTTCTGCCCCCCAGAGGCCTACTATGGTAGGTATGGATTTGGCACACCTGGGGTCCCGAGCCATTCACCATCATTTCATCTCTTCCAATCCATCAACAGTGCCATGTGTAGTTGCTTTGTCTGCTACTCTTCCTCTTCTAGGATTATTATGATTATTAGTTTGTAAGGCCTTAGGTTTATAATGCCTGTCTCACCAGCAGGTATCTTTTTTATCTCCGTGGTCCTGTCCCACGGTTTCAGCGCTCTTCGGAGGTTTCAGTTTAATTATTTTTTTGTTGTTTAACGACGCTGTCAATTGCCAGGATCACATCAGCGTCGCCGGTGTGCCGGAATTTTGTCCCGCAGGAGTTCTTTTACATGTCAGTAAATCTACTGGCATGGAGCTGTCGTTTTTAAGCACACTTAAAAACCATCGGTCTGGGCCGGGTTTGAACCCGCGACCTTGGGATCAGTAGGCCAGCGTCTAACCAACTGAGCCACCCAGACCGACTCGGAGGTTTCAGGTGCGAAGTTTGGGCAGACCCTTCACACTGCCCCCGTGTGCAGCCTTAGGTGCGGAGCCCATCCACACTTGTCATTTACACACTTGTAGCTCTCTGAGGACCCGGTCTGTGTTAATTCCCTGATGGCTGCATGCTGTCGGGTTAGCATCACTGACTGGACATGTTACTGCTGAGGGAACCCCGGTGTAATCAACCACAAGTCCCCTGAATCTGTGTCTGTCTCTTGCACACAGGTGTGGCTCAAAGTGGGGAGCCATGGTTGGTTATTCCTGTGGTAGGGGTGGGTGTGGGTGGTGAACAGTTTACCCATATAGACAAGCAGTGGAGATCGGGGGGTAGTACCCTCTGAAGTACGCTTTGAGATCAGTCTCCATGGTGGCACAGACTGTGGAGATTTGGTGTTTTTTATCTTTGAGCCCAGGATGGTAGGCTGATGCCGATGATTCCGGTTGGGGATCCAATTCAAAATGCATCTGTGCAAACCCTCTTCATTTGACCCATTTTTGGTGTTGACTTTGGCATGTAATGGGAAAATGGTAAAAGACCTTAGCCCCTTGTATATAAAACGGGGAGTAGACAGGATATGTGGTCCAGTAAAGAACATGATCAGAGTTTGAGACGGTACGCTGTTGATTGAAACCAGCATGACAGAACAGTCCTAGGAACGGTTGAAAGCGAGTTTGTTGGGATCCTACCCAATTCGGGTAGCTCCGCACAAATCGCTCAGCTCATGCAGGGGAGTTGTCACCATCTCCAGTCTGGACGGTCTATGGAACGAGGAGATTGTTACCTGCCTCTCCGGCCAGCGTGTATGTCAAGCCTACCATCTTACTCGAAAGCAGGATGGCTAGGAGTTACCTTTATGTACGGAATTTCTAACGTTCAAAGGTACTAAATTGCCTGAGTATATATTTTGTGGATAGGAACGTGCCACCATACACCAGTATGTGCCGAACCCCATGTGCTGTTTTAAGTGCCAACGGTTCGGCCATACTAAGACCTCATGTAATAATTCTGCTATTTGTGAGCGTTGTGGTTTACCAGCCCACGAGGACACGTCATGTACATGGGATGTTCTTTGTGTGAACTGTGGATAGAACCATCCATCAAGATCATGTCTGTTCCAAATTTATGGACAAGAAGGCTATATAGGAGTTGTGCATGAAAGAACTGCTCACTTTTTTGGAAGTGCATCGCAGCTTTGAGCAGCTAAAATCTGTGACCACCATAGGTTTTGCATCAGCAGTCCACCGCACTCCCCACACTGTTGCCATTCAACATATTCCTGTCGCAGATGCTTCCATGCAGACTGACTTACTGATGAGCACATCTCTGCCATCTCATGATACAGCTGCACTGGCAGTTACATCTTCCGCTGCACAGACACCTGCTCACCAGGCATCCACAAGCAGTAGCCACACTGTTCCGCCTGTCCACACCAATTGTTCATGACCTAAACACTGGGCAAGTAGTCGTTCATCCTCAGAGAAGTTCTGCTCCTACTCAACGAGCTGCAGGGGGTCTTCAGACTCCCGCACATCGGAAGAGTTGCCAGAGGATGGCAAATTTAACATTCCAGGTCCCAAGTCGGTCAAGGTAAGGATGAAAAAGAAAAAGATAAAGACAAACCACTCTTTCTTTACTGTGGAAATAATGTAGTGGAATGCTAATGGGTTCTGGGCACGTGCTCCGTACATGCATCTTGTTTCTTAATGTTCTCCATCAATCGCCTGTCTACAAGAAACCCATTTGCAGTCTAATCACGTTCTCCATCTTCATGGTTTCTTGGCATTCAGGTATGACTCTGCAGCTGATAGGCGAGCTTGCAGTGGTGTTGTTGCTCTGGTGGCGCATACCATCTCTGCCACTAGCATACCCCTTAACACACCACTGCAGCTGTAGTGGTACAAGTCCAGTTGCAGGTACTGTTGTTGCCTCTTTGCAATGTCTATCTGCCACCGGTCAGTGCCATACACGAGAAAGGCCTTCAGGCTCTTTTGGCATAAATTCCGCCACCACTCATCTTTCTCTGTGACCTGAATGCCAAAAACACTTTATGGGGCTCAGACACTGACAAAGGTCGTGGGTGCCTTGTAGCAGACGTTTACACTATGCCCGGCATACTTTTGTTAAGCACTGGTGTCCCTATGTTTCTATCATTTGCCTATTATACACACTCCGCGCTAGACGTTTTTTTTAGTAGCCAGTCACTAGTAACACTACTTGATTGGCTGGTACTTTCTGACTTATTTGACAGTGATCATTACCCCATTAACATTCAACTATCCGACCACCATTCTGTGCCAACATGATATCCTCACTGGATTATTTCCAAGGCTGACTGGGGGAAATTCCGTTCCCTCATTCATGTCACCGACAATGTTTTTACTGTCATTGACCATATGGTGGAGTATTTTACTTACCCTATCCTTGTTACAGTGGATTCTAGCATTCTTCGAGGTTCATCTACACCATGTCACATTCCTGTACCCTGGTGGTCCAAGGAATGCCGTTTGGCTATTAAAGCACACAAGTGTGCTCTGCATGTTTTATGTTACATCCTACAGAGGCAAATTTGTAGCTTTTAAGCATGCTCGTGCTAGGGTACGATTTATCCTCTCTGATGCCAAACACAAGTCGTGAGAAAACTATGTCTTTCCCTTTCCCGTCAAAGTTCGGCGCAAAAGGTGCTGCTTGGCGTATGTACAGCAAGTGTTGCCGGACGATTATTCCCGGTGTTACCGTACAGGTCTCCCATTACACCAGTGAGCAGGATATTGCTGACAACCTTGCCGATTCTTTCGCTTCTACTAGCCAAACAAATAGCTATGATGGAGCCTTTATACCTATCAAGGAACTTGCAGAGTGGATAGTTCTCGATTTTAACAGCGACTATGGTGAACTGTACAATGCATCCTTTACAGAAGTGGAGCTGGCGCATTCTTTTTCCCATGCAAAGGACTCCTCTCATGGTCCTGATGACATCCACCGACAAATGCTGCTTCATCTTCCACCTGCAGTTCTCTCCTTCCCGCTGAGCATCTATAACCACATCTGGTTTCAGTGAGAGGGTATTGTCTTCCTGGCGAGAGGGAATTGTCATCTCAATCCCTTGACCCGGAATACACCGGACACTTCCCTTTAGCTACCACCCTATTTGCCTGACAAGTGTCATTTGCAAGACCTTTGAACAAATGATTAACAGTTGCTTAGTGTGGTGGCTGGAGATGAATAATCTGCTGAGCAATATTCAGTGCGGTTTTCGTAGCCATCGCTCCAGAGTCGACAACGTGACATGCATTGAAGCTTATATCCAAAATGCTTTCTTCTAAAGCAGCATGTCGTTGGGGTCTTCTTCAATCTGCAGAAGGCCTACGACACCAAGTGGCGCTATGGGATTCTCTGTACTCTGCACAGCTACGGTTTACGCAGTCACTTAGCGATCATTCTTTTTAACTTTTTAAAACTATGATGCTTTCATGTCCTCATTGGGACCATGTTCTCACACGAGAGGATCCAGGAAAATGGTGTACCACAGGACTCGATTCTCAGTGTTGCACTTTTTGCTGTTGCCCTTAACGGCATCACTAGTGTTTTTCGTAGCAGAATACCAATGTTGCTGTATGTTGACGACTCTGCTATATATTACCACTCCTATAATCTTGAGCACATCGAACGTCAACTGCAGCTGACCTTAACATCCATCGCCAAGTGGGCGCCTTGCACCGGCTTTTAGTTCTCCCCTGTGAAAACTCAGTGCCTCGACTTTCATTGACTTGTGGTGTACATCCTCGTCCAGATCTTCATTTGTGTGGCACACGCCTGCTGTTTGTTCTGCGCCTTAAGTTCCTGGGTGCACAACTTGACAACACACTCAAATGGGAGCACCATATTCATTATTTTCGTACTTTGTGGAATCGTTCACTTTGGGTTTTCAGGGATTTATCTGGGGCATCTTGGGGCGGCAACCACACCGTAATGTTGAGGCTGTATCGCTCATTTGTCTGGTCAAAACTACTATGACTGTTTTATCTATGGCATGGCTTCTGCCTCTAAACTTCGTCTTTTACATACTATTCATCATACTGGTATCTGTCTTACCACTGAAGCTTTCTGAACTAGGCAAGTCGAGTGTCTTTATGTTGAGTTTGTTGAACCTCCACTGTCTGACGCTCTTTGCTACTCTGTTTCTAGGTAGCCCGTTTGGCAGCTCATCCTTCATTTCAGTCTGTATTGCATCCAGACCTTATGCACCTTTACATGCAAAATACCACTATATCCCACCCAAGTGGTATGAGGTTTCAAGAACTGCTTTCCATATGTGCCCTCTGACTTACTGTGGTATGGTGGTCTTCTTTTGGCCGCTATCCTCTCTGGCATCTCCATCGTGCGTGCTTCGACCTGGAGCGTTCAGGCTGTGTTATGGTAGCCACCCTCGTTCGGTGTTTCAACAGCTTTTTTATGAAATCCTGGGCTGTTATCGAAATTAGACTCTGGTATTTACCAATGGTTCCCAGGTGGGGGTTGCTACAGGATGTGGTTTCATGTGTAATGTTGAGGCTCACCAGTACCATCTTCCGGGCTATAGTTCCGTTTTCACTATTTTTTTTTTTTTCATCTCCAGTTCAGCTCTTGGAAATTTTATCATCTGTTGCAACTCTCTGAGCGTTATTCAAGTGCTGCAACAGTTTGTTGGCAACTCGGCATTGATTCTCAAAATACAGACACTCGTGTCTCAGTTGCTATCTCGTGGATACCAGTTCATTTTTACCTGGACCCCAGGCCATGTGGGTATTCCCGGCAACGAGGAAGCGGATGCAGCTGCTAAGTCAGCATGTCGTGTGTCGGGATTATCAGTGCGCACACTGCCTTACACAGTGTGTGGTACTTCCATCGTCATCTATTAGGTGTATGGCAGCAATCATGGGAAGCACTGGCTGGCACTTGAGTACGGGCAGTTAAGGATGGTGTTCATCCCTGGCTGACCTCCTACAGGGATTCCAGACCGGCTGAAGTTGTTCTAACCCAACTGAGGATAGGTCACATGCGAGCCACTCACAGCCACCTTCGGCGTGGTGACCCGGCACCTGTTTGTCCGCCATGTGATGTTCAACTCTCCGGTGCACATGTATTACTAGATTGTCCTCAATATGCTCATGAACACCAATCTGTTGGTCTGGGGTCAACACCAGCCTCTTTTCTGGGGATGACCCGGTGTCTGTAGCCAGACTCTGTGGTTCGTCGTCGATATTAGTTTCAAAAAACAGGTCTGACATGTGTAATATTTACAGGCAGTTTTTAGCTTTCGGAGATATTTATTACGGTATTTTAAGTGTTGCTTTTTTGGAAGTTAGACTTCTTTTTCTTTTTAGTTTTTGGTGGTTTTTAGATTTTTGATGTTCTTTTTATGGTATTTTAAGCTTTTTGTCCTTTACATTTTACTGTTTTAATTGTTTAGTATTTTAACTCTCTCTTTTAATTTTCCTATTTTAACTCTATGAGTGTGTTTTAGATTTTGGGCCCAAATGCCCTTGTCGACGGGGCCATAAATCCCACGCACTCACTCACTTCACCTTTTCTGGAATCTGTATATATATGCCATATGGACACTTGCGAATAATCTTGAAAAACCCTTTTGGTTCTGTTGCTCTGATTGTTGTCACATGTTTGCCCATGTGAGTGGTATGGGGCAGCTTGACCTGAGCACCTTTGATATGCACTGTGCCTGCTGTGTGGTGTGAGTTAGTTTAGCCCTGATGATCCTTTATTGTGTGCCATGGCTAGCATTACAGTACGCTTTGATCTTTTGGGATAAATTAGAAATCAGTCTACTTAATAACATTGTAACAAAATGGCAAAATCCAAAACCTGGTTACTTTTCTACCACTTTATTGTCCTCTAAATTTTACTACAAATGCACAGCATTCTTCTGGTTCTTAATACAGTTTATAGTCCTTTCTGCTGTCATGATCGTTCTTCTGATAATCTTTCTGTCTTTCAATGTCTTTCTCCAGTTTCTCTGTCCCTTATATGTTGACTATTAAGTTACAATCACTCGATGACACGTATGTACTCCCTGACAGGCTGGCCGACTCACTCTTTAACTAAAAACTAACTGTACACGATGACTTAAACAACTGAACAACTACTCAACTCAAACTGTAGCAGTTTTTTGTATAGCGCTTATGATATACAGAATATATCAAAGTTACAAAATCCATTAATAGCAAAGGGTTAAGAATATGTACCACAGGTGAAGGGATGCCAAAAAGGCACTACCAAGGGTCATTAGCGAACGTCCCAAACATTAACGTAAACGAGATACAATTAGTTTGGCAAGGTCTTCAACATAAAGAAAAGGAGCCTGCTATTGTATTTTTACAAAGTATCGGAAACCCGAGGGGTTTCGCCAGAGGGCAAAGTCTTGACTTAATGAAGTGAGGGCCATTATGGATGTTTGGGAAGCTAAAAAGGATAATGACTGAGACACAGTAGGAGACAGGCATCGTTACGAGGGAGAGATACATGTAAGCAACACGGTGAAAGTTCGTTCCAGCGGTTACGTTAAACTGCATATTTTATTCTATTTAAAATTGTTCAGCAAAGCTTAAACGTGTAAAAATAAAACAAATAAAGTGTTCTAAAAAAACTACAATGTCGCTCTCTGTAACCACCACGGATACCCGAGATTAAGACTCATGTGTGAGCAGCCGTAGGCACCCATAATAAGAAGCAGTCAATCGAGTGATATAAAGGCTTCAAATTGGCGCTCCAACGTGTGGCGTGAACTTCAGAGAATTTCAGGAATGCTGAGCGTGAACTTCAGAGAATTTCAGGAATGCTGAGCGTGAACTTCAGAGAATTTCAGGAATGCTGAGCGTGAACTTCAGAGAATTTCAGGAATGCTGAGCGTGAACTTCAGAGAATTTCAGGAATGCTGAGCGTGAACTTCAGAGAATTTCAGGGAAGCTGAGCAAGAACTTCAGAGTACTTCAGGGAAGGTGAATAAGGTATGCGGAGAATTTCAGGGAGCTGAACAACAAAGGCCGTGAACTCCAGGGAAGGTGACCCGGGACACAGCAGGAACGAGAGGATCCACATCGAATAGCAGTGCAGCAAGCTGATTAAGGTACTGAGTGAGAATTTTAATGTACGTGTTGTAGTATATAGTCAATGTATTTAAGGAACGGGAAAATGATCGAGCAATTAGATATAAATATGGAAGTGCAGGAGGGTGATGAGAGAGTGGGAGAAGGTGTATATAGTAATGTAGATAATGCAAGGGACAGAGTAGCTGATACGAATATACAAAATCAGGGAGAAGAAACAGGGGGAAGCATGGAGACTAATGAAATATTAAAGTCACTTATGTCAATGATGACGGGGTTAACAGAAAGTCAGAAAGAGATTAAGGAAAAGGTAGAAAAAAGTCAGAAAGATTTAACCGGTTTAACAGAAAGTCAGAAAGAGATTAAGGAAAAGGTAGAAAAAAGTCAGAAAGATTTAACCGGTTTAACAGAAAGTCAGAAAGAGATTAAGGAAAAGGTAGAAAAAAGTTAACGGGGTTAACAGAAAAGGTAGAAAATACAAGGGAGAACTTAACAAGCTGACTTAGTCAAAATAGGAAATAAGATTGAGAAACAACAGAAGGTTTTAGAAAATTTCAAGGAGGAAGTTAGAAATGAAATAGAAAATGTAAGAAGTGAGGTTAGAAATAATCAGGAAGAGGTTAAAATTGAAATTGAAAATGTACGAATTGAAATGAGGGAAAGTCAGGAACAGGTTAGGGAAGAGATTAAAACAGTTAATAAAAATGTAGAGAAAGAAAATAGAAAATTAAGGGAGGAAATAACTACTGAATTAGCTAAGGAAAGGGAAATTAATAGCAAGGAATTAGAAATCTGTAGGAAAAGATTAGAGCAATCAGAGAGGGAAACTAGGAGATTAGCTGTGAGTGTAGATGAGGTAAATGACAAACTGAAAGAAAGATTAAATAACATATGTATGTCTGACAATGTTAGTGATTCTGTGAGTAGTAATACTATTACGGTAGCAGCACGGGACGAAGCGATGCATAGTGCGTCAGCGGACATTCCGATGTTAAATTTAAATGCTGGTACATCAGGTAATAGTAATACCAATGTCAATGTTAATGCACGCAATAGTCCACATTTGCAATGGCCCAACCATGTTTTGAATGAAATTTCACCACCAACCTTTGAAAACGAAGAATTTGATGACCCCAAGGCTTTTATAAATAGCATGCAAGAGTATTTTCTTGTAAAAGGTATTCCCGAGGAATATAAGATGACAGTTGTTAGAAAATGTTTTAAAGGCAACGCTTCAAACTGGTTAGAGTTATCAGTAGGATTAAGTAATGATTATCGGACATTTAAGGAAATTTTCTTAAATAGATATTGGGGAGCTAGCAGGCAGGCAAATATAAGACTGGAACTGAGTAATGGGAAATATAACCTGCATAAAGATCAATGCATGGTTAATTATTTTATGGCTATAGCTAGAAAATGTAAGATGCTTGACCCTCCGATGGGAGAAATAGAATTAATTTAATAACCACACATTTTCCGGAAACAATTCAACACTATCTGATTATTGCGAAGCCGATAACAATAGCGGCAATGATTGACTTGTTAATCGCACTAGAAAGAAATAAGAGCCAAAACGAGGCAAGTAATGAGAGACCTTTTGGAAATAACCGATCTCCAACAAAAATTTTCGGGCAGGGGGCAGGTTCAGGTGATGTCAGGAATTTTGATGCTCGGCAACGGTATCATGGCCCAGTCCCTAAAAACAATAATTACCACCGGAAAAATAATTTTGAGCCTCAGGATAGGAGACATAATTTTGAGCATCAGGATAGAAGAAATAATTTTGAGCCTCAGGGTAATAGAAGAAGGGTTGAGAATTATCCACGGGAAAGAAACCCTCAAATTAATTACGTACAGGCAAATAGATATTACGGAGATAGAAGGGGGAGGTACACTAGGAATCGATTTCCTTCGGGAAATAATTATCACCATGATAATAATTGGTACAGACCGAATTCCCCTAGGCAAGAAGAAAGAAATGGGAATAGCAGAATTTCTCCAAATCTGGAAGAAAGGGTAGACGCTATAAACGCGGTAAAAAGATTGGAAGAAACAAATTTTCACCAGGATTCAAACCCGGGACCTTCATATAATGGGAATGGGACAGGAGCCATTAGTAAGCTTTCGGAAAACTCCAAACCCAGTCAACTTCGCCTTCAGTGAAGATTGGGAATGATGAATGTTCTTATTATGGGAAGTACTTCGAAAATAAGGGACAGAGAAGGCAATGTTTGATCGAAAAACATAAAGAAAATACAGAGAATGAAATTTTAATTGATCCGCCAAGAATAAATATTGGTATTAACGGGAAATTATTTCAGGCTATTATTGATACAGGTGCTAATACTACTGTGTGTTCCCAAAATTTTTTTGAAAATTTAGTGAATAGTGGTGTAAAATTATTATCTTTGCCAGTTTATGGGATATATTGCTCTGTAGCGGTAGGTAAAAGGAAAGAAAGGGTAAAATTTCAAGTGATGGTAAAGGTCGAGATCGCACAGAAATGCATTGAAATATTATTTTTGGTTGTACCCAGGCTTGTTTTTGACGTAATAATCGGTTGCGATAGTCTTTATGCTTGGAATTCCATCATAGATTTTGAAAATAGAAGTTTTAAGTTTGAAACAGGACCTGACACCATAATTGCACCATTTTTAGACCATACTTCGAGGATAATTGTACGGGATCAGGTAGAGGAAGAAATGGAGGGGGAAACATTCTTTGTCGAGGTAATAAATATTGGAGCGATGGAATTAGCAGAATTAAAAGTTGGGAACTACGATGAAATAGAGGAACAAAATATTGTAAGTAGAGGTAATTATTTCTGTGATTTTGACGAAGAAAAGAAACCCCGAGAAAACCCAAAATTTAACTTGAAGAATAGTAATATAAATGAGTACGACGAAAGAAATGACTGTGTCCAGATAGAAAATTTAATAGGATCTAAGGTGAACCAAGCTGAGAGACTAAATGAGGAACAAAAAGGAAAATTACGGGAACTTTTAATAGAAAACAGGGAGGTATTCTCGGAAAAGCCTGGAAGATGTAACTGTTACACACATTCGTTTGAAGTAGCGAATAAAATTTTCAAAGAAACTCTAAGTAGCCACCAGATAAAACTATATCATTGTTCTTATTATGTTCCTTCAGGGAATCCGACGGAGCGGATATTAAGAGAAATAGGGACTTATTTTCGAGTGCTTACTCATAATAATCATCGAAACTGGGTAAAGTATTGTCCCATCATAGAGAAAATTATTAATAATACTGTAAATACTACAACTGGTTTTGCACCGATACAGATAATGCAGGGAATTGGCCCTGAACCCATTTTTAAAAATACTCCAAGAACGATTGAGAGAAGTCAGCCATTATCAGAGGAACAAAGGGCTAAGATCGTTTTTGACAGATTGCAAGAAAAAGCGGAAAAGAGGAAATCAAAAATCAAGAAACGTAAAAATAAATGGAATCCTCAGGTAGGAGATCTAGTCCTCGCCAGGGATCATAAGTTATCCAATGCGTTAAGGGGGAGAAGTCATAGATTAGAACTATTATATAAAGGTCCGGTAATGATTACTGAGAAATTCGGAGAGCATACTTATGAATTAGTGGACTTAAAAACAAACAAATCGATTGGGAGATGGCATAAGCAGCTAATAAGACCGTATAGAAATTCCTCAAATAGTATCGGAAAGTAAGAAAAGAATTGGTGAGAAGTTAGCTGAAAGAATGGTTGGATCATGAAAATGAGGGCCTAATTGTTTCTATGTAAACTTGTAAATAACTGTAAGAATAACGTAATTAATACTAAGCAAAGTGAATATATCGAAGAAAAAAAAAAAAACAGTGAAGTGGATAATGTGCGTGTGAAAAAAAAAAAAAAAAATAAAAGCAAATTAAAAGTGAAACAAGCAGAACAATCAATAACCATAAAAGACTTTTGATAAAAATAATTATATAGAATCAGAAGAGCAATGAAAGAAGAAACATGTAATATAATATTAAATCACTATGTAGTATTAAAAATATAACCCTATGTGTGTTGAGTGCTGATTTGTGTAATGTAAATATGTGAAGGATATTATATGTACAAGCTATGTCTTTAAGAATTTGAGTGTAAACCCTTTTAAGCATTTGTATGTAATTGACGAAAGATTTGCTGAACAATCACGAAATTTTAACAAGAAAATGATTTTCGGGCAAGACATATACCTTATCATATTCTTACATAATATGATAATGTATATGGGGGGCATTTGTAGCAGTTTTTTGTATAGCGCTTATGATATACAGAATATATCAAAGTTACAAAATCCATTAATAGCAAAGGGTTAAGAATATGTACCACAGGTGAAGGGATGCCAAAAAGGCACTACCAAGGGTCATTAGCGAGCGTCCCAAACATTAACGTAAACGAGATACAATTAGTTTGGCAAGGTCTTCAACATAAAGAAAAGGAGCCTGCTATTGTATTTTTACAAAGTATCGGAAACCCGAGGGGTTTCGCCAGAGGGCAAAGTCTTGACTTAATGAAGTGAGGGCCATTATGGATGTTTGGGAAGCTAAAAAGGATAATGACTGAGACACAGTAGGAGACAGGCATCGTTACGAGGGAGAGATACATGTAAGCAACACGGTGAAAGTTCGTTCCAGCGGTTACGTTAAACTGCATATTTTATTCTATTTAAAATTGTTCAGCAAAGCTTAAACGTGTAAAAATAAAACAAATAAAGTGTTCTAAAAAAACTACAATGTCGCTCTCTGTAACCACCACGGATACCCGAGATTAAGACTCATGTGTGAGCAGCCGTAGGCACCCATAATAAGAAGCAGTCATTCGAGTGATATAAAAATGCTTCAACTGACTCAGAACTAAACTAAAAACTGATTGCTCGCACTGTCTATGGTCCTATTTATTCTGGAGCTGATGTCATGTGACCTTTCAAGAACTGTCCATGCACATGTGCAATGATGAGTCAGCAAAAATCTGAGAAGGCTCTCGTCTCCTTTCTTCTGTGTTTTACTGCCATCATTGTTTATGGTCATGTACACACAGTCGCTTGCCCTGTCCTAGGTCACAATATAAAAGAACAGACAAATTTATTAGTAGAATATTTTATGAAAAATAATCTTAAGGTTAATATAGGGAAAAGTAAGGTAATGTTATTTGAACATAGAACTTTATTAATTTATAAAAACATATTAATTTGACTTCAATGAAGAAGTAATTGAATAAGTAAAAGTTTATGTTGAACAAGTAAAAAATATAAACTTTTTGATTTACAACTGGTTAGTAATCTAAAATTCTATAATCATGTGGATAAAATATGTAATAAAGTTGCTCAGCAATATACCGCATTTTATCACTTAATCATCACATTGTGTATGCTTTTTTTTAAAGTAAAAGCACACAGTGCGACTATTATGCAAAGAATAAATTATATGGCTGGTTGTGTTAACTTTCAGCATCTAGTGCACACTTCTGGAAGTAAGAATGAGTCTGAGCATATTCAACCATGGCCACATTACGCTGTTCCTAGTTGAAAAGAAAGGAGCGGAACAAAAAGTACTGTGTGATGCTGAACCCAAGATGCAAATAGCTATTCCAATAAAAATTAAACAAATAATGGTGAAACTGGAACTTAAAAATTCAATGCCACAACTGGGATTTGAACCACAGACCTTCCGCTTGCCGGGCGGACGCTCTACCACTGAGCTATTGTGACAAACTGCCAGAATGGCATTAAATTCTCAAGTTAGTTCGTATTTTTTCCTGGTAAACCACAAAGGCAGTCTCACATCAGAGACAATTACCCCAATGGTGACTTACTATTGCAAGCACTTTATATCCCAGGATTAAATAACCTTCACATGGTAATTATTATTTATTTATGCCAACAAACTTACTGTTGGTGTTTTTTAAACACACAAGCCGTGTGTGGGCAAAGTTTAAGAGGTAGAACTGGAACTTAAAAATTCAATGCCACAACTGGGATTTGAACCACAGACCTTCCGCTTGCCGGGCGGACGCTCTACTACTGAGCTATTGTGACAAACTGCCAGAATGGCATTAAATTCTCAAGTTAGTTCGTATTTTTTCTTGGTAAACCACAAAGGCAGTCTCACATCAGAGACAATTACCCCAATGGTGACTTACTATTGCAAGCACTTTATATCCCAGGATTAAATAACCTTCACATGGTAATTATTATTTATTTATGCCAACAAACTTACTGTTGGTGTTTTTTAAACACACAAGCCGTGTGTGGGCAAAGTTTAAGAGGTAGAACTGGAACTTAAAAATTCAATGCCACAACTGGGATTTGAACCACAGACCTTCCGCTTGCCAGGCGGACGCTCTACCACTGAGCTATTGTGACAAACTGCCAGAATGGCATTAAATTCTCAAGTTAGTTCGTATTTTTTCCTGGTAAACCACAAAGGCAGTCTCACATCAGAGACAATTACCCCAATGGTGACTTACTATTGCAAGCACTTTATATCCCAGGTCTGTGGTTCAAATCCCAGTTGTGGCATTGAATTTTTAAGTTCCAGTTCTACCTCTTAAACTTTGCCCACACACGGCTTGTGTGTTTAAAAAACACCAACAGTAAGTTTGTTGGCATAAATAAATAATAATTACCATGTGAAGGTTATTTAATCCTGGGATATAAAGTGCTTGCAATAGTAAGTCACCATTGGGGTAATTGTCTCTGACGTGAGACTGCCTTTGTGGTTTACCAGGAAAAAATACGAACTAACTTGAGAATTTAATGCCATTCTGGCAGTTTGTCACAATAGCTCAGTGGTAGAGCGTCCGCCCGGCAAGCGGAAGGTCTGTGGTTCAAATCCCAGTTGTGGCATTGAATTTTTAAGTTCCAGTTCTACCTCTTAAACTTTGCCCACACACGGCTTGTGTGTTTAAAAAACACCAACAGTAAGTTTGTTGGCATAAATAAATAATAATTACCATGTGAAGGTTATTTAATCCTGGGATATAAAGTGCTTGCAATAGTAAGTCACCATTGGGGTAATTGTCTCTGATGTGAGACTGCCTTTGTGGTTTACCAGGAAAAAATACGAACTAACTTGAGAATTTAATGCCATTCTGGCAGTTTGTCACAATAGCTCAGTGGTAGAGCGTCCGCCCGGCAAGCGGAAGGTCTGTGGTTCAAATCCCAGTTGTGGCATTGAATTTTTAAGTTCCAGTTCTACCTCTTAAACTTTGCCCACACACGGCTTGTGTGTTTAAAAAACACCAACAGTAAGTTTGTTGGCATAAATAAATAATAAATAATGGTGATTTTGTATTTATTGAACTAAAAATCATGTTTTATTTACAAAAGCAGCTGTAATACTGTGGAAACACATGTGCTTTTTGACTGGAGCCAATATTATCGGATTGCTGAATATGAAACACAAAATCCATTATTGTGCAGCTCTTCAATATAAGCTAGCACAATATCAACTTCAAGGAACTTTCAGGCTTTAGGACCATGAAAAGAATGCCTTAGTAGCTATAGATTGTAGTTGCACTTTCATTTTGTGCCAATCTCTTCCAAGTTTTTTACTCACTGAAAACTCCCTTTATGCAGCTCAATTACCATTCTGTTCTAAATTTGATCACCTGCTGTATAGTTTCTGTATTTTCCTTTCCTGGTGTTTCACAAAATAAGCACTTGTTAGAATAACTATAGAAACAAACAGCTGTACACAACTGAAACATAAAATGGTTATTGACTTGGTGGATGCTAAGCATGTGAAACAGTTTACATCGCTTGTTGCTCCATTTGCTTGTTGCTCTATTAATTCTGCGGTTTAGGTGTTTGAACTCATCAATTCATCGATGAGCTAGCTACATTGATGTATTTTCACTGGCACATGAATGACTTTATGAAGAGGAGCAGTGCCTCAGTGCCGAGCATCGATATATGCTGTACACCTACCCTCTACCCTCTCCCATCAACCTAACAAGACTAAGAGTTATTATAAAAATTGAATCGGTGTTGAAACACTTAACATTACTTACATGTAAATATTTATCTTGACCGGTTTCAAGAGCTTAAATTGCTTTCATCTTCAAATTACCCAATTGATTCTTGTGGACACTGTCTGGGTTGTTTGGGTTGACATCTAATGGTGTACTGATGAACTTCCATAATGGGAATTATTATTTATTTATGCCAACAAACTTAATGTTGTTGTTTTTAAACACACAAGCCGTGTGTGGGCAAAGTTTAAGAGGTAGAACTGGAACTTAAAAATTCAATGCCACAACTGGGATTTGAACCACAGACCTTCCGCTTGCCGGGCGGACGCTCTACCACTGAGCTATTGTGACAAACTGCCAGAATGGCATTAAATTCTCAAGTTTGATGGTGGCAATTTTGTTTCAATTTTTATAAAAACTTAGATTCACATCACTGTTATTTTCTTCTTTTTTTTTCTTTGCCTGATTACCCTCTGCTTATGTAGAACTTACAAGCCTGTGCCTCTGATCTGGCGCCTGTCGGGGAGCAGAAGAACCTATGTACCAGACAGAGTGAAGAGCTGAAAGTGGGGGGAGTCAGCTGAGCACCGGCCACTTTATCCACCCCGAATGCATCACTGTTATTAGTAGAGCCCGGATTTTTATGTAACTACATATTTTAAATCCTGCATAATATTTCAACGAGAAGTAAAAATGTTGGCAAATTACGTCATTTGGGACTCCCTTACAAATTTTTGTTTTACATTTTTTTACATATTTTGCACAATTTTACATATTTTAACGATGTTACATAAAACATACATATTTTCTGGTTTTCATTACAATTTTATTATTTTTTAAAAAATATTGGAGTCACATTATAAACTACTGTTTTCAAAAGTTTTGCTAAAAGCAACAAAAATCAATCTGCAAAATAGGACGCAAGTTAGATTAAGAATGCGATAATAACTGCCTCCCCTCATTCTGATTGTTGTCTGTTTATATCAAAGCAGGTGCTGCTTGACAATGTTGACCTCCAGTGTCATGTTTCTCGTAGCGCTTTGGGCATTTATAATGACTGAAGAAATTGATTGTTACCATTGTCGCAGTAGTTGGCATTGGTAATATAACAGCTGTGAGGAAACAAAGTGAGCCGCTGGACAACTATCAATATAGGGAGGGGATAATACTGCAGTTAGTTTCTTCCAAGTCTCAGTGAAATGGCACCAGTTGCGTCCTCACTATCTGCAAGTTAAATTCATGGGTGAAATTAGATAGCGCCTTTACAACCGACGGAAAAGTAATAGTCTGTTGAGCATGCGGTAAAAGAATTGGCTCTTCCATGAAATCTCAATTGGAACAACATATCAAAAGTGCTCTTCACATATGCAACAAACACCTACCGTCTTTTAGAAAGCAAGTTCTGTTGACACAAATGCAAGAGGAACTGTCCGGAAATGATTTTTTAAAGACCTATGCAGTGCAATGGTTGCAGCTAATATTCTGTGGCATAAACTTCAAATTCCTCAATTTCATTCCTTTCTAGAAAAATATTGCAAGAAAGTTATTCCTGACGAATCTACTCTGAGGAAAAAGTGTCTTCATGTGTGTTATGGAGAAGCAGTTGCGGAATTAAATTGGAGACTCCTGTATTTGGTTTGCCGTCGATGAAACTACAGATGACATGGGTCGCTTGGCACATAACAAATTTAGTAGTAGGAAAACTAGATTCCGAAAGTCCAGCAAAACCATTTCTAATCTGTTGCAAGGTGTTAGATCAAACAAATCATTTTACAATTGCAAGATTTGTAAAGGATGGGATGAAGATTCTGTGGCCAGAAGATGTGTGTGAGGAAAAGGTTTTAATTATGTATTTAGATGCTGCAGCGTGCATGATTAAAGCTTCTACAGCCCTTGAGGTTTACTACCCGAATGTACCTGCTTGGCCCATGCATTGCATAGTAAGAAGTAATTTTCCCTGTATGAATTAGTTGATATCAGCAACACAAAAGGTCTTCGTGAAAGCACCACACTGAATTCAGTGCTATAAAAATGATCCCCAACATGTCCATTTTCCTCCTGAGCCAATACTTACAAGATGGGGCACGTGGTTAGAAGCTGTGAATATTTTGAAGGAGACCGGTCAGTGGTGAACATGTTCTCTTCGGAAGTAGCTGTTTCCATACGTGAATCTCAGGACATCTTTAAAGATCCGAAAGTGGCAAGCTCCTGTGCTTACATCAAAAGTAACTTTGGCTGGTTGCCTAGCACCATCAAGACATCAGGTTATCTTCTTCACGAATCTATGGATTTAATGGAACTTGCATCACAGAAGCTTAGTGTAGTTGCAGGAAGTCAGGTGAAAAATTAAAAGCTGTGCTAAACAGGGTACTCTACGCTTGTGTCCGTGTCTAGTGCTAAATGGTGACAGTGTCGATTTACCAAAACATTTCTCTGCAAATCAGATTCCTATGCTAAATTATGCTCCTGTTACTTCGAATGACTTGGAGAGAAGCTTCTCTGCTTATAAGAACATTTTATCCGATAGGAGACAAACAATGACCCCTGAAAATATCCAGAAGTATATGGTTATTCACTGCACGTTGAAAGAAGCAAAATACTCAAAATAAAAATGCCTGGTTGGTCATTTTATGTCAAGAGATAGAAAACTGAAAATGCATCCACATTATAGAAGTTAAATATTTTGAAGTGATTGTTTCACTCATTGATAAATTGGTTCAGTATTTCAACATTGCTTTACTGTCTAAAATTTAAGTGAAATAATTATGCAAAATGAGTAAGTTTAATAAACATAATCCAAAACATATTTTTTATTTCATAATTACCTACTTGAAAATAAATTTTAGGTAAATTCTGCATAAAACAAAACATTTTCCCTATAATTAATTCTATATTTAGTAAATTTTAACTCATTGTAATTAATTTATGTACTTACAGACCCATCAAATTACAAAATTCTGGGTAATTTGCAGTCTGTGTTTAGATTTGAGGTGGTAATCGTATCATTTAGATTATTACATAATTTTACATATTTTGTTGATATTACATATTTCTTTACATATTTTGATGTTTTTTATTACATAAATATGTACATATTTCGCACCTTGATATTACATAAAAATCTGGGCTTTAGTTATTAGCTTATTCAAATATATGCAAAGATTAACAGTACTTAAGGTTGCGGTGGTGATATGTTATTTTTCAGTATTTCTGGATAATGAATAACTGGAATATTAATGTGATAATTATGCACTGAAATGCTTAGTTTCTAATTGCTTGTATATAAATTAAGGTGTGATCATTATGTGATGCCGACAAGTATGCAATGAAATATGGTATGTTATAAGGAAATTATTTAAATATTTGACTGTTCATGTATTAAAACATGCTTATTATGTATTGATACACCGACATATTAATTATTGAATTGAAATTTGGGGAGGTGCTGGTATCACCAGTTTGAATAAAATACTTGTTCTTCCAAAAATGAGCTTGAGAATTATATATGAGACCCATTCTCCAGCAGTCAACATCAGGTTGAGGATGGGCACAATTGAGCTCCTGAAACATGTCCCATTTTTAAATAAAGTGAGTGATGTAGTAAGTTTTTAAAGTGAGTTTAGTGTAGTGTTAGTAAACCAACTCACTTTTACCCTCGAGAAAATATCATGCTTAGTTTGAAATAATTTCTAAGAAAAAATATTTTGCAACCAATATAATATGAATAGAAGAATCACTTTTTATATAATAGTATAATGTACCAGGTGAGTCTTCTCAGCCTGCAGATTGAGAAGTTATGCAGTTCCTGCATGGGTATACTGCAAGCACTGTCCACTGCATCACATTGTATCACTTTCAGCCAAAATGACTACTTTGTATCGCTATGTATGAAGTAACTTGCTCTCGTAGTGCAACAGTGTGCACATTGGTCTTCAGTGGTGAAAGTGTCAGGTTCAAATACTGCCACTTGAAGCTACTTTTTATGTTTAGTAAATTTAACGAGAACTGATAGTTTGACATGGATGTGTCATTTCACTTAATTAGTTTAATAGTGTGAATCTCATGAAAACAGAAATTGTTACTTGTTAAAATGTGCTTTAATGAAGATCATAAATAAATGCATAATAACATTGTAATTATAACTTAAGAACATAAGGCATCGTTACAGAATATTTTACTATTTAAAGTTATTGTTTTATGCAAAAGATAGCCAACAAATTGTTCTGAGAGTTTACGTACATACAAACTAGTTAAGTTTGCAAGCCCGTATTGTGATCATTGTGAACCTTTCTGATTCCCAAAGTAGTGCATTCAACACTGACTAAAACATCATGCCAGACCATCATACAGATAAACCTTTACAATTTATCTGTTCTTTTTGTATGGTTGTAATAGATGTTCAGACTATTTTCTATTCGAAAACATTGTGCCACAGTGAGCACGAACAGCTAGTACTTCATATTTATACAGTCTATTTACTGTAAACATAAAGTAAATGTAAACAGAAGCATGTGGTGGTGATGAACCTCATTGGCTGGTGCATTTTAATACTCCCATATTCTTCCACAATACAGTTCCATGGCTTATTTAGCTTTCTACTTTATCTGTGTTCAATAAACCACTAACAATATAGGATATAAGTCATAATGTAATATCCTGTGGTATCACACTTTATACCTTATCGCCAATCACAGAACATTGAGTTCTTTTGTTTTGAATATCACGCGATCACCCATAGCGTTTGCCCATTGCCTCAGCACCATCTTGGCGTGCAAGATCGGGTACAAGTGGTTTTAACATGTGTGCAGAAAGCCCTTAAGGAACAGTGAAAAGGTTATTATTAGGGAACAGATTTTTAGGTAAATAGGTACATATTTTTTCTGCTTGCTGTTACAAGCGCAAAACTAAGCCTGAATATTGAATATGCTACCACTATCACAAATACAAAGTTTTGTCACATAAAAATGCATAATTTCAGAATAAAAATATGTAATTAAATATTTTGCACAATTTAGTTATTAGCACATATTTTATACATTTTCTCAATATACTATACCGAGCTTTGTTTCTCTATTATGTGTGGCAAACAACATGACTATTTTTGAGAAGAGAAGCTGTGCAACTTTCTGCATATCTGTAACCGTAGACTAGATTACGTGTTGTCAACAGCTCATTAGAATATAAAAATATACACGTAACTCTCAGGAAAGAAGTTTCAGATGTCAGAGTACTGCACCATGTACTTGAACTCAACACGATTACGCATTGCGGTTATCCTTGTTAGTTCAGTTCAGAAGTGCCGGGCAGTGCTTAATATACAGAGAGAACCAGAAACATCCAAATCGCTGCGCAGCGTTTTTCCACTGCACACAAGGAAACATGATAACAGTGGCAGCTCTACACAGGGTCACACGGATGACTTGTTTTTCTCTGCTCTGAAAGTGCAGTATAGTGCTGATGGTGATATCGTGTGGTTAAATTATAACGTGGGAAATGTAATGGTCAGGGTTCTTAAAAATGAAGGGACGTTTTCTAATCGTGCATTTTTACTGGCAGAGATTTCTAATGGAAAATTTAGAGAAGGCATGTGTTGTACACTGTAACTCCAAAGAATTTCCAACAATTGACATGTGATATCAATAATCCATTACTGGTGAGTTATCAAAACAGTTCTTTTTTATTACAAGTTTTTTGATTATGTAAAATGAAAGAAAATATTTTGGTTTTTAGTAAATATTTTGAACTTTTTAACAAATATTTTCTTGGTTTTTAATGCATAAAAAATAAATTTAACTTTTTAGCACCTATTGCAGAGAAATATCCTGCCATGGCTATAAACTTTCTGGTAAAGTGTGATAATGATGGACAATGCCTCTTACCATTCAGTGAGAACAGAGCGCATTCCAAACAATGAAAGCGTGGAAAAAAATCTGAAGTATTATCTTGGCTGAGATCTAAGAATTCTTTCTCTCAATGTGATATTATATGTGATTACTGTGAAAACAATGGCTCTCAGATGTTCAATAATGCAATGGTTGATGCAATTAAATTCAGGTTAACTGAACGAGGAGGAATTGTCCAGTGACAATATCAATATTGTTGTTTGCATGCGCATGTGCAGATATGTTAACCAATAGCATACTGGAAGTGGAGCTCAGTGTGGAGTGTGGTGGAATACTTTATTTTAACGGAAATAGATTATAGGCAGATTCACTTTCTAGTGCATCCATGCACATATGATTTGCTAGAACATTCTCGAAATATGAAGGTTGTTTGATAAGTTCTCGGAACGGAATAGAAAAAAGTACTTACGACACTGAAACTATTTTTATTTTTCAATATAGTCTCTTGTAGGCTAATGCGCTTAGTCCAGCAATATTCCAACGCCTTGATCCCATCTCGAAAATGTGATTCCTCCAGGCCTGCAAAATAGTTGTTAACTCCGGCTATCGATTGCTCATTTGATGAAAATCTTCGTCCACCAAGGAAAATGTTCAGCTTCGGGAAGAGATGGAAGTCTGACAGAGCCATATCAGGTGAATAAGGCAGGTGTGGCAACAATTCATACCTTAGTTGGTGTAATTTCGCCATTGCGATGGCACATGTGTATGGATGCACATTGTCTTGATGGAAGACGACTTTTTTCCTTGCTAAACCTGGCCTTTTTTCATGTATCTTTTGGTTTAATTGGTCCAGGAGGTTAGCATAATATCTCCAGTAATGGTTTGCCCACTGGGGAGATCATCTACAAGCAGAATCCCCTTCACATCCCAGAAAAAACATGCCATTACCTTTCTGGCAGAAAGAATTGTCTTTGCTTTTTTTGGTGGTGGAGAATCAGCATGCTTCCACTGTTTTAACTGTTGTTTTGACTCTGGAGTATAGTAGTAGACCCAAGTTCCCCATCTTGCAGATAATTTTTTCATATCTAATTCTTCGGCCAAAATTTGATATACCCTTTCAGATGTCATCTGGCAAGCTTGAGCAATTTCATGCACTTTCAATCGGCGATCCTCCATTACCATTTTGTGCACTTTTGTAATGATTTCGAGGGTAGTGACACATCTTGGCCGGCCACTGCGTGGATCATCATCTAAGCTCTCCCGACCAACTTTAAGTTCGTTTGTCCACTTGGCAACAGTTGAATATGAAGGAACAGTCCCCCTACTGTATTCAGAAAATCAGCATGAATGTCCTTTGCTTTCATACCTTTCTTTACAAAATACTTAATCACTGCTCAAATCTCGATTTTTTCCATCTTTACAAATCACTACGTGGGAACAACCATACAGTCGCGTCACCACTACAGCTGTCTTCCAAGAACATTGTCATGACACATGTTTACAGGCAACCGTCCAATGAATATCACGTGAACGACTCATGGTGCTCCGGCTGACCTCTTATGGTGATTCCAAGAACTTATCAAACCACCCTCGTATAACAGAAATAAATAAAATAACATCTATTTGCAGACATGATTTGAACTTCACCAGCATGTTGACCATTGCGCTTCTAAGGCACATTAGCAACAAGCACCACTGTAGCCCTAATCAGCAGGCTGGTGAATGTGTTGTCAGCACCTGCATTTTGCAATGTCTGTAAAATGCAGGATTGCCTGGTTACCAATCTGCAGGATGGGAAGATTCTCCCGGTATAATAGATTTATGTGAACTTATCATTGGTTGGGAAAGTCTTATGAATGTGTCAAATCAAAACATTTTGTTTAGTCTGCTCTTAGTAATGGGTTGTAGTTTATTATTACACTCAATAGGGTTAGCATTCATTTATAGTTTTTGATTTTGATTTGACAAATTTAGCTTTTTTTTTTAATTTCTTTTACTTTTTGTGTAAACCCAATTTGTGTTTTGAGAGTGTTTGGTAGACATGATTATGACATTATACTTCATATTTTACTGAGTAGATACAGTCAGAAAATAAAAGGTAATTATTTTCTTTTGCAGAACCAGTATTGAATTTCCTGCTCTATTGCCTTCAACAGCCACAACTAGCATCTGCTGCTGCTTCTGCGTTACAGAGTATTTGCAGTGGCTGTAGAAATCATATGAGTGTGCATTTCAATGGGCTTGTGCAAATAATTCAATCCTTAGACACCTTCAGTATTTCCAATGAAGCAGCCATAGGTCTTCTGAAAGGTTAGTGAAAATATATATACTTATTACTTCAGTGTTGTATAGAACATTATATTTCTTAAACAAGCAATGAACTTTTTACTTTTTCTAGTACCTGTTAACAGGAAATAGAGGAAATATTGTATTTCATAAAAAATTTGATACCAAGATTTCACTGAAAGTTACTCCTTCACCCAAACCCCCCCCCCCCCAAAAAAAAAAAAAAAAAAAAAAAAAAAAAAAAAAAAAAAAAAAAAAAAGCATTTTAAGGAAAAGGTCTGTGTCTCTGAACAGCATAACAAAAAGTTGGTTAAACATGAAACTTAGTTATGTAAGTTCGGAACTTTCAAGGATATACTGCTACTTGCAATCAAATCTATGAACTGGGTCTGAGTATATATATGGCGTGTACTTCTTTCCCATAAATCCATTCAACATTTTCATGCTTTAGGCAAGTACACTTTGAACTCTGAATAATGGTTATTTAACCTTAAATTTAATTTTGTTTCTTTCAGGTGTTTCTGTAATATTAGCTAGAATGCCAGCAGATCAAATACAGCAAGCAATGAAAGAAATCTGTTGGTTCCAAATAAATCCCCTCTGTCAACTAGTCGAAGTGAGTATCTATGTTTGAACTGCATATCATGTAGTATGGAAATAACAGGATTGCAAGTTGTCATGCATTGAAATTTTATTAAGAGCTTTGGAAATAAAATGCTTCTAACCAAATTTCTACATATTTAATATTTCATGTTACAAACTAATTATTTTTTATGTTAATAGTTTTTATGTTAATAGCATAATATATAATGGATATAGTCATGGACATAATTATTCGTACAGCTACTAATGAAAAGGAAAATATTTTATTTTGAACATTTTTACATTTAAAAATGCAAACATTTGCCACACATATGAATTTCAAACATTCTATTAGCATGAGAGGTAGAACTGGAACTTAAAAATTCAATGCCACAACTGGGATTTGAACCACAGACCTTCCGATTACCGGGCGGCTGCTCTAACACTGAGCTATTGTGACAAACTGCCAGAATGACATTAAATTCTCAAACCAGTTCGTATTTCTCCTGGTAAACCACAAAGGCAGTCTCACATCAGAGACAAATTACCCCAATGGTGACTTACTATTGTAAGTACTTTATATCCCTGGATTAAATAACCTTCAGATGGTAATTATTATTTATTTATGCCAACAAACTTACTGTTGGTGTTTTTAAATACACAAGCCGTGTGTGGGCAAAGTTTGAGAGGTAGAACTGGAACTTAAAAATTCAATGCCACAACTGGGATTTGAACCACAGAAAAAAATTGTATTGTGAAATATCTTGCATCATAGGAAGAAGTCATTTGACAGTGCAGTGTGTCATTAAACATTTTAAAGAATCCCACATGTTAACAAATGAAGAAAGACTGGACAATCTACAGAAACTAAATTCTAGGGAACAAAGGCAGGTGATGAAAATGGTGAAGAAAAATCTGCAGATTACCTCTTCTGAAATTACTGCATATGTAGAAGAACAATATGGAAGCAGTAACGCCCAGGACAATAAGACAACTCATCAATTGTACTAGATTTCATTTCAGGGCACCCTGGAAGAAGCTATATATCAGCAGAAAAAAATCAAAGGAGCATGTTAGTGTTTGCAAAGGAATGTTTGGGAAAGGACAATGCATTCTGGGAAAAAGTTGTATTTGCAGACAAAGGTAAATTCAGTTCATAATGATGGCCAAATGCAATTGTGAGAAAAGTTGAATGCAGCAGTGGTTATTCAGAATTTGCAAGCAACAGTTAAACATTGAGATGGTGATGTTTTGGTCTGGGGATGTATGGCTGCTTCTGGTATAGGGTAACTATAATGACCGGCACATAAGTTGGCGAGTGAGATAGGATGTGCAGTTACTGACGATGTTTACCATGTCCACCAATGGGATTCAGTGCATTGTTGACTCTGGTACAGAGAAAGCTACGTTCCTCTATTCAACATTAAAGTGCTCTTTAATAGCGTAGTGATAGTGTGCATGTTGCAATTAATTCATAGTACTTAGTGTACGTGATGGAAGGAAACAAAAAGAAGCAGCCGGTTTTACACAAGCAAGTGAGGGACATAATATATAAAGTGCATTCCTTCTTTAAGAGAGAGGCGTCTGCTGGCAGGCCATTAAGCAGCATTGCCAAACGTGGGGAACCCACAACTAGGCTTGTGCCGTAGGTCTCAAAATGGTGCAAAGTATTGTTCGTGAGGGTAGGTTATCAGAACAAGCTTCTGGCAATCCCGCATTTAATTCCCCTGGAAAAGTATTGCTGGATTGTGCCATTAATGTTGTAATTTTGTGGTATTGCCCATTTTCATCAGAAAGAGCGTTTTGTTATTGAATATAAAATATTTAAATTGACAGTGTAGCACTATTTAAAGAAAGTCAATATCGACAGAGTAATAAATGAAAAACACAATATAACTGCACAAGGGTGCATTAAACAATTTATAGAAGGCAAATGTGCAACTATTCTTAAATAACGTATGCTAAAGCGCATTGTGTAACTCTCTGTGCTATGTTCTATATGAATGAATCTATTGCTATGTTTTATTATTTTATAAGAATGAACCTTGAACGTTTTCTTTTCAATTCCTTGTCTCTTAGGTTTATTTTGTTGTACAATTTTCACATTCGTATCTGTGTGAATGAAGTGTATCTTTACTGTCAGAAATTAAAAACAATTGAGGCTTAAGATGCAAATAATATAATGAATGTCCTTTATATTTATGTGCATTATAATGCTTTTCATTAGGGTACACAAAATTACAGATGTAATAATGTGTTTTGCCCCTATCCTTTAATTGTTGAAAAGAAGTTTGCTTTGGCTCGAGAAACTTGCTGCACGTACAACAATATGGCAATGCAGCTATACATACTCTGTCTCTGTTTTCTGGGCGAAGAACCGCCAAGTTACGAACTGGTCAGTATAGTATTCAATGAGGGAAATATGGACTTATATGGAGACAGTGGGATATGGAAAGGCAATTCGAAAAAGAGTGCCAAGAAGTTAAATTTAGGTGGCTATTATTACTTCCAGTAGGACATACTGCAGAGATCGTCCATTTGTGGTTGCCATATAATATTGCACACACACTGAAAATACCTGCACAATTTCTGAATCTCAGCCCCATTGAGCACCTGTGGAGTGAGCTGGAAGACAATAAGAAAACACCACATATCCAGCAAATCTCAACAAAAACAGCTAGTTGTGACAGAATGGTATAATATTGGTGCAGAAACAACTAGAAAACTTATCCATTCAATGCCCAAATGGCTGAGAGAAGTAATGTTGTTGTTGTTTTCTAGTGCCTTGCATCTGGCAATGAAGCCATTAGCATTCGTGTTTTCCAATACCATTAGCATTCGTGCCCGTTAAGAAAACAGTTACATGAAAGCCACATACGTGAATATGAGTCCTAAAGATAAACATTCCGGAGTTAAAACTGTCCCCCAATCGGATCTCCGGGTAGGGACATCTTTAGGCAAATTTCATCACAACAATTCCAATACTTTAAGAATTCTACAATGGAATGCAGGAGGCATGTCCCAGCCTAAAAAACAAGAGAGAAGTAATGTATAGAAGAGGCACATGCAAAATATTAGGAAGATTTTTGTTCTAATTTTTGGTTTGCATGTATGTACATAATTATACACAATGTTGTGTTCCTGTATGAATACTTATGTCCTCCTTAAAATTCAACCTATGAGAACAAAGATTTTATTTAATGTGGAGCAAAGTAAATTTAATTCCGTTATATCTATACATTAATAAGATGTGTTAAGCTAATATTGTGAACCTTGTTCTAAGTTTTGTGACCAGCTAATATTAAAATAAGAATAAACTATTTTAGTTTGTATTTACAACTGTATGAATACTTATGTTCATGACTGTATGTGAATTTGTCGTTGGTAGAGAAAGTCTTATGAATGTATTGCACCAGAACATTTTTTTAAGTCCTCTCATAGTAATAGGCTGTAGTTTAAAGCACTAATCCATTTTTATAGTTTAAAACCAATGTTAAATATATTTTTTACAGAATGATGTAAAGACTGAAAGAGGAACAAGAACAGACCCAGCATTGTGGCTCGACAGGCTTGCAGCTATTTTTAGGCATACAAATCCATATGTTGAAAATGGCGCAGTTCATCCATGTCAAAGTGTGATAACTGAGGTAAATCTCAGTTTAAAAGGGATTGTTAGCATGATGGTTCTGTATGTAGTTGAAATGAAATAATATTTATTTGTACCAAATAGTTACAAGTTTTCAATTATATAAAACAATCTTAATCCTATGTACAAATTTATCTGATATGTATCTCTGCACTCCCCAGCATGCTTGGCACCCTGTCTTTTTGCATTGCCTGCAACTAGAGCTTAGAAGTATGATTCTATGTGTATATAGGACACAGAACACTTAGGCTATCCAGAATTTCATGAATCCAGGTTTGTCTGTGCTAAACCAAGCTCTTAAAATACAATAGAAGACGTGATTGCGGACATAGATATAGCTTGTGTTGTTCTTAAAGTCAGTGAAAAATCATAATTAAAAAAAGTCAAGGAAATAAAATAATCCCATGAATAAATTGGACATACAAATAGGATAAAAGTTGTGCTACAATCCACGGAGTACAAAAAGAAATGACTGAACCTCTAGTCATGTGTTAAAGTGTATCACAAAACACTTGAAATTTAAGTTTTCAACAAATGAAAAGTGGAAGATCAAGTCAAACAAACACATACTATCCCAAGGGTCCAGAAGTCAGAAAATAGCATGAAACCAATAGTAAACAACACATATGCCTCTATGTCAAATTAGCAGAATGGCTAATACAAAAATTCACACCTCTGCCAAAATTTGAAAGTATCAGCAACTCTAGCCAACAGAATTTCAACATTCTCTCACTCAATAGCAATCTGGTTTCATTTAATGTAGTGACCGTGTTTCTCAACAGACAAATTAATAAAATAAGTGTTGTTTAGTGCTATTAATTGACTCACCTTTCAGATTAAATTGATAAAATACTTGTAAAATAGAGTGAGGAAAGCAGTAAAATATATATACTTGTAGACTAATTATTAAAAATATTTGTACAATATCTGAAAAGTATCAAAATGTGTATTTATGAGAAAAATGTAAAAAAATACTCATTCATCTTTTTTTTTTTTTTTTTATTTTTTTTTTTTTTTTTTTTTTTTTTTTACAAGAAATGTATTTCTATGTGAAATAACAATTTGCAAGTACGCTTTTTGGACCTAGATTGGGATATTACGCTTTGCTTTAGATATGCACTTATTGAGGAAAAATACATTTATTTACAGACAAATCTGGGCCCTAGTAATTACTATAGGGAGCAGATGTTTATATGGTGAAAGACATTAAAATATTTATTTTTTCTGTGATAAAAATATCAAAATATTTGGTAAATTGTTAAATTATTTTACTTAAATTCACAGAAATGAGAGAAAATGATTAATTTATTATTGTTAGAGGTACTCACCACCCGTAAATGGATAACAGCTTCTAGCACGTTCCCTTAAAATTGCAGTAGACAACAAAAGTTTTCTTCATATTGTCCATCACAAATGTGTGCTGATTGTCTTGCTTTATATTGTGAAAATAATCTCTCCACATTACAGGATGATGATGTTTGCTAATGCTCTGTATCTTGGACTTTATCCATCCTCCGTCTGGCATCCCAGTAATAAGATGTTAATTGCATGTGAAGATCTTCTGTTTTTGGAATTGCTTGGCATATTAGTAAAGTGTTCTTTGTCCATAATTGAATTTGGATGTTTACAGGATGTCAGATGTGCATATTTAAACAAAGGGGTGTCACTAACATCGCACACTCTAAATTACCTACTTGTTTACCTTTCATGACTTGAGCCACTCTACAGAGTTTTTGAAAACCATTGTTTTTCTTAAACCAGTTTTTAAGTTTATCTTTTGGTACTTCTAGGCCTGGTAATGAACTAATTTTCATTTGAACAGCCCATACCTCCTTAAGTGTTTTGCTCAATGGATTTGTTGAAGTTTCTAGCTTTTGTGTGAAGTCACATAAAAATTTTAGATTTGTAGATATGAACCCCAAATCATTTTTAATTGGCCATCTTTCAATAAAGTCTGAACTATTTCAATAGATGATGCATCACTTTTGGCCAACTCAAGCACAACAGATGCAAAACATTCAAAATTTGTGCCATAGAACAAAACTGTGCTTGGCCAAGTGCTCCAGCACGTGACCAGTGGCATAGGGGGAAGAGGACGATTGGGATTTCTATTTACTTTAAGCACCACAATATGGTAAACATTCTCTGATACTTGTGATGCAATGCAAGTCATTCGTAAATATATCATATATATTTATGTGGTCCTCCAGACATTCTGGGGGTTGTGAGAGAGTGATGTGACCGCCAAAACATAAAAATATGGTGCTCTCTAAAAAGCGGTTACTATTACTGCTATTGCTCTCTTCAATATCATCAGTGAAAAATATTGGAGAGCAACAGGATTAATGACTTCATTGTCAGAAATCCAGCATTAGCTAACAACAACATATATATTTATAACAGCACAAATTTAAAATTGCACAGGATAAATATTAGAAAAAGTCACAGATTAATTCAAATTTATGTTTGAGAGGTAGAACTGGAACTTAAAAATTCAATGCCACAACTGGGATTTGAACCACAGACCTTCCGCTTACCGGGCGGCTGCTCTACCTCTCAAACTTTGCCCACACACGGCTTGTGTGCTTAAAAACACCAACAGCAAGTTTGTTGGCATAAATCAAATTTATGTATTTATGGGAAATTATCTGAAAATATGTATTCGCATATTTTTACTTCAAAATATGTGTTTTTATATGAAATAAGATCTCCCGGTCAGGTCGGTGAGACCCGTAAACCAACGACAGGTGTGGTCCTCCAGACATTCTGGGGGTTGTGAGAGAGCGATGTGACCGCCAAAACATAAAAATATGGTGCTCTCTAAAAAGCGGTTACTATTACTGCTATTGCTCTCTTCAATATCATCAGTGAAAAATATTGGAGAGCAAGAGGATTAATGACTTCATTGTCAGAAATCCAGCATTAGCTAACAACATATGAAATAAGATTTCATATTTATGCTCATGATCCTTTATTCAGTTTTCCCCTTTTGGTAGGTGTGTATGTGTTTGCAGAACAAATTTACATAAGAATCTGCTCCCTAATAATAACTATGCAATAAGTAATGATAAAGTAATAAAAAGTTCCTGGAAATGCATAAAATGAAGTGTAACATCTTTTATCCACAGATGCTGGAAAGTTCCTAATGTTTTCTTTATTTCCTGAATACCATAAATAACTATAATCCACTCTTTGTGTCAAAAAATGAACTAAAATGTAGCAGTTATGCTAAGTGTTTTTATTATAGTTCCTCAACTGTAACTTCCAATATTTTATTTTGCAGATGTGGCCAATTTTGTCTAATGCTTGCACAAAATTTCAAGCTGATGGACGAGTAATGGAACGATGCTGTAGATGTCTAAGGTTTGCAGTGCGCTGTGTGGGCAAACAGTCAGCACATCTTTTGGAACCTCTGGTTAAGCAGGTGAGTTGAAACACTTCTTAATCTGTGCTACAGATTTGGATGTACACAATTTATTGTGTAACCACTGTGACAGCTTTTTCGTCAAAGGGAGCGATGAGATCTTTGTTTCAGGGTTATACAAGTATTTAGCGGGTAACAGATAAAGATTATGATGGCGAGGGCTAATGTCTTTTCAATTAAAGTCTGGGCACCACCAAAGTTAATTTTATTTAAATTAAGATAACATATATTCACAAATCATCTTACTTTTTACTTTCTCTACTGGTAAGTAGGGGAAGTATTGTATCCCACCCAAAAATTCGATGTAGAGATTTCACCAAAAAAATATATGTTTTGAGACCCCCTGAATCCAAAAAAAGCGTTTTTAGAAAAAGGTCTGTGTGTCTGTGGACAGCATAACTCAAAAACGAAAAGTCGTTAAAAACAAAGTTGGTATTTAAGTTTAATGTCTTTCAAGGATGCGACACGCAGATTTTGAAGAAAATAGCCCCACCCTAAACTACCCTTTACATGGAAAATTTTTATTTTCTTGAAAATGGCTCTAACGATTTTGATTAAAATGTCATATGTTTGAGATATTTTTATGAAGAATGAAATGTATATCTTGAATTTTCTGGCTATAGCCTCTGTAGTCGTATTTACTCTGGACGACTTTTGCATAACTGGTAAACCGTTAGAGGTAGACCAAATTATACTATACAAAAAATGTAGATCTTGCTAAAATACACAATTTATGTCTCAATAAATTTTCTTGTAGGGTGAACCATATCAGAGATATTCCTTGCTATGTGTGTGAGTTTCAGAAAGTTTAAAAACTTTCGTGAAACGGAACATTGTTGTTCATTTTTTTATATGTTAAGTGTGCAATATCAACAGAATCTCAAAGCTTTAAAAGATTTGACTATCGCACAAAGCCTACTGTATTCTAATATTCCCCTTGCACCTACAAGGAAATACCTAAAACCTAAAATGAATGAATGAATGAATGAATTTTATTTATACCAATTCTTTTACATAACTTTTACAATTATCCTACTCTAACCTAAACTACATACAAATTTTACATAACCTTATTGCTACCTTGGTTTGCATGGCACCCAGGCCATTTGCCTCCCAGGTAGCTCTGATCAATCTATTCCATCTTATATTAATTAATTGTCCCTCTCCCCCACTCTGCCTTCTTCATTTACACTCTTTACTTTTCTTGCCCATTTTTCTCTTACTTTCTTCAAAAACTCACCTATACTTCTAACCTTCCTTTCCTCTTTCACTGTTAACATTTTTATGGCTACCATTTTCCCCTCTATTTTTTCCCATTTTTTCTCCCAAACCTTTTTCCTCCATAATGCTAATTCCTTACATTCTGTCAAATAATGTTCTATACTTTCTTTCTCACCGCACATTTCACATATTCCTATTTTACCGCTTCTTGTCCCTCTTAAAAATATTGCTCCTGTTCTCATCCACGCTAGTCCTTCTTTTTCCTGTCTGTTACAATAATCCACATATGGTTCTCGCCCCCATCCTCTTTTTATTTGCTTGTAGAATTGTAATGATTTCTTGTTTTCTAAACTTCCCCATATCTCTTGCCTTTCTATGTCTTCTACCCTACACTTTACTAGTTTATCTACATTACTTTCATTTCTTTCTTCAAGTTTCCATATATCTCCCATTCCTATTTTCCCCATAATTTTTCCAACCCCTGCCCACCAACTGTTTTCATTCTCTAGATCTTTTTGTTGCTTCATACACAATTTTAAAATTTCTCCATCTTCTTTAACCAAACATTTATACCAAAATTTTATTATTCTCTCCATTATTATTCCTTTCCTTCTTGTTTTCCCAAGCTCTACCAAGGCCACTTCTCTTGGCGCCGATCTCGGTAGTCCCAATAATTCTTTGCAGAACATTCTATACATATGATCTACCTTCTTGTTTATATCTGTGGCCCCCCAGATCTCTACTGCATAAAGCATTTTTGATTCCACTACTGCCTCATACATCCTTTCCAGCCACTTGGTTGTCATCTCTAACTTGTATTTGCAAATTCTGACTCCTGACATTGCAGCTCTCCCTTTTGCTTCTATCTTTCTTCCATGTGCCTCCCACTCTCCTCTGTTATTTAGCCTCACTCCCAAGTATTCAAAATCTTTGACCACTTCTAATCTTTTCCCATTTAATACCCACCTCTCCTCTTTTCTCAATTTAAATCCCTTTTTGAAAACCATGACCTTGGACTTGTTTATATTTATCTTTATTCCCCATTCCTCACAAAATTTTTGCACCTCATTTATTGCCCTTTGTAATCCTACAATTGTTATAGATCCTACCATTAAATCATCAGCATATAGCAATCCTGGTATTTCCTTATTCGCTATTACAGGACAGTGTTTGTTCGCTTTTTGGATTTTATCTATTATATCGTCTATGAATAAATTAAATAATATTGGACTAAGTTTACATCCTTGCCTCAAACCAATTGCTTGTTCCGTCATTTCTGTGATTTCATTCTTTCCCCATCTTATACAAAACTTTATCCCATTATATTACAAGGAAATAAGCAATAAGATAATTTGTGCAAATGTTTATCTCGACTAACAAGAAGATATAGGAATAAGAGTTTGTAAGAATGGTTAGTACAAGAGTAGAGAAAGTCATGTGAGTGCAACACATCAGATTTTTAAACATGTTTTTGAAGCCAAGGTGTGAAACTATTCATGGTTCATTGTGGCAAAATTCTCTTTTGTAACTATTTCTCACGTAAAATTCAATGGCATCACTTTTACGATAAGTATCGGTTTTTCTTTTGCTGATATATATTTTTATCCATGGATATAAATTGTATGGCTATGACTCATGGGTCTCCGTCTAGGGGATATGTGAATAGCGACCACAAGGTACCCAAGCTGAGCAGAACATTACTTCCACTTACTGGTGTTTTGCTCCTCACTGTAACTTTTCTATCTGACCTTACCTTGGTCATCTCTTGTTCTGTTCCGACCCCGATGCTATTAGGGTTCCCGAGGGCTAGGGAGTCTTTATTTTTCCAACCTCTCCATTTCTCTAATTTCTCTATAAAATCTTAACCCCCTAACATGCTGATCTGTCATGGCATGTAATACGTCCTCTGATTGGTAATCAGAGGATATCGTCGGTGAATTTATTTTGATAATTCTCCCGGTCAGGTCGGTGAGACCCGTAAACCAACGACAGGTGTGGTCCTCCAGACATTCTGGGGGTTGTGGGAGAGCAATGTGACTGCCAAAACATAAAAATATGGTGCTCTCTAAAAAACGGTTACTATTACTGCTATTGCTCTCTTCAATATCATCAGTGAAAAACAGTGGAGAGCAAGAGGATTAATGACTTCATTGTCAGAAATCCAGCATTAGCTAACAACATAAATTGTATGGCATTTCTTTTCTACACAATCACTATCACATTGTTTAATATTTCTCATTATAATGTTGGATTACCAAACGTTTTCCAAAATTTATGACACGCACTTGCTACTACTTGAGCAAAATTTTTTATGTCTACTCAATTTGATGTCAATATTGCAACTCTACTGAAAAAAGATTCAGTATTTCTTTTTGGTTATGGAGCTTAGCAACCATTGTCTTTCATTTGTCTTTTTTCACTATTTTCACTTACAGTCAATGTTGGCCATGTTCCATATAACAGAATAGTTTCGGATGCAACAATAAAGTTTGCAAAAATAAAATATAACATTCATATAACAGGAAACTGACATATTTTTCATGGACACAAATAAATATAACAAATATCAGCTTGAATCATCCTGGGCATATAATTTCTACTATATTTGCTCCTTAATCATATTACGTTTGCACAACTTTTCTTGTTAAATTCTTGGTGGAAAGGTAGTACGATTATTACTCCTCTCACTTTTATTTATACTGCCCAATTTTAGAAGTTTTTGTTTAACAATCTTAATTTTGTTCCTTTGTGCTGTGTAGGCATGTTTGTGTGTTATTTTATGGACAATTTTCGTATCCTAAAGCAATGTTTCAAAGTTTTAGTTTATGCTTTCCTGTAAGAATTTTGTTGTTGTTGTTTTCTAGTGCCTTGCATCTGGGAATGAAGCCATTAGCATTCGTGCTTTCCAATACTTTTGAACTGTAGTTTCTTCTGATCTTAATTCTTCACAGGTCTTCAAGTCCATATGAGCGTGTAAACATATTGTATTGGGATATATTCTTCACCACTCTGTCCTCTATGTGATCTGCAAGAGGAAATGGATCGAGACCACCTTCAAATATGCCTGGCCACTTCTAGTGCCCCATCCATCAGTGAAAAATATTGGAGAGCAAGAGGATTAATGACTTCATTGTCAGAAATCCAGCATTAACTAACAACAACAACAACACGCTCACATGCATTGATATTTATATCTAATGTTTATGATGTTCTTCAATTTACCTTTTCTTTTTACTTTTGCCTTTTGAATCACTTTTCTCACCAACTTCTCCTGTACTTCCCATTTCCTAAATTCTTCATTAACCAATCCGTTCTAACCTTAGTTTTTCCCTTCCCTTTTTTCTTTTTTGTATTTCGTGACCATTTCCTGTACTTCAATAATTCACTTTCATGTTATCCCTTTATTAATCACTTCCGCTTCTTTTCTCCACTTAACTTTCACTTTTTACTTTCTCTACTGGTAAGTAGAAGGAAGTATTGTACTCCACCCAAAAATTTGATGTAGAGATTTCACCGGAAATATATGTTTTGAGACCCCCTGAATCCAAAAAAAGCATTTTTAGAAAAAGGTCTGTGTGTCTGTCAGTCTGTGGACAGCATAACTCAAAAACAAAAAGTCGGTATTTAAGTTTAATGTCCTTCAAGGATGCGACACGAAGATTTTGAAGAAAAAGCCCCACCCTAAACTACCCTTTACATGGAAAATTTGTCAAAAATGTTGATTTTCTTGAAAATGGCTCTAATGATTTTGATTAAAATGCCATATGTTTAAGGTATTTGTATGACAAATGAAATGTATATTTTGAATTTTCTGGGATTTTCTTGAAAATGGCTCTAATGATTTTGATTAAAATGCTATATGTTTAAGATATTTGTATGACAAATGAAATGTATATTTTGAATTTTCTGGCTATAGCCTATGTAGTCCTGTTTACTCTGGATGACTTTTCAATAACTCGTAAACTGTAAGAGATAGACAAAATCTTACTATACAAAAAATGTAGATCTTGCTAAAACACACAATTTATGTCCAAATGAATTTTTTTGTAGAGTGAACCATTTTGGAGATATTCCTTGTTATGTGTGTGAGTTTTGGAAAACTTAAAACTTTCGTGAAATGGAACATCGCTGTTCATTTTTTTATATGTTAAGTGTGCAAAGAGAACAGGATCTCAAAGCTTTAAAAGATTTGACTATCGCTCAAAGCCTACTGTATTTTAATATTCCCCTTGCACCTACAAGGAAATAAGCAATAAGATAACTTGTACAAATGTTTATCTCAACTAACACGAAGAAGATATAGGAATAAGAGTTTGTAAGAATGGTTAGTGCAAGAGTAAAGAAAGTATTCGGGAAATGACTAGTTATGCTACTCAAATTCTGTCTCAGACATGTCTAGCTCTATCAATTTTCCCTTGTTCACAACCTTCATGAAATAGTTTACCATTGATAATCCTTTTGATGGCTTGTATCTGCCCGACTAGTTCTATTCTCGCCGATTTTGTTTGGCAAGACCTCTGTATCTTGATAAGAATAAGTTCATAAAAGATGAGTAGGTTTTGTGACCCGCCATCATCAATCTCAACCATTCTAATGCCTTGTTTTTCAAATTTTTCTTGACGATCATCATAGGAATCTTTTTGACTTTGAAATATTCTTCAGTTTCTTTTATGAATAGCTTGCGATTGTCTCCCTTGTTCTCGTTGAATGTTGGATGTGTAATCTCATTCAATATTCTAAAATAAGAACAAATTAGAAACTAAAAACTTCACTTATCTTAGTATGTTGATATCCTTTTTTTATTTTACTGACCCAGGGGTTTCAAGCTATATCCAGCTCATTCTCAAAGTCATATAAACAAAATCGTTGCCAAGCTACAATATGTTGTTTGCATTGAAAGTGTGATGTGTGTTATGTGTATGGGTTCTCTATATATATATATATTTTATTTTATTATTAAATCTGACCTTATATAAAGGTTTGCCATGTGACACAGAATAGCTTTCATATGTTTGAAATGAATACATAAAAAGGTTAATAAAAAAACAACAACAAAAAACAAAGTTTTTGTTAGTATATGGCACAGTTAAATGATTATTTTATATTTTAGTACTTTCAAATTTAAATGTTATGGTTTCCATACAAATGATTTCGGCATATTGCCACAGAGTATTTTATTGTCGTTAGGACAATGTCGTCCTGTAGCTGTTTAGGGAGCTTATATTGTTGTCTCCATTGCACAAATGATTTTGATATTGTGCCCCTTGCTCCGAAGAATAGGCCTGTGACCACGATGTTGCTGATATTATATGAGGGACTGAAGAATGGAATTGTGGGCTCATATATTTTCTTCTTTTCACGATCCACTTCTGCTGGCTGGTCTAAGGATGTCTCAAACCTCACTGTGGGATCTAAGATCTCAGCTGTCCCTTTCTTCCTGTCGATAGCAATGACATCAATTCGACGGTTACTGCCACAGTCAGCCACACAGTGTACTTCTTCGTGGACTTCTAATCCTGTGCTTCGCAAAGCATTGGCAAGCAGAGTTCTTATGGTTTATTCGCAGCAACTCTCCCTGAGGACAATTCCCGAGTACATGCGGTAAAGTTTCTATCTCACTGCAATGTCTGCAGTGGCTTGTACCCGTGGAGTGTCCCGGAAGTGAACGTACTGGAACCACCATAGCTGTCATCTTCAACATGTCACGCCATTCTGAGCTGGATAATCCATTACGTTTCAAAATCCAAGTGTTGGCAGCAGGAACTTCGCCAAAGAGTGCCACTCCTCTTCCTTTCTGAGGGTATGCACACCAGGCTTCAAACTCCTGGCGTCTTAGTTTCTCCCTAAGTTATTTAACAGAGTTTGTGGAGGACTCCTCTGGTATATGCAACTCTGTGAGGCATCGAGTTCTTATGGCTGCAAAATTGCGAACAACGTTTACATGTTCATCGTCTAGATTTTCAAGTTTGGTGTTAATATTTAATTGTTGAAGATAAGCTTCCCAAGTTGCACGTATTATTGATAATCCCTTAAACTTTGTGCCGGTGTACAGCATACTGTTTGGGGTGTCATTTGGTAGTTGTAGGATTTCCTTCACAGCACTTTTGATAATTTTATCTGCTTTCTGGAGCCATACCTTTGGAATTTTCTCTATTGGAACCGACTGGAAAGGATAGATCAAAGTGGGCCCAATAAACTGATTTATAACTGTAAGTTTTTGACTAGGCTGGAGCAAGTGAGTTGAAGTAAGCTTTTCAAGATTTAATTTTAATTTTTCTAGAACCTGTGTTTCATTAAATACTATTGTGTCCCTAAATGTTGCACCAAGGTATTTAATCTCTTCGTCTGCCCCAATGCTCATAATTGATCCAGCAGTGGTAATCAGTTCCTGCTGTAGAAGCTTTCCGTTTTTAATTATAATAGCATTGGATTTCACTGTGTTGACGTTCAGTCCAATTTCTTGAAGGTGGTGGATAGCACTAGTCACAAGGGCAGATGCTGCTTGCTCGTCTTTTCCTATGATCACAAGATCGTCAGCAAAACATAGGGCTGTAAGTGGTTCGGTGTCAGGAGTTAGCTGAAAGCCATATTTTCCTGAAACGTTTCTAACCGTCAACTCGTTCAGGATGTGGTTAATGCCCCAGTTGAAGAGCAGTGGTGATATGGGATCTCCCTGCATCACTCCTCGCTTAAAGTGGATTTTATCTGTATTTCCACCGTCTGTGTGTATTTGAGTAGAATTTCCTGTCAGCATGTTAATTAGAAGTTTCTTGATTTGTTCAGTCAAAGCAGACTTTTCAATGGTAGCAGTGAGGTGAGCATGTCCAATACTATCAAAAGCTTTGCTAACATCAAGAAACACAATAGATGCTGATGTTTTCTTACTTTTAGCTGTTCGCAGGATTCCATCAATAATATTGAGGTTAATGAAAGTGCCAGGCATCATGACGAACCTTCGTTGGTATTGATTTAGGTTAATGTATTCTCGCACTATTTTATCCAAGCATTTTGCAATTACCCTCCTCACTACAGAACATATAGTAATCGGTCTCCAGTTCTTTAAGTTGTCCAGGTCCCCACCTTTGTGTATTAATACAGTTCTTGCTGTCTGGAGAGCGTCAGGAACTATACCCGTCTTCAGCATTCTGTTAGCAATGTGAGTAATTACGTCAGCGGCAGCAGGGTGCCTAATTGCCTTTAGTAACACTCTGTCTGGACCAGGGCTTGTATCTATAGCTATAGATTTTATAATTGAGAAAACAAGTTCTTGAGAAAATTCTATTGGACTGTTTACATCATCGCACGTAAAAGAATCATAACTGTCCCTTACATAGTTGTTAGGGGTTTCAAATACTTGCTTATAGAAACCCTCAATGTCGTCTTTTGCCATTGGTAATTTGTAGGGCTGATTTTGTTGTAGAATTTTTCTCACAGCTTTCCTTCTTTGATAAAAGTACTCAAACTGTATATGTTCATATGTGTATCATCATTGTCGTTCACATTTGCATAATTTAGTTTACATCATCTGGCACAGCCTCAGGATCATTATTTTGTGTCTGTGATGCAATTGCAACTTTGTTTTTCTCTTGTGGATACTTTCTTTCCAGGATTACTTTTTACTTATTGATTTTAACTCATCGTTTACTTAGCCTGTTCTCATTTTATTTCTTCTATTACTCTTTGTTGTGATTACATCACACTTGATAGTACATTTATCCTTATTACCACAATTTCTCTTATACTATCACTATTTTGCATTACCCTTTTTAATTCTTTCTATCTTGTGATTTGTCACATTTTTCATCTCCTCAGTTAGTCTCGCCTTGTAACTGTTTTGGCCTGACTTGAATTTCTGTATTTCCCCAACTAGCTCTGCTTTTACATTTCTTACTTCATTTCCTATGTTAGTTTTGCATACTACTATTTCATCTTTACATTTATTTATTTCTTCCTGTAGCATGATTTTATTTTCCTCCATTTCAATCTCTATACATCCTGTATGTCCTTTAACTAATTTGCTTTCTAGACTGTTTTTCATCTCACTTTTTTTCCCTGCGTACATCTTTTAAATGGTTTTCCATTACCTCCATATTCCTTCTACACTCTTTCCTGCCTTGTTCTATCTCCTTTTTTAAATCATTTTTAATTTTTCTAAGTTTACTCTACTCTGCTTTATTTCATACTCAATTTTCAAACCTAAATCCTTTTTTATTTCAACCATTCTTGATTCTAAGCTAATTATTTCTTGACTTAAACTTTGTTTTATACCCTGTTCCATTTTAGCCATTTCTTCCCTACTTTGTTTTATATCTCGTTCCATTTTAGCTATTTCCTGGCCTAAATTTTGTTTTACACCATTTTAGCCATTTATTGATCTAAAGTTTGACCTAAATCAATTATCATTCCTATCAACTTTTCTATTTGCTCTTTCATTGAATCTTCGCTGGTATCCTTCATCTGTAATCTTTGCACCTCTACGTCTTTTATTATTTCTTTGTCTACTGTTAGCAATACCTTTTCTATTTCTCCTATCCCGCCTGCTTCCTTTTCTTCCACACTTTCCTTACTCATGATTAACGGGTTAGTTTCATTCCTGTCTCAGAGTTTAATTAAAAAAAAATTAAGAAAAGTTGGAAAGAATGTACTCCTACTTTTTATTGTCTTCTACACTTGCGTTCCTTTGTTGAGAAGATCTTGGAGCTAAAGGGTTGAATACTCAGTTGTATTTCTTGGAATACAATCAAATGCCAGTTCTCGAGGTATGATCTTCGGATTCAGCTGCTTTCAAGATGAGAAGTTCTGGTCGAAGCATCATTGGAATGTGTTGGTGAACCACTCCATGGGATAGCTTGCCGGTATCCATGGATGATGAAAAATTATTTTTTAATATCTTTCTTGCCAGTTTTTATTTAAATTCTTTTTAAAAATGTTTCTTTATCTGTTTATTCAAGTCCCACATTGGACGCCAAATGCGGTGATATTTTTGTCAAAGGGAGCAATGAGATCTTTGTTTCTGGGTTGTATTTAGTGGCTAACAGTTAAAGGTTATGATGGTGAGGGCTAATGTCTTTTCAACTGAAGTCTGGATTCTGCCAAAATTAAATTTAGTTAAAGTAAGATAGCATATGTTCACAAATTATCTCACTTTTTAAACAAATTCTTGAAGCCAATGTTTGAAACTATTTGGATATCGTAGTGATAAAGTTCCCTTTTATAACTATTTTTCATGCGAAATTCGATGGTGTCACTTTTAATAAGTATCAGTTTTTCTTTCACTGACTATTTGTATATATGGATATAAATTGTACATTATAAATTATAAATTCCTTTTCTGCCCAATCACTACCAGATTGCTTGGTATTTCTTCTTATAATTTCGGTTTGCCAAACGCTTTCCAAAATTTACAATGTACACTCACTGCTGTTTGCACAAAACTTTTGGTGTCTACTCTATTTGACATCAATATCACAACTTCGTACTGAAAAAAGACTCTTCTTTTGGTTCTTTTGGTTCTTCATGGTTATGGACTGCCTCTGTAGTATAGTTGGTAGCACGCTTGTGTCTGGCACGGAGGACCTGGGTTCAATCCCCGGTACCAGCATGAGGATTTTATCCCCTCTGGGAGGTCTGGCACAGGGTGCACTCAGCCTCGTTAGGTCCCGGGGGCGACCAATTGAGGAGCTACTTGATGGAGAAGTAGCGGCCCAGTTCGAGAAGACAGCATAACTGGCTGGGGGGCTCGGGGTGCTGACCACGTCCCACCCTCCAGTACTGCACCTCACCAATGCACCTGTAGTGGGCAGAGGTGGGGGATGCAACAACTGGGCGGTAGGCCTTGGCCCTTCATGGGCTGTTGCGCCAGGGTTTAGTTTTTATGGAGCTTAGCAACCATTGTCTTTCATTTGTCTTTTTTCACGATTTTCACTTACAATCGATGTTGGCCATGTTCCATTGTACGGAATAGTTTCGGATGTAACAATAAAGTTTACAAAGATAAAATATAACAGAAAGTCAACATACTTTTTATGCACACAAATAAATGTAAAAAATATTGGCATGAATCATCCTGGGCTAAATTCTGCTACACCACTTACGTAATTACAAAATTTAAAATCAAATTCAGTTCCGAATTTATTTAAAATGATTTCTGATTTTATGACTACATAACATCAACAAAAATAATTCACACCACATATCTCTAGAAAATACATTTTGCCTGGTGAATGTAATATCCTCTTATCTTTTGATGATGAAAACAAATTAAAAGAAATATAAAACATATACAAATCAAGAAGGGATAAAATTTTAATGATTCTTCTGCTCAGTGATGGGAAAAGATGCCTCTGTAAATTGACTTGACATTCTGGATGTTCACTCCTACTAATCATACCAACTTTCGGGATAGACCAGTTGTATAAGTCGTGAACAAATCTTGCGCATAGGGGAAGCTGCCTTCCTTCCCTCTCTCTCTGCAAAGGCTGAGAGGGGGAAATATATGGGCTAGCTTGCTGCCAATGAATAAAGACCACCACAACAGCGTTGCGCGCCTGAAACAATTGCAGTTCACATGAAAGTAATTGTTGGTTGTAGGGAAATTGCTTTGATTGTTACAAAGCTAATTGTTATACATGTATAATGTCATTAGTAGGGCCAGGCATTTAATGACCTATAATTTGGTAAAAAATGCAAAATAAGAAATGCATTTATGACCTAAAAGTTACAAAAAATGACCCAAAAAGATGACCCCAAAAATGTTAAAGTTACCAAAAAATAAAGAATTGTCAATAAAAATGTTAATAATAATAATAATAATAATCATCATCATCATCATCATTATTACTACATTAAGCACTCACTTTGTTACTATGTTACATAAAATATAACATAAAATCAAAATATTAAAAGAAAATTACAAATATACATGTTAGAGTAGCTTTTATTGAAGAAATTCCATTTCAGTGCACTTTTATAACAATTTTAAGTTGCAGTTAACAATCACAAATTGGTGGAGATTCTCAAACGAAAATGACTGTCTATTATCTCCTAGTACTGACTTATAAATGGAAAAGCTCCTCTCTACTTCAACAGAAACGATTGGAGCCTATTCAAAGCAAGCAATATCTCCTGGATTTAACTCACAGTCAGCAAGAGAAAACTGTTCATCAGACAAAGCACTGCCAATTGAACACAATGTTTTGTACCCCCTGTTCTTGTCTATACACTTCTTTATTTTCATTGCCACTGCATCACCCACTTTACCATATGCACGGCTCAAATCATTCACTACTTTATCCACTATTTGTAGCTGTTCCATTAATGTCACTTGGGATTTTTCCAGAAAAGTTATTGCATCAGGAAGGAATCCAAAATTGGAGTTTATGTAAGAAAGTTTACCTGCAATTTCATTATCAACCAGCAGTTCTTGCACCTTTTTGATTGGCACAGACTCAGCATTGTCAAAAGAATCAACCACTTTCTTCACTACGTCAAAATTCTTTCAATAATAACTACAAGCCTCGAGCCATGTTCCCCATCTAGTCAAAACAGGTGAAAAGGGCAGTTGAATTTCTGGAGCTTCTGCTTTGAATGCTACAACTCGAGAGGGGGCTTTCAAGAATACTTTCTTGAAGTATCCAATTAATTTATCCACTTCAGGAAAATTTGCACGTACTTCTTCCGCGACCTGGTGTAATGCGTGCGCTAAATATGTCACATGCACCATTTTTGGGAAGAGTGCACTTAAATAAGCAGCGGCTTTTATCATGTTGGGTGCTGCGTCTGTTATAAAAAGCAATACATTGGAATTTTGAAATCTATTAGGCCAAAGTATTCTCAATGCATGGTCAAATACTACTGATGGTTGAATAGTTCACTTTGTCCAGCTGCTCACAATGTAATAGAAATTGTTCTCCGGGGCTGTGTGCTTCTAGAACTCCAACAATAACATTTGCTACATAACGGCCTACAGAGTCTGTTGTCTTGTCGATGGATACAAATTAATGTATTCTTTTCTCCAATCCTTTTTCTTATTTGTTGCAAAGTTTTGTTGTAGCACCAATCCATGTAGGTTCTTCTCAATGTTCTGGGATCTGCAATTAATTTTCCTGTCTCCTCTTCTAAGAAAGCACGCAGCTTAGGATGATTCAGCTTGTGAAGTGGAATATCGGCAGATAAAAATGCTTCACATAATTTCTCACAAAATGGCGAAAATGTTGAATGAGTTTCGCCCAGAAGCATCTGCTGTAAGCTTACACTGGATTTATTTTCAAGTCGTTGCAGGCCACGTTTATGCTTCTCCCGTGACATATGTTGTTCTACCGTAAACATTTTTTCAGCAGCCACTCTCACATCACAGATCTTGCAGAATAATATATGACCGTCCGTGTAAAAATATTTTCTCTATATTTTGAAACAAATACCTTCAATTTAACACTATTACTTCCCTTCACTTTAGGCATTTTGCTCTTATGGTGCTCGTACAGGTGCTAGGAACAACTGATTACCTTACTTAACAGCACAACAATGCCATTTTACCTGGATATAGGAATTTCCTTGGGAGTGTGGGCAAGTCCACTAACCACATTCCTTGAAAAATATGGGTAGGGGGTAGCTTAAGCTCTAAAAATTGAATTCCTAGAAGTGGGCCAGTTCATAATGAACATTCCTTGAAAAATAGGGGTAGGAGTTAGCATAGCATTTACTTAAATCCAAGAAATTTTATTGACAAGGAAAAATACTGAATTTTAATTTTAAAAAATTTAATTAAATACAAATAATCTCCCAACCAGTGTTAAAAATGCTCAAAGTGACCTAAAATTGCCAAAAAATGACTTATCTGTAAAAAAAGTAAGAAAATGCACAAAAATGCCCTAACAAATTGCTTTTATTTAACTCGTTAGTCAATGCCATACCTTTCTGTATATGCAAGCAATGTTTCAACCTTCATAAGGAAAAGATGCAAAATCATTAATTGCCTTGCCCTAGTCATTAGCAATATGCACGAAAGTTATGCTAGCGAACTTCACTCCTTCATGGACAGAAACTTAATGACTTCTGCTCATACATGATTGTGCAACTTCCCCATCATCAGCCTTCCTGGTGAAGAGTTGCCACTGCGCATCTAAGGGAATTGTTCTTGTCCTGCCTCACGACCTATAATAGGTCTGAAAACCAAAAGAGGTTTTCACACCATCCTTAATAAAATGAACTACAGTTACTTTTGCAAGAGACTAGTCAGCTTTCCTTTCTTTTTTTTTTATTTATTTGTTTGTTTATTTATTTGTTTATTTATTTATTTATTTGTTATTCATTATTCATTGATTGATTCAATTAATTTATATATTGATATATTTATTTATTTGAACTAAGTCGCACATATTATGGATATGGCTAGGCATTCAGGCTAGCCATCCACACTCTTTGCCATCATATCCAATATACTCAGTCCAACTTGTATATATAATTTATAATTACTTCTTAGAATTGTGTACGAAATTTCCATTATACTACCACATAGTAATTGCTATTAATAAAGTACAAATTACAACTTAAGGTCCGATCTTTACTATGGTTAGTTGATCAGGCCGCACTAGATTCAGTGCAAAAAAGGTCAAATTTTGCATAGATATTCTTTATCATCTAAAATTAATGTAAGTTCCATGGTTTTCAACAAACCATTTCCATTTAATCCAAATCTTCTATAAAAACTCCGCTAATTTAAGTATTTGCTTAAAATCTTCGAAGACTTTAAAATTCCAGTTTCTTTGTTCCTGAGTAGCCATTTCTTACTTACTAGACTTACCCTCAGATCATTTGAGGCTTTATATTGAAAGATAATGCAAATTTCAAATTCCTTCTCCCCAGAGATTGGGCACATTCCCAGTATAACTCCCTTCTCATTCCTCTTAGTTTCCAAACAGCTAATTGAAACCAGGTTAACCCTTCTCTTTGTACAAATTGACAAGTATTTCTCCGTTGTTTGCTTCTCCTTTCTCCTTTTCTGAGTCGTCTCTGAGTTCCCTGTGGTACGTCAATGTACTTATCTCCCTTATCTGATCAAATAAAATTTGTCTATCCATATCTGCATCCTTGATCTCACTTCCCTCCAAAAGCCTCTTCCAAAAAATCCAATTTTAATCCATAAATACCTTAACACATTTTTAAATAACTTCACAGATTTACCTCAGCCAGCCATTAAACATATTGTGCATATTTTATTCTTGATATATAAGGCATATTTTCACTATGTCTGTATCAGCAAACTCTTGCACTCAAAATAGATATTTCAGCACACTCTCCATCAATAACCATTTCACATCTACTTTTCTAACTCTAAAAAAGCTGCTTCATTTGCAGTATTATAGAAACCCCCAACATTAGTTTATAGAAACTTCTTAATATTAAATATATTTTTACTCCAGCCCATATTTATTTCTCTAATTTCCCTTTGTAAGTCCCCCTAAATTCTTTTTCTTTTCTTCTTTGTTTTTTACCTGATTACCCTTCCCTTATGTAGGACTTACACTCCCTAGAACTTACAAGCCTGTGCCTAGGGTCAGACGCCTGTTGGGGAGCACAGGAACCTATGGACCAGACAGAGTGAAGACCTGGAACCGGGTGGTCAACCAAGCACCAAGCATAAGAGGGAGGAAGACAATGATATGAAATGCAGACGAAATCGATGATTGGATAGGTGATAATGGAGCAATTGGTGAAATGAGTGGCGGGGAAACTGTAGAACCTGTAGAAAACCTGCCCTGATGCTGCTTTGTCCATCACCAATTGCGGGTCCCTGTGGTTGAACTCAGGCCGCCTGGGTGGTAGGGAATGCTGTAACTGCTTGGCCATGGCGCTGCTGCCACTTAGATTCAACAAACCAAAATAAAGCCCTTCAAACCATTTAATGTGCATGACTGATGTCAGATATAAACACTTCATACCAGTCATAACCATTCTTCCCTTTGCCATTGCAGATTGTTTATAAAAAATACATTTCCAGGAGTTAATTTATGCAAACAATTGGTTTTATTCTAAAAAGTACTACTTTAAAAAATAAGTAAAGAAGAAAGTAACAATTCATAGTATTGAAAGATATTTCAGTTAACATATACAAAGTGATATAAAGTGAAACTCTTCAAACGCCAGCTGAGAAGCTGTTGATGATGAAGAAGATGCTCTTTGAAATGTGTCCGGGCGGAAAGTAAGTGAAGTGAAACTAAAAGGGTCTATTAAAATTAATCAGAGACTCTCATACAAGGAACTGTATAATGGAAAGAGCTGAAATTAATGAATCTAAGTATTAAAAGATATATTTATGGAATTTTAAACATTTAAATAACAATAATTTAAAAGGCAAAATTACATTCTTAAACTAAATTACAAAAGCCAAATATACATCTTTTGATTTTCTTGTTCAGCAATTTATTGATATTAATTACATTGATTTACAGTAATGTAGCTCAAAGCATTTATCTTAACTGAGAACTTGGTAATCTTCTTGTTTTTCTGTTTACCCTCCTCGTATGGAGAACTTACACCTCCCAGAACTTACAAGTACTGGCTATTGAGGAGCAGACAAATTCTGGATCAGAGAGATTAGCCCAAAGTGTGGTATGAGAGCAAGGAAGGATATGACATGAAGTGGCAGCAAAATGGGTAAATGAAAAGTTGGGGATAGAGCAGTTGGTGGGATGAATGTCAGGGAAAACTAGAGAATCAGGAGAAAGCCTGTCCAGATGCTGCGTTATCCACTACTTGGGATCGAACCCTGGTCGCTTTGGTGAGAGGCAAGTGGTCTAACCCTCGGCTATAGTCCACCACACTTGGTAACCTCATGTTTGAAATTGAAGACAGCTATAAACAGCAGAAGCTGTACATCATTAATATTCTGATCACTCTTGTAAGACTTGATGAGCAATATAAAAGTGCATACTCTGCTTGCACTCACATGGAACATTTACCCACATCTGAAACATATTGATAGTCTTGATGGTCACTGTGATCAAAGAGAAATTTTGAATGCATAAAAACAAAATTGGGCATATTGTTTCAAATGTCATCGCTGTGTAGGAGGGATGTATTCTATATTTACATACCAACAGTTTTGACGTGTTATTGTTCATAAGATATTAGCTGGTGAATTGCAGTGGTAGAGTGCAGAAAATGGGCAGAATATCTTTTTATAACTATCCAGCAGTTTATAAGATGAAATATCTTCCGACAGTTAATGGATCAGGCACAGCAATAACTTCTCCGAAGAGACTTCGACAGCACCACTGAGGATGTCCACCACAACTGTAGATGAAACATCTGGAACAACTAATCTCCAGCAGATCTTGGCAAAACAGCCCAAAAAATATTTCATCTTATAATTTTGACCCCGGCCGTGATAGCCTACATATTTTAATAATCTCCACTAGCTTAACTACATGTTTTGAAGTGCTAAGTTAGGAATACCAAAACTAACATATACCTATCTACTTTTTAAATATTTGATTTTGACTTCAGCCTTCTGTATGCTCCTATGTATATACAGAACATGTGAAATGGATATGGAACTGTTAAAAATTGTGACTCTCTTGTGGCTCTGGAAAATCTAACATTAAAATATTGGGAAGCTAGAAAGAAATGATTTCATCATTAACTCCTGAGCATTAGATACACACACACTTAAATGGATAAACACACACACGCACACATGCATGCACGCACACACACATTGAAACCAATTTTGCCAACAATTAGTTCAACATGAAGTACACAGAAATATAAACTCTTAAATGAAAATGTTTAGGAAAGGTATGGAAATAAATGATAGTAGATAATGGTTGTGGGATTGACACAGGCCAGGACTTCTTTATTGTTTTTTGTGTACTTGTCTTGCACACAAGGTGCTATATATAAAACTGAAAATGTGTCCTTTCATTGTATTTTTAACAACACTTTTAAAATGTGGATTTGCTTTTCTGCAGATTGTACAACTCTATCAAATGCACCAACACAGCTGTTTTTTATACCTTGGGAGTATTCTGGTGGATGAGTATGCTGCAGAACCTGGGTGTGTTCAAGGGCTATTAGATATGCTAACTGCTTTCCTGGGACCTACTTTTGCAATTTTGCAAGAGCCAAATGGTTTAAAGAATCATCCAGATACTGTGGATGATCTCTTTAGACTGTGTGCGAGGTAAAAAAAAACTGATAATGATTGTTTTGCTTGAAATAAGATTGCAGAAAAGTAAGAGAATGCAATAAATAATATTGTATTGCAGGTTTCTGCAGAGAGCACCAGTTGCATTTCTTCAGTGCCAAGCCATCAGTTCTATTATGCAGTGTGCACTTCTTGCTTGTACATTGGATCATAAGGATGCTAATGCGTCAGTTATGAAATTCTTTTGTGATCTTATTCATAGTGGCAGAAACAATGAGGTGAGTTAATGAGTATCAGTTGCAGCTTTATACAACTAAAGAAAGTGTCATAATAAATTATATTGTTTGTAACATTCAGTACAAGTGATTTATCATGACATTAAAATCCATGGTCCAGGTATATAAATGACTATTAGTGTACACAACTCTGTGTATTTTAACCTAGATCCTACATTAAAAATAAAATTTTGTCCAAAAAGAAATAATTTTCTCCATTAACAGGATACCACTGTGTTTTATGTGGGCTAAAATAAGTGCAGAAAAGTAAATAAAGTGAGTCACATTTTCTGCAAACATATGTTTATACCTAGTTACTAAACCAACTCTGATGAATGAGAAATTAAGTATTAAAAATTATAACTTGACCCAGATGTTGCACAACAGATGACTTTGTCCATTTTCCATTGCTTTCAAAATACAAGATGTTTCACTACATAGGAAGTATATCAGAAAATAGAACAAAGGATTTAAATTGAAATACTATAATTCTTATGGCCTAAGAATGGATCCTAACATAAACCATACTCAGTATCACTCTGCGCTTGTCATCGTGTGAATGGATGGTGGTCTCTTTCCCTTCAACAGCTGCTCAAATGTTTTCTTTCAGGAGCTCAGCAAAGTGCCATCATTACCTACCTATATTATCTTAGCCACTTACGATCTTTTGCTGTCCCAGTACTGAGTATGAAAGCAATGACACCAGTATACTTTAACTTTCTCCTTCTTCTGCTACTCCTCCTGATATCACTTGAGTTGTCTTCCAGGTTTATGATTAGATTGTCTACAACTTTGCATTTACAAACACATCAGTTGTTTCTTGTATTAATTTATTGACATTCTTAACAGCAAATGCATTATAAGACTCAAAGGATTGAGCACATACAGAACTATTTTTTTTGTACCATTTTTAAGGGCTTTGCCACTTTTATGTTTAATTATACTGCTCTGACCTGATATGCAGTAAACAACTTGTTTTTCTTAATAAAACTGTGTATAAATCCTTATTGCCTATTATTTCACTAATAATGTTTAGTATTAATTTCAGCTAAATTAGTCAGAAATTGTGTCCTTCAAGAAGAGTGTCCTATCTTTGAACTTAAATAAAACATGTTCTATAAATGATAAAGGTGGTTAATTTCCTTTTTATCTTCTTCTTCTGCTTACCTTCCCCTTATGCAGGACTTACATCCCCTAGGACTTATAAGCCAATGCCTAGGGTCAGACGCCTGTCGGGGAGCATAGGAACCTATGGACTGGACAGAGTGAAGACCTGGAAGCAGGTGGTCAGCCAAGTACCAGGTATGAGAGTGAGGAAGAGGATGATATGAAATGCAGGCAAAATGGATGATTGGTAAGGAATGGAGCAATTGGTGGAATGAGTGGCAGGGGAAACTGGAGCACCCGGATTCTTGTTTTATTTTGGAACATAATGTCATTACATGTGGAAGAGAACATCAGTTAAGTGACCACTGTGACTTTGTTGGGTTGTGCATATATGGTTGACCTAACTTTCAATGACAGAAGAACGTAAATTAGGTCCAACTTCACGAATAACACACATGATGTTATTCATAAGATTATTTACTGTTTCTGGCTTGTTGGTATAAACTCGAGATTTAACATAACCCCACAAGAAGTAATCCAGCGGCGCTAAATCACATGATCTTGGGGGCCAGTTATCATTACCACCACAGAAAATGATGAAACCTCTGAATTTCTCCTTCAAAAGATCAGTTGTTCCGAGAGCAGTATGACAGTGGCAGCATTTTGCTAGAACCATATGTTTCTGAGATCCATACATCCAATTGAGGCCAAAAATAGTCCCTTGTAAGGGCCCAGCATCTTTCTCCATTGACATTTAGAGCTTCTCCATCTTTGTCTTATAAAAAAAAATAGGGCCAATAATTCCACCATACAAAAATGCACACCTCACAGTAACCTTTTGGGGATGGAGTGGTCGTTCTTGAATCTGCATTGTATTATGATTGCTCCAATAGCAGCAATTTTGTTTGTTAACAAACCCAGTCATCCATTTTTTGACAAAAATCCAGGTCAGCTTGCAATTGTTCCATAGACCAGTCAGCGAATACACAGTGCAATCTATGGTCATTGGGCTTTAGTTCTTGAGTTAACACCATTTTGTAAGCGTGCAACTTCAAGTCCAGATGCAAAATTTGCCAAGTTGTGGTCAGCAAAAGCCCCAATTCTTGTGCTCGACGAGCAATTGATTTGTTTCCGTTCTCATGTACACTCTCACGAATGGCACCTATATTTTCGTTGGAGCACTTACGTAGATTATGTACAGGCATTCTTTGATCGCTGACAAAACCACTTCTGTCAAGTTTATCAATCAAACGCTGAATCGTTCTCTCGCAGGGATGATTATCAACACCGTAAACTTCACGCAATACACGGAAGGCTTGGTGAACAGATGATCCATTTTGGTAATAAATTTTCACAATTTCTTCGTGTTGCTGAATGCTGTAACGTCCATGGCTATTTGTCAATAACAAGTGTAGCCACATGAAAAAAAAAGACTGATGGAACTCAATAGCAATGGTAGCTATCACATGTTAAAGGTATGACACTCTTGTTGAAAGACCTTGTATATTGTACATTATAGCAAATTTAATGTGATTAATATGTCACTGTCTTCCAGATGTTTTCTTTAAAAAAGGGCAGAAAAAACTTTTAACTCTGTAATCAAACTTTGATGGGTAACTAGATGAGAACTGTTAAATTAAAGCCAAGGCTCATTTGTTAGTTTTACTGTATCTTGTTCCATGTTTGCTTCTTAAATTGTATTTTTGTTTTATTTTGTTTTCTTGTAGATTGTTTGCCAAGTACTAAGAATGATACAATAAAAAAATATGGAAGCAGAATCTGGCCCTGGCCTTTTAATCAACACATTACACTTATAGTCAGATTCAATTCTCCGTTAAAATGATTTTAAATTTCCTTTTCTGCTCTTCACTTCTATTTCCACTTGTTTCTCACTTAATATGAATGCTGTCCCACACTTCTACATATTTTAGTAAAAATCATTTTCATCATTTTTGTTAAACTTGTGGTCAATGAATTCATTTCTCCAATTTTCAATTTCTGAGGTCCCAGGAATATACAGGATTCCTTGCGAGTGTGGGAAGGTGTATGTGGGTCAAACAGGACGCACGATAGAGGAAAGATGCAAAGAACATCAACAGAGCATCAGACTTCTCCAGCCAGAAAAATCAGCAGTAGCCCAACATTGCATAGAACAGGTCCACAAAATAAATTTCCAAGACACAAAAGTGCTAGAACACGCAGAAAATTACTGGGACAGACTCATCAAGGAGGCCATCCACATCAAATTACACCCCCACAATTTCAACAGAGAGGGCGGACTTAAACTAAAGTTCCGCGTGGACTATAGCCATCAGAAACACCTACAGGATTTTTTTTTTTTTTTTTGTGGTGGGGAAAAAGGCTACTTACGCCCTAACCACATAGCAACACCATGAACCCTGCACAGAGTTCGTACCCGCGGGAAAACACTGCAGCCGAGCCTACAGCAGGCCCAATCAGAAACCATCACCCGCGCATTGGCTAGGACAATACAACCTAACCATAGTATATATTTGGAAAACTGAGGAGAATTTTTCATCATTTTTAGTCCTGAAGATGGCCATGGATTGTATAATGGCCGAAAGCTCGACCTTCTTAAATTTAACACGGCTGATCACCCGTGAAACTCAGATCACTTCTGAGTCTCCTTGTCGTCCACACAGTGGACACTCACCCTGAGTAAAACCATTTCTTTGGCTTTTCAAAACACTTCTGTTGCTAAAGTAAGAACAAATTAGAAACAAAAAACTTCACTTATCTTAGTAATGTTTGCAAGTTATTTTTCAAAAACATAGCTTTAGTATAGCTTTGAGAATGAGTTGGAGTCAACTCGAAACATGAGTCAGTGTTTGCAAAAATAACTTGCAAACATTACTAACGTAAGTGAAGTTTTTAGTTTCTAATTTGTTCTTACTTTAGAATCTTGTTGCTTCACTGTTAATAGCTTCATTTTCCTTAATTAACTTCTGTTCCTGCCCATGCTATTCCTCTATTTCCTCCTTATTTACTTTATCAGTATAGTTTTCTCAACCTAACAAAATACCTGTGATCTCCTCTCTGTTAAAGTATAAAAAATGTTTCTATTTCTATACTCTCAAAACACCTTTGTAGCTTTCTCTAAAAAGCTATTTGTTTCTCTTTTTTGCCAAACAGTCTTTACTTGGTTGCTGTCTCTTTGGCTACCTTTTTAGGTTTTCATTCATTTTTGCTCCATCTCATTTGATATATTCATTTTTTGTAATATACTTTATAGCATGGCTTGTATTCTATTATCTCTACACCTCCAATAATAAGATTTACAAGTATGTTTTCTATTATTAAACTGCTCATTATTATACTGTCTCCAATTATGTTGGTATCTGCAGATAAATTTTTTCCTTCTGAATAATCTAATCCTTAAATAGAAAATGATTATCCAGGCTTGTGGGCCGTGGTGTAGTTGAAAAATCTCCTTCCAGACCATGGTCCACAAGCCTGAATAATAATTTTCTATTTATTGACACCGGTTGTGAAAGCTTACACACCTTGGTCATTCTAATCGTTATTTAATAAATAGCAAGTTATACATCCATTTTCACTTGGCTCACTCTTTTATTTGCACTGCAGGAGCTCTCTGAAACATGTCCTTCTTCCACTACTGGTGGCTTAACAATGGTGGAAGGACACATTCTTTAAAGTCTTTTTGTTTATATAAAATCTCTTTGAACTTGATTTTCTTACAGACGTTCAAAATGTATCTGCCATGTCTTGCAAAAGCTTTTTTGAATCTGTTGTTGTTATCAAATGCTGGACTTTGGCAATGAAGTCCTTAGCGCTCTTGCTCTCCAATATTTATTTTAATTAAATGTTTGGTAGTTCCTATCTTTTAGTTTTTGATTTTTCATAGTAATATTTTGCAGTAATTTTTTTTTTAATTCAGAGCTAACTAATCTTTCATCTGCATAAAATGGTAGATTAACTATAGATTTTTGTACACTCGTGATACCCTTTTCTGCAAGAAAATCAGCTTTGTCATTACCACTCAGTCCACAGTGATCTGGTATCCGTTGGAAGACAGGTGTTTTTGAAGTGCTGTTGTGTGGGTAAGGATTTTCCAACATTCTATAATAGTTTGCTTTTTTGGTGACAACTTGGAAGTAATTGTTATAATTGCTGCCCTGGAGTCTGAGAGAATAACTGCCTGATGAAAATGTGAGATTCTATACAAAAGATTTTGGAGGGCTATTCAAATTGCTTGTTTCTCCATTGAAGTTTGTAGCTCTATAACCTAAAGGTTTATAATAGAAAGAGGTATTGCAGTGTTGTATTACTTAACTGATTTGGACCAGAATATTAAGGAAACTGACCCCCAAAAAAGAAAAAACCTTAACAACTCAGTCCACCTATTAATTACATTATATTTCACTCTCAGCAGCTTTAATTTCTGTATTGACTATGCATTCACATTTTCAGAAAATTATGGTGAAACAAGTGACATTTCTACTTCTTGTCATGGTAAATTGATGTCTCATGTATAAATTACTGCTTTGTAAAATCTGCAGTGTATTTGTTAAAACTAAATTAATTTTTTCATGTATGATTTCTGTTACAGAAACATGGAGATCTTGAATTGCGGCGTTCATTGGTAGACAATATTGTTCGAGAAAACGGTCAAGCTTTGATCAACAACCTTATTCATGCCTCAGTGTTTTGTTTGCATTCCTACATGTTGTCTGATGTGGCTGATGTTATCATGGAGATTATGTTTTTTGACAGAAATGTAAGTGTCAACTCTCATTAGTATTTCTGTAGGTAATTTCCAAGTATAGCATGGGCAAGAAGTCCCAGATACAATCTTGCTTTTTCTGTCTCTGTAACAAATTTGTGTATCAAAATTGAACAGGTAAAACTCGAAAGCTAAAAGAATGTAATGCAAATAAAAACCTATAATCTTTAGCTCTTAATCTGTGCTATGCTCATCACTTTCATTCATATTTTCGGTAAACTACATGGCTATGAAAGTGAGTTGATGATTAAGAATGATGATGACGAGATTGCTTAACATCTTTTACAATTTTATGAGTAATAGAATAACATTTTAAACTATTATGGCTGTCTTCCTTTCATAGAAGTTCGAAAACAGTGTTGTTGTAATTAATTTAATTTAAATGGTGAGTTAATTAATAACACTGAACAACACTTACAAAATATTTTTCCGGGACACGTTTCGAAGGTTAACTTTCCTCCATTATCAACCGGACAATAACTGGGGAAGCCGTTTTTTTGTGCTATTTCAATTATTTTGTAATATTCTGTTTTATATTCTTCTGCTGAAAGAGGGATGTTCACCAATCTATGTGTTAAACTATTGAAAATTGCTTGTTTGTGGCTTCTTGGAGAATTAGTAGATAAAAAGGTAAAACGAGCAGAAAAGAAAAAATTATTAAAAGAAACTACAACTCTCACAGCAGCAGAAACAAAAATGATATTCAAAAAATTCACATATCATCCATGGGCCTTTGATAAATTTAAAAAAGTGTTCAAGGAATACAACATTCAGCTAGCAGCAGTAAACCATTACTCCATAAAAAACGTACTACTTTCAAACATCAAAGATGCTATTCCACCTAACAAAAAATCTGGCATATACCAAATTGAATGCAGTGATTGTAATGAAATATACTTAGGAAAAACCAAAAGAAATTTAGAAATCAGATCAAGGAACACGTTAGAAACATTAAGAGTAAACAATTAGAAAAATCAGCGGTTGCATTTCACTTTTGGACAAAAAATCAAGACATAAAGCTAGAACCGAAACTTCTCAAACACATAACCGGAAAACAAGAACTGTCCACGTGGGAACAAATCAGTTTGTGATTTTGGTGTTAATCCACTTGATGTCCCTGTGTTTCATTTTTCCTGTCCTATTTTCTTTTCTCTCATTATTTCTTGCTTTTTTTCTTTCTGTTTCTTTTCTTCCTTCCTTCCTTCTATTAGGCTCATTTTGAATTACTATGCTCATTTATTCTTAAGGCTGCAGCTAAGTAATGCAAGGCTTTTTATGTGTATGTTTCAGGCTGTAAGTAGTTGGCTAGAGCTGGCAGTTAAAGCTCTACCAACACAAAATTCAGGCGGTACGGTCACTGCAACAGAAAAACAGCTGCTGGATTTCCATCATTCTCTTACAAGGTCTGGTATCAAAATATTTCTGTTCATTGGTATTACATTTATGTAGGATTTGGACATTCTTAGCGACTTGAAAGTGCAAATTGGTGCCAGCAAACATAAAAACAAAAGTACAAGGTAATACCAGAAAGTCCTGACATGTGAGTTTTTAGTTACTTCAAAATAAAAATAATTGAATTTGATTAATGTCTGTGAGCTTATGTACCACTTTAAATAGTAAATAGAACAACACTATGAAATAAGAGATTTCCAACAGAATTTCTTGCCTTTGAAGTATGTGTGCAAGACCACACCAACAGTGGTGACATTTGTCAGTGAGAATAGTGTTGTGGCAGTTTTTATTAAGAGCAGGTTAGAGTTATGGGATCTTTGAGTAGTCGGAAGCTTTCACTGCCGAAGTCAGAATTATAGCTAGAAATTACTTCTGGGCTTAAAAGCCTGGAAGTAATTTCTAGCTATAATAATGTTGAGATCTTTGTTACAGGGTCATATGTAATGGGCAACAGAACAAAAATGTTGAGGGTTGGGATTTTCACCAAGACCTGATTTCACCAAAAGTAACAGTATGTTTTAAATAGAAACCATTCACAAAATTAATTAACCTTGTTCGTGAAACTACTATCCGAAACTGTTCGAGTTTCTTCCATGGCATAGTTTTTCCTTTTAATCACCTCCAATCCAAAGTATAAATGGCATCACTTTCATGACAATCTTAATTGTTATTTTCTCTAACATGTATTTATATCTGTGGATATATTTTGTGTTGTTTTTTCTCAGTTGCTATTTTTTTCTTTAGAGGAATTAACATGTTTTTTACTTTATTGTGATGCACATCTTCTGATAATACACCATAATTGCACATATTTTCTATACGACACTTAGATCATAACTCTCATGAAAATGAATTATTTGTTCTCCATGGTTGCGCAGCCTAGCAATGACTGTTTTTTCATTGTTTTTCCCACAGTTTATACTTATAATCAATGTCAGCCATGCTTCACATTACTGTATCAAATAGTTTCGGATGCAACAACAAAACTTACAAAATAAAATGTGACATTTAGGTAACAAAATATAGCCATATTTTTGGTGAACATAAAACAAACATAATACCAGCATGAATAATATATTCGTTTTTTTTTTCTAAATTAAATATTCTGAGCTTAAAGTTTCCCCTATAGTATTAAAACTCATTCATAATCTATGTTAGCATAGCTTCAAAAATTATTTCAACACATATTGAATATCATATCAATGTGCTGTTATGATCCTGATAACTTGACAACCTTTTTTATTTTAATTTGTTTTTATTTTTTGTGCTTAAACTTCATTTAATAATTTCTATTATCCAAGCCACGTGTGGGAAATGTTTGAGAGGTAGAGTCAGGACTGAAATATTCAATACTATAGCCAGGATTTGAACCATGTGTGGCTGCAATAATAATTATAGCCAAACAATTGGGAGGGTCTTACAATCAGGTATTTTGGACAATTAAAATAAGAAAAGCATTACTGAACTATGAATTTAATACCCATGTTTTATTAAACACTGTGTTACTTGCAAGCTGCTTTGCTACTTTATGCCCTATCATTTCACAGCTCACTGTGCAGTTCTCTCTTCTCTTCCACCCACTCCATCACTGTATCATCCACTGCAGCATGGCGTACTGTCTTAGAACCATGAAAAGATTGAGTTCCTTATTTCACAGTTTTAAGTTTATCTCTGATTTCTCCGGTAATGAATCATGTTTGGTTATATCAAATATTCTTGACCTGCTGCTTATGCACAATTTTTTTAAGCAAATTCCAAAATGTCTAGCTTAACACTAGAACCCCGGCGCTCGCTAGCTACCATTAACTACGGTAGCGGTCATTTTTGACCGTTCGCTTTTTCTTTGCCTTTTCCATATACAGTTTACAACTTATTTCTTACCAGTGTGATATTGTTATTATTAGGTAACTAGGACCAATATATTATCACTGTGTATGTATAAATTATTGGAAAATTGCCTTTCTAGGGCATACATTCGAATTTTCTATGCTAAATGTTTTCTCTGATAATCTTGTGGTAATGGAGAGTTAGGAGAAAAAAAATATTTAATTTGGTAGTATATAAAAACAGCCCGTACGATGAACATATGTCCTTTATTTATCTCTATTTTTCAACAGTATGTTTATTCAAATAAAAAAATAGCTCAAATTCTCAGAAAGGTGAAATATAGTGTAATAGTGCAACTAAGAATATTTAGGACTATGAATGTGATAACACAACTTTGTGTATAATAGAACAGTAATATTGCAACACATATCTTTATTTTAGTAAACCTATTACAGTATGACAACTATGTTAGCACTTACACAGAAAGTTCCTTCCATTGTTATGAACATCCACTTATGCGTTGCATTTTACACACGTAAGAACTTTTCCAACTTCTGCTGTGCATTTTCCACATACTGGTTTCTTGCAAATATAATAGGAATTTCTTGCTTTGTTCTGTGTGCAGTTATGACCTATTTGACACTGTCGTCGGCGATTAGGGGTTGGATGTTCTTCGGTTGGATTAGTCTGTATACAACGTTGTCTAGTTCCCCAGTAGGTTTCTCTTAGCTCATCAGCGAGTTGAAGGATGAACCTGCGGCGTGAAAGTTCCTTGCCAGTTATTTCTCGAAACACTATCCAAGCGTTGATGTAGCTAGGTCCAATACATATGTTAGAAAAAAACATGCATCGGCCATCTGCGGATACCAGCACGAACGGAATATAATCGTGCCATCTCATCAATCATGTCCACTCCATATTTACTCTTGTAAAACTGAACTGTTTCAGGAAGCTTCTTGGAGACTGCAGATATTGCACATGAGTTGTGAAGTGTACTCATTATAATTACATTCTTCTGTGACTTTCCTTGGTAGCTGGTTAGCAAAATACCATCGTTTTTCTTCATGAGAATGGTATCATAAAGAGGAGCTCTGGAATTTCTAAGGTGATCACTGATCAGGAACTTCTCGTCTCGATCTATTCATAATTCCTACGATACTAGTGCCCAACTCCTTCTGTGTTTTAGCCAATGATAGTGAAGTAAAGTAGTTGTCGGTGGTGACGTTTCGTCCCTTTTTTAGAAAAGGATTTTTTAGAGACATCACAACATATTCTGGAACAGATTCGTTCTGAGGCCGCTGATTATCCTTCCCCAGGTATGGGATATCGTTGCAGAGTTACTTTCAGTTCACATCTCTAGGCATCCAGTAGTTTATACCAAATTTATCAGGCTTATTGGCCCTGTATTGAATAAATGGACAGCGACATTGTGTAGGATAAAGTTGTTCATCTACTGTAAGGAATGCACCTAGTATGTAGCAAGCCTTACAGTTTTCAATAAATTTGTTCCAAATAGTTGAAACTAGTGCAAACGCATCCGTCTTTAGCCTTTCAGAACGGGATGACCTGTCATCAAATCTTAAAAATCTCATCAGCTCCACAAATCTGTCCCTTGCCATGGTATCAGAAAATATAAGTGGCCCCCACATTTTGGACCATAGTTCAACTAGTTCAAGGCTTCCGCACCCAAGTGCACCCTGCAAGTAAATTACGCTGATGAAAGCGTCTAACTCATCCAAGGAAACAGTTCATTTCTCTTCATTTTTCTTCTCTCTTGCTTCAATCACGGTAGATTTTTTGATATGTTGAAGAATCGACTCATCAATGAACAACTTCCAAGCAGATGCATGGCTGCTGTCCCTTACATGTCTCTTAGCATAAGCAGTAGGGCCTCCTTTTTCTTCAACAACATTAAGTTGCTCTGTTCTACCAGGATTCTGACCTGGATCGATGATCTGCCACTCAGTACCCTTATCTCTACTAAGAATTTTTGTAAGTGCAGGAAGTTTTTCCTCTTCATATTGCCTTTTTCTGCCCCTTTCTTATTATTGGTTGTGTTGAAGTGGTTCCGTTACCTGAAGCTTTAGTATAACTAGTAGGCATTCTATTTTCACTTGCCGCTTGTGACGCACTCAAATTGAATGGTGTACACAGTGCTGCAAGTCATGTTCAAATGATGGTTGTATCGAGCTATGCCCATACCTTACCTCCCTCGCAGCACGAAAATTACAGGAAATGTTATCTTAAATTTGATTTTCTGAAAATAATTAAGCAAAGCAAATATATGTGTATATTGTGTATAAACAAGAAAATGACTAACTACATAAATGCACCTATTAGGAATACAGTTTCATGTTATGCAATATCTAAAGAAAGCAGAATAAAACTTACCATTCAAATAATCTTCACTGAATGACTCATCTTCCGATTGTCTGATTCAGCTGGAGGTTGATAATCATCTTCACCACTACCATCTTGTGATACATCGTCTGGTATATCATGAAATATAGCCAGGATTTCATCTGGTTTCAAACCACGAGACATATTACAGGCATAGATTCACAACATACACTGCTATAATGAACAGTTGGTATGAAGACGGACAAAGTAGATTAGTGACAGTGAGAAATCCAACGACAGTGCGAGCGAAAGCCTAACAAAATTGTAACGGTCAAAAATGACCGTCTCCGGGGTTCATGGTCAAACATGAAAAAACGCCCACGTAAATAATGACATGCCGAAAATTATTATGCTATATAAAACTAGAGGTTATATCAGGAAAAGTCATGAAAGGCCAAGCTTCGTTTTTAAAAACCGGCGGAACTAAACTTATTTAAATATCAAGAACGGTCAAAATGACCGCTACCGGGGTTCTAGTGTTAAGACCTATATTGAAACTTTTTCATGAATTCATATTACCACTAACATGGACGAGAAACTCACTTTCAATAACAATTTTGTAACCAAAGATCTTCTTTTGCTAGTAAGAAAAGAGCAGGTAGAAGGGTTGAAATTACTAATGAGTGAAGGTTGATGTCTAATTCCCTGCTCCTTTCTTTGTCAACAAGTGAAAGGTAAAAATTGTCCTTGGCCAACCATCTATATGTACAGCAACAAAGAAATACTGAAAACTATTTTTCTAGGAATTAAAGTGTTTCTCAAATTAATGTGCCTAACATCCGCTTACATATATAGGATGGAAGGGAAGTCATTATATTCCTTCTAATATGTGCTTCATAGAAGCATTACAAACAAAAAAGTCATCATTTTGTTCTTTGATCAGCCGATTTTGAAAAAATAAATGGTTTTTGTTTCAAATTGGATGCGTAATTCCACAAGAATGTACGAAGATAACAGTTTGCCACTTGTAAGATGCGTAGAGTAACTTATTTCTGACATTGCTTCAGTAGTAATTATGGGACATCACACAGGGTTTCAAAATAATTAATCATTTAAAAGACGCGAAGGAATTCTCCAAGCGCCTTTTTCAGACACGAGGGAAGTCGACAACGTTATGTTGAGGTTGGTCAGTGAATTGACCTGGTTTCTGGATGTAAACATTTTCTCTTTCGTCTGATGTTTTGGCAGGTAACGGTTGTGATTGGCCTACACATGGAAGGAGACCTTCATGAGACGCTTGGTAGTGAACCCTGTTTGTTTATGGACAGAACCAGTGAAAGTGACACAATCTGTAGTGTCACCAGCTTGTTTTGACAAAACAATCTCCATAGGAAATGGTCAGAGACAAAAATGTAAGATATAAAATGTGCTCCAAATACTGAGATCTACCACTGGTTTAAATTAATGTAATGACTTCCCTTCCACCCGGTGTGAATCCTCTGGATTTTTTCTTCTGGGGAGACATGAAAAGCAGGATCTACAAAACAGCAACTACAGCCTTCGAATCTTTGAGAGAATGCATTTATCTGACTGCAGAAGAAATACGCAACAATGAGGGTGTTTTTGTTAGAGTGCAACATAATTGGTTAAAAAGGTGTGAGGCTTGTAGGTGCACAAATGGTGTACATTTTAAACAATACTGGTGAAGTAGGTGAACCATTTGGTTCACTGCTTATTCTTTTGCTGTCACCTTAAAAATATCATTTGGTACGCTTTGTAAGAGCTTACAAATGTACCTTTATGTTTATAAGTCAGATGGTTTGGTTTGTTAAATTATAGCAGTATCAGCTACGAAACAATTTAAGTTTAATATTGAAGGAAATGATAAACAATATCCTTAGATTGTGAGTTTAGGTTACAGTATGCTTTACTGGAGAATTCAGATGTACTTATTTTTTACGACGTAGCAGACACAGCATGGTATCTGTGTTATCCATTTCTTTAAGAATTTGAAAGGAGGATTTAATATAATTTTTGACTCCAACTAATATTGCGCTACTTATCTGTCTATTTTTGGGTAGTAGGTGTAGTAAAAATCCAGTAAAATTGAAGTATTTAAGTTAATCATTGGTTAGATTTGCTTCTTGTATGACAAATATATCTATTTTATAATCAAATGCAATTTTATTCAATTCTATTCTTTTTGTTTGGGTGAGACCACCTGCATTCCATTGTAGAATTCTGATGTTAGATCTTCTATTTGTATAAAGTTTTCGTTCTCGAGAAGTAGTCCCCGCCCGGAGATCCGAATGGAGGACTATTTTAACTCCGGAACATTTTACCCCTCGAGTCATATTTCATAATTTGATATTGAAGAGAGCAATAGCAGTAATAGTAACCGTTTTTAGAGAGCACCATATTTTTATGTTTTGGCGGTCACATCGCTCTCTCATAACCCCCAGAATGTCTGGAGGACCACACCTGTCTTTGGTTTACGGGTCTCACCGACCTGACCGGGAGAATTATCAAAATAAATCCACCGACCATATCCTCTGTTTACCAGAGGACGTATACATGCCATGACAGGTCAGCATGTTAGGGGTTAAGAGTTTAGAGAGAAATTAGAGAAATGGAGAGGTTGGAAAAATAAAGACTCCCTAGCCCTCAGGAACCCTAATAGCATACAATGTATATATAAAGCCTTTATTTACTTACTGCAGCGAAGTTCTTGTAACAGCAAAAACAAAAAAAAAATTCAAATCTTTCAAAACCAAAGTCTGAGACTAATTATAGGTGCTATCAAAACCACACTAATAGCAGCTATGGAAATACTAACCAACCAATGCCCCATTGAATATGAAATAGAAAAAGTGGCTCTTATTCAACACGAAAAGTTGATCAAACTCCCATTCAATACATGGCACAAGAGAAATTTTATACATACACTAAAGACTCAGGAGAGCTTTCTTTCCAAAATTCAAGACATTAAGAAGAATGTATACCTTCCTAATTCAAAGGAAAACTTCGTATCTAAAGTCAATCTGACACAAACATTAGACATCACTTATTACTTACACCTGACAGAAGTAGTTAAGAAAAGTGATACTCCAACTAGTGTCCTAAAATTATTGGCATTAGAGACAATCCATACTAGATTTCCAGAACACAAATGGCTCCATATTTATACTGATGGATCATTTATATCAAACCAAGATGGAGCAGGGGCTGGAGTCACGTGTCGCCTCTTTTCCTATTACAAATCTTTAAGTTATGGAACTACAAACTTTGATGGAGAAATTGAAGCAATTCGAATGGCCCTTCAAAGCTCTTGTATAGAATATCACATTTTAATCAAGCAGTTATTCTCTCAGATTCCAGGGCAGCAATTATAGCAATTACCTCTAAGTTGTCACCAAAAAACCAAACAATTATAGAATGATGGAAAATCCTTACCCATCTAACAACACTTCAAAAACACCTAGTCTTCCAATGGATACCAGCTCACTGTGGACTGACTGGTAATGAGAAAGCTGATTTTCTTGCTAAAAAGGGTACCGGCAATGTGCAGAAATCTATAGTTAATCTACCATTTTATGCAGCTAAACGATTAGTCAACTCTGAATTCAAAAAAGTTATATGCAAAATATTACTATGAAAAATCAAAAAATAAAAGATGGGAACTACCAAACATTCAAAGAGTAATTCCTAAGTATCCTCGAAAAACAGCAGTTGCAACCTTCAGGTTGATTACAGGACGATTGTCTGGCAAAACATTTAAACAGAATTGGGATATATTCTTCACCACTCTGCCCTCTATGTGATCTGCAAGAGGAAATGGACCGAGACCACCTTCAAATATGCCCGACCACTTCTAGCACCCTATCCATCAGTGAAAAATATTGGAGAGCAAGAGGATTAATGACTTCATTGTCAGAAATCCAGCATTAGCTAACAACATTGCATACTGTGTCAAAATTTGGACATGAGAAAGCTGTGCGCAAGATGGTGCCACGTTTGCTCAAAATGGAAGGAAAACTGAGGATGTTTCAGTCAAATGTTCGGCGATGTTTTGCCCCAATAAAGCTGAGTTTTTACATCGCTTTATAACCACAGATGAAATGACCTAAGATGAAGGAACAGTCGAAACAGTGGATTGAAAGGGGAAAATCAGCTCCAAAGAATGCAAAGACAGTTCTATTTGCAGGCAAGGTTATGGCATCCGATTTTTGGGATGCATGTGGGATAATTTTCATTATCTCCAAAAAGAAAAAGCAATCAATGTTGAGTATTCAGCATTGAGCATTTGAGTGGTGAAATCAAGGAAAAATGGCTACATTTAGCAAAAAAGAAAGCTTTGTTTCACCAATACAATGCACTCATTCACACATACATTATCACTATGGCCAAAAACAATGCATTAAAATATGAAGTGCCTTCTCATGCACCCAGATTTAGCCCCCCCTGATTATTTTATTTTAAACTTGAAGAAATGGCTTATTAATAAAAGATTTGCCAATAATGAAAAGGTGGATTCTGCAGTTGATGGCTATTTTGTAGATCTTGGTGGTTCTCACTATAAACAGGGTATCAAAGCTAGGAAAAGTATATCGAGTTGAAAGAAATAAAGATGTTTTCTCCCAAAATGTTGTGCTTTCTCTGTTAGGTAGGATACTTCTGGGACAGTCCTGCTATAAGCATCACAGAAAGCAATAAAAAGTGGTTATTAGGATAGTGATGAAGAATTCCTTTAATATGAGCTAAGTGAACAGTAATTGTAATAAGTATTTGATGTAATGTACATGTTATGGTAATTTATAATGAAATAGTGCAGACAAGACTCACCTATAGGGCACAATGGAGAGAAGGAAGGGAGAGTACACATCTATCTTGTGTCTGTCAACCTTCTTGAACAAGAACTACTTATTTACTTTATGATTGTTTTATTCTGCAAATATTAACTAAATTATAAATATTGTGACAATATCAACAAAGTCCAATTACTTTTACTGTAATTTAATTTTTCTTCTAAAACTGAAGCACAAAATGGTACGTAATCACCTAGGGCCCTTAAAGCCTACTCACTCATTCATTCACTTGAGACAGAATATTGACTAATAGAAAATTGTTCATGTAAATATTTTTGTAAGAGTGTGTAAATTTTTAATTCTTTTAATTTGGGTGTATCAGGGACTTATTTCTTTTGATAATACTCAAAATAGACAATGTCTTCTCAACTGTTTGAGTTCGACCAATGAGAACTGTTGCGCGGATGAATACATAAGAATGGCGGTGTTGCGTCATAGGACGCTCAGAAACTACTTTCATTAGCGTCTGTGACTTCAAAGTGTAAGGACGTATAATTGTTGATGGCGTGTGAATATGTGAATTACACCAAAACTTTTAAACAGCATGGACGCTATCCAATTTTAACAGTTATTAACTAGCTGAAACTGTAACGAATAGTGTATATATCGAATAAATGTGTTTCTAATAAAAGTACGTTGGTTTATGCATTCCATTCTACGACCACCTCCCCTGCAGAAAAGAGTGGCGTCTGCTCTAACAAACTTTCCACCTTTTAGCAAAAACAGTGCTCCATTTGATGCTATATTCACGCTAATATATGACCATCTTCTTTTATAATAAAACCCCGCCTCAAATGGCGCCCAACGTGGGGCGCGAATTTAGAATGGAATGCAAAATTACGAGTGCGATAAACATCAAAAAGGACGCTATCTCATCGTGCAGGAAAAAGACGCCATTGAACATCGTTTGATATCAACGATCCGTCAAAACATCGATACACGGAGAATCAACGTGGGAAAAACACCGGAGATCATCTGGCGAAGTCAACTACCCAGGAGACGTAAATAACCGGACGAAGAACCAGCAGAAAAAAAAGTAGGATCCAAAATTTGTCTTTATTTTATTTTTATTTATTAATGCTACTTAGAAGTGGAAAAGTAGCAGGACTTTCAACATTAAGTGAATTAGATAAAGGAATTAAAATGTCGCGAAAAGAGATAGAAACAGGAGTGGGGGAAGGGGCAGATAGGCCTAGTTATCAGGAAGGATCAGAAGGTGCGGAACAGGCGGAAATAAGCAAAGACCAAAGGTTAATGATGATGATGTTTGAAAGACTAGAACAAAGTTTAGGTCAGAAAATGAAACAAAATAACATAGAATTGAAACAGGATATAGAACAAAGTTTAGGTCAGAAAATGAAACAAAATAACATAGAATTGAAACAGGATATAGAACAAAGTTTAGGTCAGAAAATGAAACAAAATAATGCAGAATTAAAACATGACATGGAACAAAGTTTAGGTCAGAAACTGGAACAGAATAAGGAAGAGATAGGTCAGAAAATGGAGGAAGTGAGAAAAGACTTAGAACAGAAAATGGAATTAGGTAGACAGAACTTAGAACAGCAAATGGAATTAAGCAGACAGAACTTAGAACAGAAAATAGAATTAGGAAGACAGGAGTGTAAAGAAAATATGAAAGTAATGGAAACTAATTTAAAATTAGTACATAAAAACTTAAATGAAACAAAGGAAGCCTTAGAAGCTAGGATAGAAATTGTAGGAGATAGGATGGGAAAGATAGAATCAGAGATGAAAGAGAATAAAATAGTATTGGAAGAAGAAATTGCTAGATGTAGGGATGAAATAACAGAATGTAATACAAGTGTAGACTGTAAGATAACAAATGTAAAAGCAGAAATAACTGAGGAATTGAGGAAGGAGATTGTGGTAGTAAAGAAAGACATTATTAATGAAACTGTAGAACAAATTGTAATTCCTAAAATTAAGACAATGAATGATGTGATGCTTTCACAACAGGATGCTATAAATGATATGAAACAAAGCCACTTAGAAATAAAGAATGATTTAAAATCAATCTGTGAAGAAATGAAAAAAGGGAAAGAAAATTTGGCTAATGTAAATGATGTTGTGAAGGCATTACAAAGACAAGATGATTTAGATGTAAGTAATGTACAAGATGAGAGTTACTTGAGTAATGTACAAAATGTTGACTCACCATACAGAGAAAGAGGTTCACAACCAAACAATGACATAACACATAACACATGTTACACCAACAGCATATTACATGAAATCACACCACCTACATTTGACGAGGAGAAGGGAGACGATCCAAAACTCTTTGTTAAAGAGATGGAAGAATACTTTAAAGTGAAAAGGATACCAATTTTCATTCCTTTTTCAGTAAGAAGAACAAGGCTGCTAGGGCGGAATATATTTTCTGTGTTAAGAGCTAGACTGTCAACAGCATCTCAGCCTGAAGTGGAATTGGGAAAACCATAATCAGAAAAACAATGCCCATGAATTAAGATGAATATAGCCAATGCTAAGCTCGAAGAAATGTTGAACCAAACAACAATGAATAATAACCCAATCAAGAAAATTAATACCATTAGTAACATCAGAGTTTAAGAACCGACTCAATAACCTGCCTATACGTAAGCTTATAAGACAAAGAAGGCAAAGAACTGAATAAAGTATTGCCATAAATAAGATCATAATCATTAGCTCAAAATTTGTATCCTGTTTTTCCCTCCTCATAGCAATGAATACAAGTCAAAAACCACATGAAACACTTAAATTATATTTGTGTCAATGTCAAATGTACAATAACTGAGTATGTGTTGTATAAGATCTGAATATATGTTGTACAATAACTGAATATGTATTGTATGATAACTGGATATATTGTGTAATAACTGAATATATTGAGTGATAACTAAATGCATTATGCAAAAACTGAATGTGTATTGTGTAATAACTGAATATGTATTGCATAATAACAGAACACATATGTGGTATGATAGCAGCATATATTGTACAATAACTGAATATGTATTGTGTAATAATTGGACATGTTGTGTAGTAATCAAATGTGTTGTACAATAACTGAATATGTATTGTATAATGACAGAAGGTGTGTTGTATAATAACAACATATATGGTATGATAGCAGGATATATTGTACAAGGACTGAATATGTATTACATAATAATTGGACATATTGTGTAATAACTAAATGTGTTGTACAATAACTGGATATGTATTGTATAATAACCAAATGCATTGTGTAGTAACCGAATATGTGAAACTTATAAAGACATATTGTATTATGTCAAAACAAAGGACAAAGACAAACAGTGAAGAAGACTGTAAAAAAAAAAAAAAAAAAAAAAAATATTGTACAAAGTGATTGAATCATTGGAGTAGGGAGAAGTATTGTATTGTGTTTCAAGATTGTGAATAAGGTGACAACTTGAAAAACAAAACAAGGGGCATATGAGACAGAATATTGACTAATAGAAAATTGTTCATGTAAATATTTTTGTAAGAGTGTGTAAATTTTTAATTCTTTTAATTTGGGTGTATCAGGGACTTATTTCTTTTGATAATACTCAAAATAGACAATGTCTTCTCAACTGTTTGAGTTCGACCAATGAGAACTGTTGCGCGGATGAATACATAAGAATGGCGGTGTTGCGTCATAGGACGCTCAGAAACTACTTTCATTAGCGTCTGTGACTTCAAAGTGTAAGGACGTATAATTGTTGATGGCGTGTGAATATGTGAATTACACCAAAACTTTTAAACAGCATGGACGCTATCCAATTTTAACAGTTATTAACTAGCTGAAACTGTAACGAATAGTGTATATATCGAATAAATGTGTTTCTAATAAAAGTACGTTGGTTTATGCATTCCATTCTACGACCACCTCCCCTGCAGAAAAGAGTGGCGTCTGCTCTAACAAACTTTCCACCTTTTAGCAAAAACAGTGCTCCATTTGATGCTATATTCACGCTAATATATGACCATCTTCTTTTATAATAAAACCCCGCCTCACACTCACTCACAAAAGCAGTGTACAGTTCTTCCTGACCTTGTAACTCACAGCTGTTCAGTCCTCTTGTAACCCTGACACACACACACACACTGCTATCTCGTTCAACACTCATGATTCCATCACAAAACAACTCTACTCCTTTGTCTTACAAAATTGCTGGCTTTGATGATACACTCATTCAACACTCACTAAAACTGTTTCACTCCAAGACATATCAGTATCCTGTCTCTGTCTACACATACAGTTATCATGATGACTGTACACACATACACACATATTGCTAACAGCTATCTTGTTCAACTATTTCTTCAGATACAACTACTATTCTTCCCTTTTGTCTCACAAACTGCTCTTTCTTGCCACCCCACTAGCCATTGTAGGCGAGAATGACATAGCATGGAATTTTCTGTAAATTCACCTTTTTCTCGATGCTTTCATAAACAAATCGGCAGCTGGAAGTCTCACAAACACTCTAGAAACTCCTTTGTTCTGCTGCTCTATTGTTGTCAGTCATGTACTCACAAGCAGAGCTGTGAGCCAGCGTAACCTTGAGTGCCCTTTGATGTATGCCGGCCGGCATCACAATATTGAAAATAGGAAAGTGGATAAGAGGAAATCATTTTCAAATGCTCTTGGAATAAAATGATGAATCTTGACAATGTGAAAGAACCTGAGTCATGCAGGTGGAATTATACCAAAGAGAATTTTGCTGCTACAGTTACTCATAAATGTAATATTAGCAAATATACTTAAGTTATTTTGAAATGGTTATATAGAGCCCCAGCAGTTTTTGGATCTGAACATTTGAAACTGTGATGGAAAACTAACCATTTTTCTCATGTCTAGTTTGGATTTGCTTATGGTGTCATTGCTAAGCTATATACTTTTCTACATGCCTATATATAATACATCCTTTATATTTTGAAAATGTTCATTTATGCGGCCTGAATTCTACTTTGTGACACTGAATAGTGTTCATTGTTTTATGATATGTCAGTCTTATACCGGGTGCCCTTTTATTTTCAAATGTTGAAAAAAATTATACTCAAAGATGAAAAAACAAAACTTAAAAGAATATTAACTCAGAACTGTAAAAATTTATGAAAAATCTTTGATGTGATAATATCCCCTCTGTTGGAAGTCCCAGCCTCATATTAAACGTCTGCATGGGCAGACATTCTTAGATCTGACCTCAACCAAGCCCAAACCCAGCTCGAGCTTTAGAATGAGTAGTAATGTACCACTTGGCCTGAGCCTGATTGTGTAGTTTTGTTTTAAATGTATAGACAGCAATATGCTCTGTTTACACTTTGCAAAGAAGAAGGAAAAATGCATTGCTAGTGCTACAAAGAAAAAACAAACATGCCTTGGATTCGAAGTAGTATGTTAGATTTTGTACATGGAATGAGTAAATGGCTTGAATTGTAGCTGAGTAGTGAGAAATAAATATAGTTGCTAACCATTCTCAATCTGTGCTTTTACTAGCAGCAGTAGCAGCATTTGAAACATTGTCAACAGAATGATCATATAGAATTGCTAGTAATGAAATGCTACTATAATTGTGCTAATCTCAACATTTCAACATTGGTGATAAAAAATGTGATAAATTATTTTTTACCTCTTAACGTTCAAGCCTGGGCCCGGCCTGAGCCCAACAAACATTTTTCAAATTAGGCCTGATCCTGTGGGGACCTCTACCTCATATAGCAAAATGTTACATTGTCTGTGCGTCTTTAAGTTGCCAACCTTAATCAGCTAGGATTTATAGAAACTTTGTGTTAAACACAGAAACTTTGCAGGTTATGAGAATGAAATGGACACGCTGTATTAATGTGCTTATAAGTAATATGTTTATGGTATTTTTGTGATTCTTGGTTATCTCAATAAACACACCAATAATTCTCTTAAACAGTTACACATATAGGGTTTAATGTTCATGCTAATCTGTTGACACTCAATTGGTTTCTTATTTGTGAGACTAAGTTTGTTAACCTCTTACTTTTGTCTTTTTCAGAGCGGAAGGGTCAAAAGCAGTGACACATGCTTTGAGGGACTTTGCCCGGCTATTTCGCTGACTAGAAGAAATCCTCTGGAGGCAGGAGGGAAATGTGAAATATTTTCGGGGGACATTTTAAAAAGAGTATATATTGTGTAATCAAACAGACAATGGTATATGAATAAGACAAATAACAGAAGGCAATATCCACCAGTGCAGATTATTGTGCTCCAAATCTTTTTTTTTTCTTTTTTTAATTAATTTTTTTTTATTATTTTTTTTTCATCAGAAGTTATTAAGAATGCAAGAGGTATATATACAAGTACAATGCTTTGCATTTTTCCAAAAAAGAAATAATAGAGGACTTATTTGAGCTCGTGTATTCTCTTATTTTTCAATTTGGTAACTATTTTCTGTTATGTAAATGACCAATGTAGATGAATTACATAATCAACAGTTTTTTTAAAAAAACGAAAGAAACATAATTGGCAAGACACCTGTTGAAGTACGTTCAGTACCTGCATATTTTACAGTTGTTTAATATGAATTTCGGAATTTGAAATTTTATTGAACACCTCTTTTAACAGCTTATGAAATTCAAAAAGAAAAACATTTTGTGATATGAATGAAAAGAACGGTTGTTATTCAGAAAGAATAATAAGACCTTAAGTGTCCTGGTCAACTGTTATTGCTGTATTTGTATTTCAGATGCCTTTATCTAACTTATCCTATTGAATTTTTTGCTTCCTTACCTTTGATCCTACTATGTTGAAATTGTTTTTCATTCTGCTAAAGTGAACAAAACTACTCAGCATGAGATCAATGTAAATACAAATATAATTTGAATCTCTTGTAAAGATTGGACAAACTGCTAAATCATGACTTCAAATAAATAAAAATGACCTATTCTCGAGAATGCAATGAACATAATAGCCTAAAATTTCAAAGAATTGTTGAATATCGTTTAAGAATAAAAAGATACACTCTTACAGACTAAAACTGTTGCAGAAACAAAAATCATACATTTTGCTTATAAATTTACTTTTCATTTATAAACACGCAATCGTTCCTTCTGGTTTTTTTCTAGAAAAGAAACAATTTAATAGATTGCTTTTCTACATATTGTAACTGGAAATAATTTATTACATAATAATTTGAAGTTGAGCAAATAACTGATTGAAAGTTGGAATCAGGACTGAAAAATTCAATGCCATTGCGGGATTTGAACCATGGATCTTCCAATTCATGTGCAGTTGCTCTAACCATTGAGCTACCATGGTCAACTTGCCAGTATGACACTAAGTTCCCAACTGATTTGTACTTTCCTGGTAGACCACAAGGGAATCTCACATCAGAGATAAATGTTACCTTTCTTTGAGAGATAGAACTGGAACTTAAAAATTCAATGCCACAACTGGGATTTGAACCACAGACCTTCCGCTTACCGGGCGGCTGCTCTACCACTGAGCTATTGTGACAAACTGCCAGAATGGCATTAAATTCTCAAACCAGTTCTACCTCTCAAACTTTGCCCACACACGGCTTGTGTGTTTAAAAAACACCAACAGTAAGTTTGTTGGCATAAATAAATAATAGTTACCTTTCTTCTTTATGCTGGACTGGACTTTCTTGTTCATACTGCAAGTGCAAATTCAGTATTGTGTCTTCACTGACCAAGCTGAGTTGAAGCTTCAGTTTATTAACTGGTTATTCACAGATGGTAGTAAGTGCATAAGTGTTTCTTAATGCGTAATGGGAGAACTCACGATTTCTTCTGATCTCAAACGTTGTAAGGGGAAACCCTTGCGAGGTGGCGAGAAGCAAATAATACTGCATGTTTTTAACCTCTTAACATATGTATTATTTTACAATGTGATGGCTCTTTTGTCACCTATTTTTTTATTGCTGAAATGAAATATTCCATTAAATACAGTAGTAGTAACAATGGAATTAATTTTTACGAGCTTAACAATGCAGATTTTACTCTCTGAATTTCCCCTGGATTAAAATCACAGGTATACTTGTGATATGTTTAAACCTATTTTTCTGCTGAAGCACTAAGAAATGAACAGGAATAATAAATGATAAATATTAGAACCATTAAGTAAAAATTGAAGCTATTGACAGTGAAGCAACAAGATTCTAAAATAAGAACAAATTAGAAACTAAAAACTTCACTTATCTTAGTATGTTGATATCCTTTTTCTATTTTTCTGACCCAGGGGTTTCAAGCTATATCCAGCTCATTCTCAAAGTCATATAAACAAAATCGTTGCCAAGCTACAATCTTTTATTTTTGTGAAAAACAATTATTCATATTCAATTTTTTATTTACCAATCTCTGAAAACAAAAATTTAAAAATACAATCCATAGATGGCAATTCAAAGTTCATGACATGGTTCCTGTTTTTTAAAATAAAAATTTTTTCCCAAACCATTAAATCTATCGGATTACTTAACTGTTTTAATAATTTAACCTCTGAATTAATTTCATGATTAAATGACCAAAAATGATCTGCCACAGCTGATTTATCAGTTTGTTTATATTTAATATTTCTAAAATGTTCTTTTATTCTGGTTTCTAGATGACGTTTAGTTTTACCAATATAAACTTTATCACAATCTGAACAGCTAAATTGATAAATGCCAGATTTTTTATAATTTGGTATTTTATCTTTTTTTGAAAAATTAAGTAAATTTTGTATATTAAATTTATTTTGAGGGACCAAATTTATTCCATATTCTTTAAAAATCCTTGTAAATTTTTTATTAGCCCATGGATGGTAAGTAAACTTTTTAAAAATATAATTATCTTTTATTTTTTTAAGGGTTGAAACTTCTTTGACAGCTTTTTGATATTTAAATTCCCCTATCCTTTTATGTATAAAATCTGTATTAAAACCATTAATTACTGCAGTGTTAATAATATGTTTATATTCTATGTCAAATTCATCTTTATTAAGGGGTATATTTATTAATCTATAAATTAAACTATTAAAAACAGCAAATTTATGTGCAAATAAATTTGCTGTTTTTAATAGTTTAATTTATAGATTAATAAATATACCCCTTAATAAAGATGAATTTGACATAGAATATAAACATATTATTAACACTGCAGTAATTAATGGTTTTAATACAGATTTTATACATAAAAGGATAGGGGAATTTAAATATCAAAAAGCTGTCAAAGAAGTTTTAACCCTTAAAAAAATAAAAGATAATTATATTTTTAAAAAGTTTACTTACCATCCATGGGCTAATAAAAAATTTACAAGGATTTTTAAAGAATATGGAATAAATTTGGTCCCTCAAAATAAATTTAATATACAAAATTTACTTAATTTTTCAAAAAAAGATAAAATACCAAATTATAAAAAATCTGGCATTTATCAATTTAGCTGTTCAGATTGTGATAAAGTTTATATTGGTAAAACTAAACGTCGTCTAGAAACCAGAATAAAAGAACATTTTAGAAATATTAAATATAAACAAACTGATAAATCAGCTGTGGCAGATCATTTTTGGTCATTTAATCATGAAATTAATTCAGAGGTTAAATTATTAAAACAGTTAAGTAATCCGATAGATTTAATGGTTTGGGAAAAAATTTTTATTTTAAAAAACAGGAACCATGTCATGAACTTTGAATTGCCATCTATGGATTGTATTTTTAAATTTTTGTTTTCAGAGATTGGTAAATAAAAAATTGAATATGAATAATTGTTTTTCACAAAAATAAAAGATTGTAGCTTGGCAACGATTTTGTTTATATGACTTTGAGAATGAGCTGGATATAGCTTGAAACCCCTGGGTCAGAAAAATAGAAAAAGGATATCAACATACTAAGATAAGTGAAGTTTTTAGTTTCTAATTTGTTCTTATTTTAGAATTAGAACCATTGTTTATATTTTTGTGGCTTGTGAAGTACCCTGATGGCCTAGTTATTATGAAATCTAGAGAAAGAATCGAGAGATTGCTAAAAATGAGACAGAACGAGCAAATTTGGCCTTTTAAAACATATATTGGTAGAGCATACATTGCATTTTATTATTTTGTCATAATTAAAAACACGAGTATACTTTAAAATAAAACCAGACAAACATCCCAACTGGACATCAAAAGTACAGTTTTTGGGACCTTTAATTTACGCTAAATTCATATTTATTAAGTTGATTTTTTAAAAATTTTATGCTTATTGGAGCGGTCTTCAAAGGACTTGACGACAATGGACACTGCAATGTAATAAAAAGACAAAGCCTCTTTAACCTCTTGTCAAGCAGATAAACATGCCAAGTATACCCCCTATGAGTGCAGCTGTCACTGGTGTAGTGGCGACCAGCGCAGCAGAGGGATGGTACCTGAGGTGATTCCCGGAGAATGCGGCTGGTCTTCCAGGGACTACCGTTTAGTGGGGAAATATCGGACAGATGACGCTGATACGAAGAATAGTGGTATTCATCCAGCACAAGCTTAACTTTCCACATGTACTGGTTCAGTCTGTGACGTTGCTGAGGTTGACGGTGCAGTTGCCAGCAACGACGGATGCAATGCTTCTCTCTCGGTAGCTGAACAATTGTCTGAGGCAGTATTTCATGATATTATATGTGGTGGCCGAATAGAGGCAATCATGGTAGAGGTGAAATGAATTATAGCCACATCAGCATCCTGCTTTTGTGTCAAAGGAGGATGCAGGTAGAGCTCCTGGTTAGGTTAAGACAGTATTTCATGCAAGCCCTCTGAAATTATTCCAATTGTCAAAACAGAGACAGCAAAACCCCCCTGAAATGATTCCGTGAGAATAGAGGCAGCATATGCCAACTTCTTTTGTTTTAAGATTCGACGATCAAGAGAAAGAGTTGACACTGATCGATAGTTCAGTTACGGAAGATGTTAAATGTCCATTGTGTTGTCAAAGGAATTGTGATTTATATGTAATGCTTATAAATGAAACTGTTTTGCAACTGATGTTAACTTAATTCAACTATTTGCTATGAATTAAAGCAAGTGAAACAGATATATGATCGTTAGCTATGCTTAGCCATTCCTTATCTATGACGAAATCTGGCATAGATAAATTTTGTAAAAGGAATCATATATAGACAGGCAATCCGAGTGTGAATAAAGTGTTTTGGATATTCTCGGAAGCGATCTTAATTCATTAGTAATTGTATTACATCTGTACTACTGAGATTAAAATTTAAGAACTCTCAAGCTCTCCAACTGATGCTAAGCTGCGAGGGGCAAAAGTTATGCCAAGGCTTTCATGTACAAATACTGCGTTCCACAAATATACACAAATAACGGATAAAAGTAGAAAAACTTCGTTCCAGGGTGATGCTGAAAGTGGTCCCAGTCTACGTGTCCCTGTATCAAGGGAGGAACGTATAAACAGTAGATTCTGTGGTTGCAAGAATGGAACTATGATTGGAGTCCATTTCAGGCAAAACGCGCAGGAGTAAAGGTTGCGTAGTTCTTTATTAGAGCGATATCAAGAAAATTTGGGAGGAGTGTGACTTTATTAGAGCAAAAAGTAAGTGCTCCAGGGACAACGACGGGGGCAGCACGCTGAAGACGACGTTAGGTGTGCTAACTCGACAGCCCCAGATGATATTTTTGCTCTTGAGGTCTCCTAGAAGAATCGTAGGGGCAATGGTGGAAAATAAAAGCTGCAAATCCTGAATAGCCCAGCATGTTAGAGGGCGGTTTGTAGGCTGCCAAAATGAGCAGTTGGGCATTAGCAGTGGTGACTTGGATGGTGTAGGCTTTGAAGCTACGAAGTCGTAAGAGAAAGAGAGTGGTGCTTAATACGGCGTTAAATGATAGTGGCAAGTCTGGAGGCCACGACCCTGCCGGTACATTCTGTAGCCAAGAACAGTAAACTTCTCAGGAAGGTTTAGGTGTGTTTCGGAAACATAAGTAACGTTGACATTGTGCCGAGAAAGAAACGCAAGGGAACTTTGGCATTTGGATTTGAGCCCGTTAGCATTCCAATTCAGGAAGGTGAGAGTAGGGAAGACCGGGGCCAACTCAAGGGCCATGGTAGAAAATGTCAGCTAAGAACTTGGAAAATAAGGAGCGTAAATGTGGAAGGGAAAGGGAGAGTAGGAAGTTGAAAAGGGAAGATATGAGAGAATCCAAAACAGATGTCGAAGAGCACCTGTGTGGAGTATCTTTGGCAGATGACTGTTGAGGCCTAAAAAACCAGTGTGGCAAAGAAGAAGAGGATGAAGCTTGCCCAGGTACGGCCGGGAAATGACGATCATTGACAGGTGGGGGGCGGTGATTCACGCTCTGGAAGAATTATTGTGTTAGGAGAATTGTGACGGTGCTGCTTGCGTTAAATCGGAGATAATAAGAATATCTATAGTTTGCCACGTGTGTTTCCTCATAGTTTACACAAGGTGTCTGATGCGCCTTTTTTTTTTTTTTTTAAATTAACGTCCTCCAACTTAATGTCATATCGGACCGTGAATGAATGAAATGGATGAAATGATGCTCAAATGAGCCCAAGGTCCGTGGAACTTTAAGTTACCCGACATTCGTCTCTCAGGATAAGGGAAAACCTCGGAAAAAAACCTTACCCGGATAACTTACCCTAAGCGAGATTCGAACTTGCGACCTCTTGAACGTGAGGCAGACTAGTACAGGTTAGAAAAATGATGGTTGCCGCCTGCCGGGGAATTTAACACAATGTGCAGGAAAGTGGCTGAATTTCTTGGTATGTCCGTAACTTTGGCAGTTGGTGCACTGAGGGATGGTAGGATCTTTGCGGCGATGCTCTACGGAAACAACAGCATGTTAAATATGGCTCAGCTCGAAGATACGTGCATCCTCAGAATGGTCCAATTCGACTGCACAAAGGGACATCGGTTGCTCATTGTGAAAGAAGAGACGAACCACATTGTTGACAGGCAATTCTTCTGTTTGGAGTTCGTGGAGAACCTCGACCGTTAATGAGTAGGGAACCCCACCAGCGGCGTAGCGTGACTGTCAGATTCGGGTATGTAACCCAACGAATATTGTAAAGTTTGTTAAAATATGGCCCAATTTAAACAGAATTACCCTTCGCAGTTTTCATCTGTTGTTATCTTCTGAAATATTCGATAACACTGGGAGCATGATTCAGAAGAGAGTCTCTTCTGACAGAACTTATCTGTAAATCAAGTAAATGTCTCTTCAATATTTTGTCAACATTTAGTAACGAACGGTACATAGTTGTTCTTCACTATTAATGTCAGGAGTTTCATCTAACATTAATTAAACAAAGAAGGCATCAGAAATTTGTTTTTTAATTCCATATGTCATAACGGCACTCACTTGAAATTAAGTAATTCTGAACATCAGGAGAAGTAGCATGAAAAACAGTCGATTTTTCTAAGTGCACTTTCAGAGAGACGTCATATATTACTAATTCATTTAAATATTCAATATAATTGCCTCAGTTTTAAGATCATTCTCATTGTTCTCACTTTCTCATGAAAAGAAAGTGCCTATTTTCATAGAAAACATATAGCCCCAGAGAAAGTAAAGCACTGTTCTTTTTCACTTCATTGTTATGCGGTTCAACTGAGAGCTTGTACTATTTATTCAATGAAAATTATATTTCTGGAGTTATTCTAAACATTTTTGTTGTTTTTCGCATACTATGTGATAAAGGCCTCCGTAGCGCAGTTGGTAGCGCGCTTGCCTCTGGCGCGGAGGATCCGGATTCGATCCCCGGTACTAGCATGGGGACTTTTCCCCTGCTGGGAGGTCTGGCACGGGGTGCACTCAACCTCGTTAGGTCCCGGCGGGTCAGTCGAGCTACTTGAATAAAGAAGTAGAGACCCCAGATCGCGAAGGCTGCATAACTGGCCGGGAGGGATCGGACCGCCGACCACGTCCCACCCTCCAGTACTGCACTCCACTCATGACGCTTGTAGTGGGCAGAGGTGGGAACGCAGCAGCCGGGCGGTAAGCCTTGGCCTGGGAAGGGATGTTGCGCTAGGGGTTATGTGATTACAAGACTAATTGTGTTTTATGGTTGCCTTATAAATGCTACTTAAATCTTCATAACCGCCAGAATTCCATCTTTTGAAAAAAATTAACAAAGCATTTGCTTTAAATATAACGACAGAGTCAGGACTCACTTTCATAAAACTTCGATGTTGAAATGCCTTATACATTTTTTAATGTTCGTTGTAATATTGAGTGCGCACTTTGGAGAGCCTGCTTTAATTACATATTGCTTTTTAGAGGAAGTTTAATCTTTGGAAGCTTCTTACGTTCAGTTTATCAATCATAGAACGGTTTATTTTGATTTTCGGTACAACAACGGCACGAAAAAGCAGTTTTGTTTACTGCTCTGGCTCTGATTCATTTCGTGACCTCTCGGATGTGATTGCCTTCGTTACATACCTTCATTCCATAATCAGCACATATCTTGACCTACATTTTGTGTTAATAGTATGTAACCAACTGTCCAAATCATGCTCAAATGGCCACAATTGAAGAGTATGTACACATACAAGAAGCAAACCAATTCGCCAATTACTCCCTATTCACGAATTTAAATGCAATAATGAGAGTACGATTCTTAATATGAGATGTGGCCTAGCCTGGTGCATACCTTGGCTCAGATATACAGTACCAGCTTCCTCTGACAGCAGATGGCGTTGACCCAAGGTTTGTTTCGGAACGTACTGCTGCAGAGTGTCGCGAATTCAAATCACAATGTTTACGAAAGCCTGATTTTTTTTATGACATTAAAATGATTATGTACAATAAATTATAATGAATATCAATTTGGCAATCAATTCAAGGAAAATTACAGGGTGTGTAATACATCTCGCATCCATTGACGCTACGCCCCCATTCGCAACTTCAAGTTTCTGAGAATGTGGATCTTGAAAGTATGAAATGGTTGCTGTTCGTGCTCAAAAAACTTGGTGACCGAATGGTAATGGTGGTGCTGCTGATCTTTAACAGGTCCACGTTGTTGAGTTGTGAAGTCGGAAGAGGCATGAGAATGTAGGTCGGCTAAAACTTGATGATTGTTGACATCATGCAGAAAAAATGGATGGAATTTTAATGCTGGGTGTGTCGGTGGATGCAGCTTGTGCTTGGGGCCTCCGTGCTTCCAAAACAGCTAATCTGTTATGCACAAGTGATAAATCTACCATATAGTTCTGGGGAAGAGAAGAAGCAACGGCAGTTTTTCGCTTTTTAGTTACGTAGAAGGCAGCTTCGGGTGAAGACTAAGAAACGGCGAAGTGCGTTTACACGCTGCAGTTGAGTGGGGCAGACCAGCAGCGGTCGCACGTTGCGATGAGATCATGCTGGAGTAAGCCTCGGTAACAGAGAAAACGGAAGCAGGAGAAGAATACTGTTGGCAGTGGCTCACTGAAGGTTGTTGAAGTTAGGGAAGAGATAACGTTGATGGGGATAATTGCTCGGTGTCATTAGCAGTATTTATGGAGGAACGCAATAAGTGGCCAGTTCCATCTGGCTCTAGTTGCACTTGGAAAGAACAAGAATATCACACGATCAAACGCGCTAACGCAGCACTGTAAGTACGACAAACAGCTTAACGCACAGATGAACTATATAACAGCATACAATCACTAATCGCAACACTTGATAATCACGAGCAGAGTGAGAGAGAGAGAGAGCCGGTACCATGTCCGTCTCTCTCTCTCCACACACATATAAAGATATGCATGATAAATGCCCCCCCCCCCAAAAAAAAAAGAAAACACAGCAAAATAAAAGAAAGAAAGGATTTAAAACTAAAAGAGGGCATATAAATGCAAAATAACTACATTTAACTATGTAAATGGATAACAAGGGAGGAGGTTCTGCTGCAGTTAAGCAGCTCTTTGAAATCTTGAGCCAAAACGGTTTCAGTTTTTGAGGAGCAGGTCACCTAGCCAGTTTAAGTTGCAGCCTGAACGAAATATCACTTTCGAATGAGTGGGGATTCCTTGTCAGCATCAGTTACTCGCATTATTGAAAACATGTACTTTGGTACACACTTTTGAATACAATGACTTGCAGTAATATCCCAGCATTTAAACCGCCAAATAAACTAAAACACGTAGGGGAACGGCGGATAGTATGGCCCCCCTAAGGAAAACCGTTTATAATATGTTTGATTTTGCACAAAATAGGTCACAGATACATTAAAGCGTTTCTTTGAACACTTCCTTTATGTATATTATTTAAAAAAGTTAGGATAGTCAAGAGATACACACACACATTGAAGTTTTAAAAAAAGGCTTATATTTGGTGGCCAGAGAAAAGGTCGGGTAGTATGGGCCATACAAAAAAAGACAGGATTTTAAAATAAATAAAATACTTTTGGGGTAAAATAACATACAGAATGTTTATTTATCTATATATGAAGCGATTCAAAATAAAAAAATAAACATGTAATTGACAAAAGTCATTTGTATTCACACAAATACAAATTATGGTTTTTTGTGAACAAAAATTATCTCGAAAATCAGATCATAAAAGAATAAGGGTTTAACTAAGCTTTATCGAACAGTTATTGTTTTTACAGTAATCACAATAACAATGCAAAGGGTCTTCAATTACTGCACGAAGTTCATGAGCCCACCCCTCACATGGTTTGCACTGGATCCAGTTTTCTTCAAAACTCTCCCCACTCATAATGCAGTCTTCAAGTTCCTTATTTTTCTTTTCAACTTTGAATCCAAATCTCTTATGCTCTAGTAATATTTATACAAACTCTTCTTCAAATGTGAGGTTTTACATTGGTTTGCTGGTTTCTTAAGACATTTTTCTTAGAAGTGTAGTTTTAGGGACCTTAAAACTATTAGCTGCAGGTCTTGTAGTCATTTGACCCGCTAAGACGCATGAAACTGCCTGTTTCATAGCATCCTCTTTCCACTCTCCACGACCCTCACCTTCAGGCTTCTTCTTGAACTTTAGCATCGCGTTCTAAAAAAAAATTTACAATCTACTTAGGTGGCCCATACTACCCGACTTTTGTTTGGCCCATACTACCCGATGAACATTGTGCACTTAAACATGCTGAAAAACGAAAACGGCTTGAGCAACCGGAATTACATTACCACTGTATGATGTATATTAGTTCAGCTGAACGTTAGTACTAGTTTAGTAATTTGACTCCTTACCTTTAACAGCTAACAATGATCACAAAAGTTACGCGCAGCAGCAACCTAGCCACACGAAAACAAACAATATGTTGTGGCAGCCAAAACAAAGCACTTACATCAACCAACTTCTATAACAAAATGGAGCGATGAAAGAGGTGTAACCTTGACAATGTTTGCCTCTGCTACCTAGTGGTGAATCCGAGAAACACTAAGTGGTCCATACTACCCGCTGGCCCGTACTATCCGCCTTTCCCCTATGCCTAAGAATAGTTGCCTTTACTGGAACACATTCAATCTGCAATTTCGGGCAGATAATGGAATGGTGAACGTTGCTTCAAGATGAAATGCTTTCTCTTATTCCACATTTCTTATCTGGTGCTTTCGCCTTTAGAGTAAATTGTCTGCAGAGCTATACGTTGCCTGAACATGAGAAATTTGTAACTGAAAATAAGGGTTTTCAGAACCCTTTCCATGTTACACTGACCAGCCAAGGCATGTATGTGCAACTCGAAGCTTGTAATTCACAAGCTATAACAAAGATAAGAGTGCAGAAACAACCTTAGAAATACATAGTTGCTCTCTTCTGACACTCTGGATATTCTGCATCTCTGATGAGTATAATTTGGAAATTTCATTTGATTTATGCTATATCTGCCTTTCTGAAGTTAATTGGTTCACTTGAGGCGAAAGATGGGGAGCATAACGATGGGGCAGTGGCGAGACAGCAAATATTTGTATTAAAATGTCGACTTTCGGCGTTGTTTACGTGCAATAAGTTATTCAATTTGATGTATTTGTGTCTCCTCATCCTCTTTTCACGACCAACACGCCGAGGTTAAATCCCCCCTCACGTGACTGGCGCTGATATATTGCACTCACTCCGTTTCTCACGGGTAATTTGTCTTGCAACCCCCGGAGATTATCCGTAGGGTGTTTGTGGTCACAGCTCCCGCGTTTCCAACATGGCCATCCACCTCATGCCTTGCATTTGTGCACCAATTACTTTTTTAGATGCATTTATTTTGGCAACAAATTGGTGCTAAAACGTTTTGCATGCTTTCAAGTACATATTCGGAAATTGGTAATCCAGCCGGTGGAGCACCTGCTGGCTGTGCGAAGGGTTGCGGGTTTGATTCCCGGCTGGGGAGTGGAAATTTTCCTCTAGTCAAGATTTTTCCTATCCTCACCAAAGACTGGTAGTAAGAATGTGAATGTGGGTGTGGAAGAAAAAAAAAAAAAAAAAAAAAAAGAAAACCCAAAAATCCACTGTATACGAGTTAACGTCATTGTCAAACGTCCAACACGTTCCAAAAGAAAGGACTATTAATGGGTAAACTAGCTCTGGTTGTGCGGTCGATAATAATTTGACACTTGTAATAACTTTCAAGTTTGTAGTTTAAGAACCAAGGAACGTTAAATAGCCTCTCGCTTGTATTGTAATTTTGATTGATTTGCAAATTTGTAACCGGTTTGCTTCTATCGACGACCACCGACTGACGATTAGGACTCGCTGACGCTTGCCCTATGCCCAATACTTTCCACATCAGCGCACGATGTCCTATGCTTTACAACATGCTAGCTACTCAATGCTGAATGGCTACATCTGCTTTTTGTGTGCACAAGTTATACAAAGTGCAGAATAAAATACAGAAAACACGGACACTTTACGGCATACAAGCGAAATCCAAAACTGTATCGCATTCAAAATAAAAACACAACTAAGCCAAGTTTATAAGTACAGATCATTATGAGGACAAACGGTACATTCCAGAGCGTATTACAGAAAAAGACGGAACCAAGCCTGACCATATACCACAGCCACGAAAAGAAACCTCTGACGTACATATTTACCGTAGACAGAGAAATGATTAATTAAAACAAACACCTTTAATGAGGATACCTACTGACGATCCGTTTTTCTGCATTGCTTTTCTACAAATTACATAATGACTACAATAATTGGTGATAAACCCTGAAGATAGTGTGAGTGAACGTTACCGTAACAACTTTGTGGCAGTGCTTCAACTCTTCTGTATTTTACGGAAAACTGATAATTTTCAATCGATTTAAGTGTGTACCACAAGGACTGCTTTAGAATGCAGAAGATGAAATATAAGTTCGATAAAGAAAATTGAGGAGAAAGCTACACAAAGCTATCCAAATAAATTAATCAATCGTATCTTCTGCCTAATGGTGGTATTTCGCTCCGAACCATTTTGTCATTCACCATTCCTTTCAGTACATTTGTTAGCATCTTTTCTCATTCAGTGTCCAACACCATTATTTCTCCTCTTACTGATCAGTTTCAGTACTGTTCTTTCTTCAGCCGTTATTTCTAAACGTTTTCATTGCTTTTGACTGCTTTTTTCTGTTTAAAACGCTCCATTACTCTCCATATGCACGTTTAAAATGCTTTCGTTTCCTCACTTCCTCTAAACATGGGAGTTTTAGCACTGTAAATGGCACATTAGCATTTCTCCAATATCCTTGAATTGGATTAGAATGAAAACAGAGCAGTTTAGTTAAGCCCTAACACTGGAATCTTTGGTTTATTGTTTTATTTCCACCCTTTATTACCTGTAGTTTTAAAAAACCGGTCCATTTATTAGGGCCAGGAGTTTATTAACTAGCAATATCCTCATTATTTTGTTTTTCTTCAAGTGCCAATAGAAATTCTTCTTTATCCATCCAGAGCTGATGATGATGATGGTGATGATGATGATGATGCTGAACATTTAATGAATAAGTTTTATTTATCTTACATATGTGTTATTTAACTCAAAATCGCTAGCGCCACGTTTGAGGAAATAAAACATATAAAAAATTTTACGTGTAATGAGAAGTGGAGGAATTTCTTGAAATGTTTTCTCTAGAAGACATTGAACCAAAATACCAAGTTTTCTATTTTGTGCTTTCAGAATCTAGAGAAATCTAGAGATCAGTCTCAGAAAATTCAATACGTACATTTTATTTCTCGCAAAGATCTCAAACACATATTTTAATTACAATTGCTAGTGCCAATTTTTAAAAATAAAAAATAACGAAACATTTTTCATGTAGAGGGTAGTTTTATGGGGATAGGGGTTCAGTAACCTTAGAAGTTTGGTATTTATCCGACATTTTGTTTTCGAGTTCTGCTTTTCACAGACACACACACAGCTACATGGGCCTTTTTCTAAACATACCCATTTTATATTCAAGGGACTTCAAAACGTGCATTTTCGCTGAAATGTCAATTTCCAGTTCTGAGTGAAATGGAATTCTTCCTCTTTTTGCAGTATAGATATATAATAGAGAAGGTTAACAACAGAAACAGTAGCAACAACAATAACAAAAATAATAACAGTTATAATTATAAATGATTATCCGGGCCTGTGGGCTCTGGTCTAGTGGAAAATCTCCTTCCAAACGTTTCGTTTGAGGCTGCATCGAATATCCTCAGTGGTGTGAGCGTAACACTCTGCTAGTTTCGGTGACGACTGCCACCGTGCCGTTTGGTTTCACAGGTTTTATACGCTTAGCTTGTGTGGGCGTATGACGGCAGGTTTGGTCTTTGTTTATTGGTTTGGCTGCTGCGTGGAATGGTTTAAAGTGAGGACTGTTTCCATTGTTGTCGATTGTTGTCGAAGGGCTGAAATTTCCTGTAGCTGAAGCTGGTGATGGTGTATGATCTTGAATTTGCCACAGGTCAGGTTTTTTGCGTGCGTTGTATACTGCCGAATGCCAAGTTTTATTTAAGCGCTTTGTTTCTTCCTTCCTGTTGAAGTTATCATTATGGCCGAAAATCTCTGTGACTTCACCAGGCTTCATCTGGTGGCCAGATCCAGACTAATGAACAGGCATTAACAGAGGTCCCTAAGGTTTACCAACTTTGATGGCTTTTTGAGGTCTTGCGTGTCCTCCCAGGGGGAGCCGGGTGGGGTCTAAAGCCCCCATATGCTTCCCCCCGGAACCCACCGGTAGAGGTCTGCACGGGCCGACATTATTAGTTTCGGGCGCGATTGTGTAATTTTCTTTTAAATAAAATTATTTATAGTAATAGACATTTATCATCATCATCATCATCATCATCATCATCATCATCATCATCATTATTATTATTATTATTATTATTATTATTATTATTATTATTATTATTATTATTATTAGTATTATTATTATTATTATTATTATTATTATTATTATTATTATTATTATTATTATTATTATTATTATAAACGTGCCAACACGGTGACCAAAAAATATAAATCATTTTGTACCTCTTAATTTTAAGCCCGGGCCCGGCCCTAGTCCGACAAAAATGATTCAAATGAGGCACGAACTCGTCCCGCGGACCGGGGCGGGTCTGGACCCGAGTCCGCGAAGACCTCTCTACCCACCGACGAGGGAGGGAAGCAGTTCCTTTACAAAGAGCATATCATTGCCAAGCTGCACCTAACGCCTTCGCTGACCTTGCAACCCTGAAAGAACCAATGGGATGAACGATGAATGAAATTATTAATGAAGTGAAATGGCAGGAAAGGAAATTCGGGGGATGTAATTATCCTTCGCAGCATTCATCTAGCTGCCCGGGTAAACCTCCGAAAAACCCGTGGGTCAGGAGTCGGCCACGGGAATCGAACCACGACCTTCCGAATGTGAGCCTCACACCTTACCGCGGAGCCATCTCGCTTGGTAGGACTTACCTAACAACCTACCTTATTTCCCCATGTCTCTGCATCAGATCCATCAGAAAAGTGGAGCCATCTGCAATTCCATACAGAATATGCCAGTGTTGTGTAAAGCACTTTGTTTGATGACCTTAATAACAAGAGGCAACTATAACATAGTATTTGAATGTACTATTTTGCCTGTATGGTATCATGAGTTGTTTTATTTAAACAAAGCGTTCCACAAACTTTGGTGCGTTTTAACTGGATGTAGAGAGGAAACAAAACACCAGCAGCGCTGTTTTACATAAAGCAAGAACCAGAAACAAATGAGGTAGCGTCAGAAATATGACCATACACTGCTCTAAAGTAGATCTAAAGTGGTGGCAGTTACTCCACTGCGGACTTCCCTTCACCCCTATCCATCCCGCACTTCATGAAACCTTAACTGGGCCCTTGTACCGCAGACATAAACATTTGTGATTTAATAGCCCCGCTACGTTCATTGTGCAAATGAATTTTAATATTTGACGAGGTCGGTTTACACAGCAGGTGTAGGAATCCGCTGCTACCCTCTCCGTGACGTCAGAATAAAGTAAGTGATAGCGACTGAGACAGCGCAACGTAATCATCACTTTTAATATAATTTAACAAATGAAGATAATTAAAGCGTTGCAACAGCACTTAGCCTGATAATGGCGTTGTTAGCAACACCAATTAGTCATCGTATCATGTGACTGTTAGGGAAAGCGGAGCTGCTACTGATGCTACACCAGAGGACGAGGAATTCTGAAAAGGTACCGGTTTATTGTGTAATTACATGGAAACAGTGGCGTAGCTTTTGTGTATAAGAACAGAGTTAAGTGCCTAAAGGTGCAGACATTGTATACATGCAACTTTTAAGGGGCGAAATGCCAAATACACCAAAAAGGTATTATCCGTTAATCACTCAACTTTCTGTTCTCACTATAGTTTATTTTCATAGCCATTCCACTAATTATTCCTTTAAAACGGTATTTTTCTGTATATTTCGTGTTAAATTTCCTGTTGGGTCAAATTATTTTCATAGGTACTCAGTACATTTTATTGTAACTATACCGGTGCATACCAAAGGCCAGAACGACAAAACAGGTAAAAAATCTGATGTGTTGCACTCACATGACTTTCTCTACTCTTGTACTAACCATTCTTAACAACTCTTATTATCTGGTTCGTGTTAGTAGACATAAACGTTTGCAGAAATAATCTTGCTGCTTATTTCCTGTATATGCAAGGGGAATATTAGAACACAGTAGGCTTTGAGCGATAGTCAAATCTTCTAAAGCTTTGAGATTCCGTTCTCTTTACACGGCTAAGATATAAAGAATGAATAACGGTCTTTCATTTGATGAAAGTTTAAATATTCCAAAACTCACATAAATAACAAGGAATCTCTCCGAAATGGTTTACTCTACAAAAAATTTTATTTGGGCATAAATTTTGTGTTTTAATAAGATCTAAATTTTCTGTATAGCAAGATTTGGTCTATTTCTTATGGTTTACCAGTTATGCAAAAGTTATCCAGAGTAAACAGGACTAAATAGGCCATAGCTAGAAAATTCAAGATATACATTTCATTTGTCATAAAAATATCTTAAACATATGGTAATTTAATCAAAATCATCAGAGCCATTTTCGAGAATATCAACATTTTTGAAAAATTTTCCATGTAAAGGGTAGCTTAGGGTGGGGCTATTTTCTTCAAAATCTTCGTGTCGCATCCTTGAAAGACATTAAACTTAAATACCAACTTTGGTTTTTAACCCACTTTTCGTTTTTGAGTTATGTTGTCCACAGACTGACACACAGACACACACAGACTGACATACACACACAGGACCTTTTTCTAAAAATGCTTTTTTTAGACTCAGGGCGTCTCAAAACATATATTGCCGGCGAAATCTCGACATCGAATTCTTGAGTGGAATACAATACTTCCTCTTCTTACCAGTTTCTTTCCTTTTTTCTTCCTTTCTTTCTTTCCTTCCTTCCTTCCTTCCCTCCCTCCCTCCCTCCCTCCCCCCTCCCTCCCTCCCTCCTCCCTCCCTCCCTCCTTCCTTCCTTCCTTCCCTCCCTCCCTCCTTCCTTCCCTCCTTCCCTCCTTCCTTCCCTCCTTCCCTCCTTCCCTCCTTCCCTCCCTCCCTCTCTCCCTCCCTCTTTCTTTCTTTCTTTCTTTCTTTCTGTCTCTCTCTCTCTTTCTTTCTTTCGTTCGTTCGTTCGTTCCTTCCTTCTTCCTTCCGTATTCCCTCGCATTCACCCTTCCTCTCTTGTCTTCTCCCTCCCTCGTTTCCTTCCTTCCTTGTTTGTTTCTTTTAGTCGGCACCAAGGCGGTGAATTGAAATGATAACTAGAAAAGCAAATAGAAGGGACTGTTCTGGACCTAAGTTTAGGGTACTTCCCTCGCCTTTGCTAATTATGAGGAGTGAGAAAAACCTGGAGACACCTTGGAGAGGATGATCCTGGCGGTATCTGAACCGTGGATCACCGGTCCGGGAATCCATATTTAAAAAATCTTGGCCACACATGTCGATATTTTGTTATGTCAGTATCTCAAATATATGTTATTTTAATAAAAATCGTTAGAGCGCTTTTTAATAACATGGAAATAAAACCCCTCTATACAAAGTGTGGTATGAGATGGAGGAGAATTTCTGAAAATTTTCATGATGCGTCCTCGAAAGGTAATGAACTTTTAAATACGAATATGGTATTCATTTGACTGCCCCTCCCACACACATATAGACACGCACACAAACGTGCTTTTTAATTCCTTTTGTGTGCCAAAGACCCTGAATACACTTATTTCCGGTAAGATACCTATTTGGAATTTACTGGTGGTATACTACTACCATAGGTCAGAGTAAGGAAATTAAAAAAAATTATTAATAGCGCTTATTTTAGTTTGTGAAATAGCTTAAAAGTGGTGATTTAGCAAATGCTTTCTAGATCATATTTGAAATATTAATTTGGTGAATTTGTCCCTAAAACTGCAGAGAGCTAGTAAATAGCTGTAGTGCGACTAGTCACAAATTCATAGAAGTGTTATTCGTGCAACACAACGCACGTGTGTGGAATGAATTGGAGTATTTTTGTTTCCCTAGTAACAGCATGTCTCCCCTTCCCCTGTGTGATCCTAGCCTGTCCATCTGGGATCGAACCCGTGTCCTACATGGCGCCGGGAGTGCAGTTTGATGTCAGACATGGTGTAATCCCCCGGCCTACAGCTTGCTGGTCCGGTATGCTTCAGCAGCGCTAACGCTGTTCATGCCTAGCCAAATTAATGCCTCAGCGATTCGCCTTGGGTGGCTTTTGTTCTTCATTAACGTTAACATCATCACATGGCTAACATCCTCCCATTCCTCAGTCCTTCCAGCTAGAAGAAAATGTAGTATTTTAAAGAGTGTTACGGAAGAGTGTTAAAAAGCTAAGGTGAAAAGCATATAGTTAAACATGTAGTAGCAAGAAAGATTTTTTACACTTCTTGCATTATAAATAACTCGCCATGAATAATAAAAATAACCCATTATTGGTTTTATGGAAGGCGTATCGCAAAAGTTATCTAAGAGAATGATGTAATAACTTATTGAATGTATGAATATTGGATCACATTTTACTTCCTCTATTCCATATAGTAAGTATTGCTTATTTTTTGGCTTCCGGTATGGGCCGCGACCATGCCGACGTCTCGCCGTAAACTGCATAACTAAGTATTCATTTCACTAAAAAATTTGACATCGGGATTTCTCCGGAAATATATGTTTTGTTCAGTTTAAATGTGCCATAACTTGTGGCGCAAGTAAAGGTTTCATTGGAGGAGTAATACAGAATGTAAAAAACTATTGGTTGCATCCATCCTTGGGCAATGCAATGTATTCTCTATCAGAAAGCCTTCAATTGAAAGTGAATCGATATGTTTTGCGTAGTACAATATCTGCAGCAAATTTCATCCGATTTCATGAAGTGAAATATAGTTAAAGTATTACTACAAGAAGTAGAACTTCTTTGTTTATTTCTTATAAAATTCAGCGGTTACTTTCTTACTCTGTGAGTAAAGACTAAAATATTTCTGAGAAATATTACTTTCCTGCTATAGATACTGTATCATCAGCGAATCTTACACTTTTTCTTTTTTCTCCTACTACATGTAACATTTCTTTTAGGCTTTCAAAGAAGTTTTCAACATAAGGCATACTTTTTGTTTGTCATGTAAATACTTTAAATATGTGGTATCTAAATCAAAATCTTAGAGCTATATTACGGGAAATAAACGATAACAGAAAGTTTTCCGTGTAAAGGGTAGTTTGTGGTGGGGTATTTTCCTGAAAAAAATTTTGTTGTATCTCTGGAAGATACTGAACCAAAATATGTACCAAGCTTGGGGTTTATCCGCTTTACCTTATTCACACATGTGGTCACATACACGCATGTCGATTTCTAAAAATACTCATTTGTGATTCAGGAAGCATCAAAACAAATATTTCCGTTGAAATATGGATATTGTGTAGCAGGTTTTTGTTTTTCTCTTCTCTGAATATAGAGGTTATTCTCAAAAAATTCAAGCAGCACATATTTTTTCTCACTAGGATCTCAAACATATGACAGTTTTGTCACAGTTGTTAGCAGTATTTTTTGAAAATAAACAAATAACGAAGTATTTTCCATGTAGAGGAGGGTTCAGAGGGGTTCAGTTCCTGTTCAGTTCATGTAAAGCGGTTCAGCAACCTTAGAAGGTGTTGAGCATAAATATTAGCTTTGGTATTTATTCGGTGCGCCAATAAGTGGGCTATTCGAAGAAAAAGCTACGTCGCGAAGTAAGTGAAGTGACAGAACTAAATGACAATGAAAATTTGAAAAATCACATTGGTGAAGTGGCTCAGAGGCATCAGTAAAGTGACAATTGAAAACTGTCTACCCTCCTCATATGTAGGACATATACCACCCAGGACGTACAAGTGGGTGCCTGGGGTCAGATGTCTGTCGAGGAGCAAACTTTGAATCAGAGAGAGTACCCAGGATGGGTGATCAGCCTGAAGCCTTTTATGAGAATGAGGAATGAGATGATATGAAATGACACCGAAATGGATGAAAGAAAAGGTGATTATGGAGCAGTTGGTGAGATAAGTGGCACCACTTCGTCTATCATTAATTTCACACACCGTCCCCTGAATAGTTTCTACTGTCTGATCAAAAAACAGTTCTAGACAGATGTTTAGCTTGATTACAGAAGTAGAAAGGACAGTGAATCTTTTATGCCTTGTGTATATGGGCCATTTTTAAATTGGTAATGGTTATAGAATCTCGCGTGGCTGTTACACTTGATAATAACTTCAGTTGCTCAACAAGAACTTGTTTTATAGTAAGTAATGAAAGGCATAAAATAGCTGAGAGATTCAATTATTATCATTATCATTGTCATTGTCATTGTCATTGTCATTATCATTGTCATTGTGATTGTCATTGTGATTGTCATTGTCATTGTCATTGTCATTATTATTATTATTATTATTATTATTATTATTATTATTATTATTATTATTATTATTATTATTATTATTATTATTATTATTATTATTATTATTATTATTATTATTATTATTATTATTATTATTATTATTATTATTATTATTATTATTAATCATCATCATTATCGTTATTTTATATTTTTACAATATGCATAGGTGTATCTACAACTTAACTCAAAAATTAAAATTCAGATATACATGAAATTTAATATGCAACTATTTTAAGAACGCAGAGGGAAGGTCTTTGTTTGTCTAACCTCAATCATCCCTATAACTACATGGAATTTTTCTTTATCTTTTGCTTTCTCTGTAGTGACGCTAATTATTTTTATTAAACTATAGTATACTTGTGGTGCTGTCATAACAAATAAAACGCTAAGCTTCAACTTTGGGTAAATAACCTGCGAAGTCATTTTAATTCTTGTGGTGTTTTATAAAACTGGGAAAAGATAAATAAAAGATTGCTGCAGAGTTAAGCGTAGGTTCCTTAAAACAACAACAAAAAGGAAATATATGTATACAGCGTGTCGATCGATCTTTTTCATAGTGTTTGCCGTGTGGAAACTATACGTTGTTATAGTTTTTTAAATAAGTCTCGCTTATTTTTCTTTCGATAGAACAAAAATCGATATGTAATACAAATGGCTGAGTGTAACTTGCAGATGTTGCACTAATTTGGATAACTTCTCGTATGACTAATATTACCTATTCGTATAGGAGAGGTCTATGAATTGTAAAAATTAGAAAGCTCATGGACTTTAATTTCAGATTTAAAAAAGAATATCCTACTTTTAGAATAACTAATGTTTGAAACTAACAGTTCCAGAAATATCCAAAGATAAAATGCATTTTGAAAAATCAGCTGAGTTACTCAGTGAATATCCATCACTTTTTTTTTCTCGCTGACGTTTCACCGCACTTTCGTCTTCCTTTCCGTTCTAGCTTTATTGCTGCTCCTTCTTTCATCCAGTCATCCCCTGCGCTTGGACTATTTTTCTTCATTTTTCTCATCAGTTCTCCTGATTACCTGCTGCTTCCTATTTATCGGCCAGCCCATTTGTCTCAATCCCATTGCTCATTTCGCACATTCCCTTAATTGGAAGGCTTCCCGTTCATCCATTTATTACCCAATTTGCCTGCGAAAATTTCAAGGAGGGTTGAATGGCTTTTGTGCATCAGATACGAGGTTCCCTGTATATGTAAATATTTAAAACGACTCTCTTTTTCTTCATGATATCAAAGGTTGAATGGCTCACTAGCGAAATTTCTCCACTGTCAAAAGTTACATTTTTAAGGAAAAATTCCAGGCAATAGTAAGTTAGCTTGATTTGATTTCTTTATCGAAGTTTTGGTTTTTGTATGCAATTGACATCTCGTTGATGGAAGCGAAGGAATAAAATAAACTTACTTTGAAGTTGATCAATGTTACTTAAGCAAACTAATTGATGTAACTTGTGTTTATGAGATACAGAAGTACTGTTGACTGTATTGTAGCTTTCATCTTATAACATCTTTTTCACTTTCACTTTTCAAAGTCCTCCAGCCATCATTTCCTGGGTCTGCCCACTGATCTCCTTCCTTTAGGATAATATTGCGTTATAACTTCCGTATAATATAATCATTAATATTCTGATTATTCACAACAACTCTCAGTTTACAGTTTTATCTTCGTGAATCATTTCATTAACACTTGCAACACTTTGGGGAATAGCAGATCACACGGATTAGCGAATATATACTGAGACGGTTTCCTTTCTAAGTCCTCAGGATCAAATGTAAAATGTAGAGGCTTTGGAAGTCTATTGTCTTATGTTTAGCTTGAAATAATAGATAGAAACGCTTTGTAAGATGGGAGCGACGTTTTTGTCTAAAATAATTAATACAATTAGTTAAATTGTTAGCTAAAGTGTGAAAAAGCGTAAAAAATAAAGCCTTTTACAAGTTTTACAGGTGAGAGTGTTATCTCTAATAGGACACAGCTACAACCATCGATCGGAGACCTCGTTTTGCAGAAGGAAAATATATCATAGCTATACGAATGCAGCGAGATCGATGCACGGGCGGAAGAAATCCTAAAGCATCTTGCAGCATCCAACGCTGGGAACCTTACCCAGGATACGCCAGTACTTACACTTCACGCAGCTCTCAAACATTTAACATTAATTTAAACTGCCACATTACTACCCTGTCTTACGTTCTTAGCATGCTTAAAAATCTTGCATCGATTGATACACCAGAAACTTGTATGAGTTTAGAAAAAATCTCTGTGATATTCCTCTTATTTATACAAATTAAACAACTATATTATGACGTCAATGCTTGCTTCTTCTCTAGCTGTTGGAGGTCCGCCAAATTCGTTGTGGGACTCGGCGTCTTGTGTTTTTTTCTAACTTTTCATTGGTTTATAAGATTCATCACGTGCCAAATCATGCGATTATAGAGAGAATTCATCAAACTATACGGTTCCACAAGTTTCACTTCAAGTCACGGTCACGTACAATTGTTTAGAACTATATTACAAAAAGAGTCTCCCGGAACTTGCTTATAACACATGGGACCTCCTCTCGAATAAGAATTCTCTACGCTTCTACCTCGCTGTTCACACCTAGATGCGTTCTTTTGCACTGGAACTATGCGCTTTCTACAGTCTACACTGTATACGTACACATGCACTTAAACATTATTATTCTTACATATGTGATTGCAGAGTACTTAAAACTGCCTCATGGTTATGAAATAGGAAGTGGATACAGAGGGTGAAATAAAACTCAGCGCGAATGTTTGTGTCATAAACGGAGCAGATCATTCTAGCATTCTGATCCCTCATTTAGGTGAACTGTTAACCTCTGCTCTATTTTTGGTACCTATCCTATAACGATCATTTGCTTGTGCTAATGGCAATAAAGGACACCTAATTAGAGGTTAGCATGCGAGCCTCGAAATCCAGAAGTTTCTCCGCTGCTTCCCGGCTGGAGGCTACCAAAATTATGTCATATCTTCTCTCGAGTCTGAAAGTGTGAATGTTAGTGTGAATGCACGTGCGATTCAATTTTTAATAGAAAAGAAAATAACACAAAGAATCCTAACCATTATAACAAATACTAAACAAATGGACATCATTGCATCATTCATTCCAAATGAAAGCTTTGGATTCCACCCAAGATACTGAAGGTGACATATACAGTTCCTACCAATAGTTTAAGCACATCTGCATATTTTACCGAAATACACCCTGTCCTCAAAATATTTTGTCCAGAAGTCTTAAGTTTCGTCAAAACATTATCTTATTAAAGGGCACATTAAAAATAATTATGTGATGTTTGGATTTGTTTTAAGGATTTGTAATATTTTTTTCAGTTTTATAAAAACTGAAAAATCTCATTTTTAAATCTTTTGGGAGATGTGGCCATGAAAATATATGGGATATCAATTTTATTTTTCTCTGAAGGGAAAGGGACATATGTAAGGAATATTTATAAATATTACTGTTATCATATACTGCTTATCGACAATTGGAATAATGTTTATCACTTTAAAACAAATTGAAAAGAAAAAGAGTTTAAATTAGCACTATTTGGTAATGGTTTCAATCCCATGTTGAATCAACCAGCGAAGTCTATTTATAGTGTATCCTGCATACCTCAAATTGCATCACTGAATGCTGCTAAGTTGATCTTCTTATGATGCCATGACATTCAGTTGGGCGTAGCTTCCATTTTGTTTCATTGTGAGAAGAGTTTCATTTTTGTATAGTAAGATTTTGTTTATCTCTTACGGCTTACCAGTTATTTAAAACTATTACAGAGTAAACAGGACTAAATGGGCTATAGCCAGAAAATTCAAAATATGCATTTCATTTGTCATCAGCATATCAAAATCGTTAGAGCCATTTTCAAGAAAATCAAAATTTTCGAAAAATTTTATATGTAAAGAGTAGTTTAGCGTAGAAAAATGTTCTTCAAAATCTTCATGTCGCCTCCTTGAGAGGCATTAAGCTTAAATACCAACTTTGGTTTCGAACAGACTTTTCGTTTTTGAGTTATGCTGTCCACAGACTGACAGACACGGACCTTTTTCTAAAAAATGCTTTTTTTTATTCAGGGGTCCTCAAAATATATATATTTCCGGTGAAATCTCGACATCGAATTTTTGGATGGAATCTCTACTTTACTATACGTAGTAGAGAAAGTAAAAAAGGGAAAAGTGGCAAAGTTTTGGACCTAGAACGAAGTAGTAGGCGAAGAGTTGCATCGCCCCGGGAGGATAGAAGTATGGCAGTTATATCCATATGAGATCGGAAGGTAGAGGAGTAGCTGCCCTCAAGCCCAAAAACCGCCGAGAACTTCGAAAGGCATTGCACGAATCCTGGAATAATATTGCTGTGCACGAGTGTAGAAACCTTATGAACAGTATGCCTAAAAGAGGAAAACTGTGTTTAAAAGCCAAAAGAGGACCAATAAAGTATAACATAATCTGCAATCTATGTTTGAAGCAATATATTATCAATTTATAATAATGTATAATGTTATGTGTTCTTGTAAACTATTTTGGCAGAATTAAGTGCAGTAGATTTAGAATCTGCAAATATGACTTATAGTCATAGATAGTAAATGTTAAGTGGAGAATTATTTGTAATAATATTAGTAGCTTTAATTTTGGTAATTTTTGTTATGGTTGTAAGAGAAGCTTTCAAAATATCCTTAAAATTTTGGTAGAACCTGTAGACAAGGAAGGGACACTACCGCTCACACAATGTCTTAAGCCATGAAATCTAGTGCTACGAACAGTCCGAGTCAAGAAGACCTGTCTTTTCCAGAGTAAAAACTGAGCATCATTGTCCATACTGCAGTGTTACCACTTGTGTATTTTATTGTATCGCGTTATCTTTATTGCAGTTCTCTTGCCTTATCATATCGGTTTACTTTTGTGTATAACCAACTCAATCAGTAAGTACTAGATGCCTGAAGAAGATCCAACATCGACACTGTAAACTCCTGTAAATAATAAAAGAAGAAGCCGTGTGTTTAGCGTTTTACTTTAGCCGATGCTTAACCTGGAAAAACAATTGCAGAAACTACAGTTCATGGTCTTTTGTGATGTAATTTAAAGCACGACTGGTAAAATACATGAAAAGTTCTCTTGCCATCTGAAAGCTCAAGATAACGTTTGTGAGTAGTGTGTATGTGTGTGTTTTGGTTGTGGAGATTTCCATGGAAATACACGTTTTGAGATCTGCTGAATTCTTGAAAATCATTTTTCGAAAAAGATCCGCGTTTGTGTCTCCATCCGCATCTTCGAACAGAATAACTAAAAACGAAAAGTCGGCAAACTTGGTGTTGTGCATTTTCCAAGAATGCGACACGAAGACGTCCAAGAACATTTCCCCACCCCAAGCACCTTTAAATGAAAAAAATTTCATTAATTTGACTTTCTCAAAATGACTACCTTTTTGTCTAAAATACCATATGTTTAATATGCTTGCAGGACTAAGAAATTTGTAGTGTCAATTTGATTCAAATAATCTGTGAAGATCTCTTCCTTCTTAGTGATTTTTATGTAATTTTGTATAAGCAGTAATCCGTAAGATAAAGACAAAACTGTTAATCAAAAAATGTACGCGAAAGTGCTAAATATCATAGTATCCAAAATGCAATTTATTTTACGAAAGGCTGGGAGACTGGCTTATTTCTTCTTCTGCTAATTATAAAATATGTGCTACTCACATCTCCAAGAAATCCGTTCGATAGTGCGATCTATTTCATATTTGCTTTTTCTGCGCTGAACTCTTAAATCTGTTACTGAATCTCACAGAGTATTCTCGCTACTGCAACAATTCTATCCCCACTGCCATCGGTGCCTTTCTCTTACACAGATTCCCAGCCTACCTAAAGAAGGTTCTCTGTTCCTTTCGAGTATTCTAGAAATTCTAGTTCACACATGGATAACCACAATGACTTACGCACCCAAGGCGACTGCATAGGTGGAAAGGGAATCTCGACAATTCCATATTGGGGGAATGATCCTTCTCATTTTTGTGATTGAGAAATAAAATTCTATTCGGGGTGAGGGGCGGCTTTACAAAAACAAATTACTCCTTTATTGCCCATCTCTTCCGGATGGTAATTCTTTACTATTATGTTATGAATGATGTATCAGACAGAGGAGATGTAGTAACATAGAGACCAACTCTTTTGCGTGATTGTGTTAAGTATTTTAGTAGAAGCATAAACTTCTTAGAGCTGTGGATGAGAGACCCACGTGGAGTTGCCCAAGTGTAAAACGTAAGCGTCTTAGAATGGAAAGGTCTCAGCTTTGCTAATACTTCCTGACAAGCGAGAAAGGGATGCTAACAATGGTCAAGACAGATGAGCAGATAGGAAGGAATACATTTTGAGCACCTTCATTTTACAGTACGTTTGATAATTGAATCAGTCATTTAAGAAAGGGCTTAATGACATAAAACATAATTTTTCAGGAGAAAAAAACATTGATTATTTAGAAAAACATTTACAGTTTATAAATTTTAGCATTTGTAATGCTTATTGTTGTTGGGTTTAATATCTCTACATGTGAAACAGAAATATATTGTGCTTCCATACTGTATCGCAGTGACTTAAACTAATGGAATTGAGGCCTTTCAAAAGTATATGCCTTAAATTTAGCACTTACATTATTCAATAACACAAAAGTTCTAAAATAAAACTAAATAATGATTGATTTATGTATGTTAAAATTTATGTATGAACAACTTAAGAAAAGTCATGCATTGAAGGAACATACGGGAAGTTCAAGATATTTGCACATCAAGGGTATGGCTCATATACACTCCAATGAGCGTTGAAGCACAAATTTGTGCTGGATTTTATGAATCATACTGTTGTGCTTAAATAACATAGGTTGTACTTTAACTTTCTTATCATGAGGTATGTTCATTCCTTGTGCTTCTTTAAACACACAAGATTCTTTTGTAATGTTTGCCACCATGTCGAGACTTGGGGAGTATCATCAGTTGGATGATGTTTGTATTTATCCACGCGCACCCTTTTTTTTTCTCATTAGAAACACATGTATTCCCTCCAACAGCGTCCATTTAACTCTGTTGTTACGGCAACTATACCTACAAATCTTATGTTCACTAATAGGTGTTAAAAACGTTCAGTATTTTAAGGACTCCATTCTGGAGTTGAGCCATTTCTAAACTGAATGCTATGAACAAGCTGCCACTCAACTAACCTTAATAAGTGGAATTGAGTCTTTTCTTAATAGAATCGTGCATCTGCCCCTCACACATCAATTTATCTCACAACATTCATTTTGTCAAATGCCATTGTGACCTTTCTTAAATGAGTGATTCAATTATTGATGTCAGTTAAAGGCTGACTGAGCATATTAAAAATGTGAAAGAATATTTTAGCCTAATAAGGGGAGCAGATTTTGGGCGCATTGTGTGTGTGTGTGTGTGTGTGCGCGCGTGTGTGCGCGTGTGCGAGGGCGTGTGCGTGTGCGTGCGTGTGTGTGTGTGTGTGTGTGTGTGTGTTGAAGTTTGAAACACTGCCACCGCCTGCAGATCCTCCATCTACTCTTGGTTTGTAAGCAGCCCGATAAATTAATTCTGAATTACTGTAGTACGCCGTATAATAATTGCTTTGTTGTTTCAATGCTACTTCGTTTTTACTTTCTCTACTAGATATAGTAAGCGTGGAAGTATTGCATTCCATCCAAAAATTCGATAGCGAGATTTCACCAGAAATACATGTTTTGAAACTCTCTGAATCTAAGAAAAGTATTCTTAGAAATAAGTCTGTGTGTATGGTGCGGGTGCGTTGTTTATGCTTGCGTATGTCTTTAAATAGCATAACTCAAAACGAAAACTGGGTTAAATACCAATTAAATTAACTATCTTTAAAGGATGTGACACAAGATTTTCAAGAAAAGAATTCGAAACTTAAGCAAAGATACACAGGTATGTTCTTTCGCTGAGAATAGTTGTATCTTTCAATTTATTTCACATCTTAGACGTTGAAGAATTTTCTAGCAGTATCACCGCTTGAAAAGACGCTTCGGGGGTGCCCTGTTTCGTATCTAGTAAGTGCAGGAGTAACTGTAGTGACTTGGTAAGGGTAAATCAACAGCCACACATTTTCTAAGAGCTTTCTTCTGCATAATGCTTACCCCTGATGCTTTACCCTAACTGAATTTGCAAGCAAATTAAATGACATTGCCTATCGTACCCACCATCTTTCGCACCCTTAGACTGTTTTCTTTAATGAGAAGTTGCACAACGACATCGTTTAGTCCTCGACGACATAATGCAGCTAAAGCTGTTTCGATAATTGTAATTGGTATGTGAATATTACTATATGACAGAAAGAAGTCAAATACAGAATTCAAATAGTGGGTTTATTTTTTATTAGTTTTAGAGAAAATCTACCACAGGTTCAGGTTCAACATTGTATGGATACCAGAGCAAATAAATAAGGACGGATAAAGCGCACCAACAGCTCTTATGTGAAATAAGATCTTATGTCTCTATTGCTCAATTTCGATTTTTAAGCAATTGATAACGGCTGAAATCTTTGAAGATTAAGGGAGAATGAAATATTTTTAAACGAGCAATTCTTGTACATAAATATTTCGTATATTTCGGAAACGTTCTAACGTTTAGGATCAAATTTTGTATTTGAGAAAACACTATTTTAAACACACACACACACATACACACAACATTATTCCTCTTTTACAGAGGAATTCTTGTATATACAGAGTGTCCTAAAAACACTGACAACGTTCAGTATGTTGTGAGGGATGGCAAACTGACCGATTTTCAAATAGGAACCCCTGTCCGGAAATGCACGGTTTGGACGCTGTAGCGCATCGAAGTGTGAGATGGGTGTACGTTCACATTTTGTCAATAAATCCAACATCGACCTGTCTACATTACAAACGGGCTTCTAACTGTGAACCTCCTACTTCTTTGTAGAGCCTATATCGGCGATGGTGAACCTCATGCACTCAATACATGCGGCTGTCTTTGAAGATTTTCAATCGCTCCACAGAATTGAGGGTTCTCCGCTGACGTTACGGGAGTGCCATACAGCATACTCTTCATACAACTCCACAAAAATAGTTGAGAGGTGTCAGATCTGGCGACCGTCTTGGCTATGGAACTGGTCCACCTTTACCAATCCATCGATTTGAACATATGACGTTGGCATGGTTCTGCACATTTACATCAAAATGTACTGGAGCTCAAGTCCGCTATTTCAGCAACAGTGTACTGGTACATGTCGCACTGCTGTTAAAAAACTTTACTGTACTGGAAACTACACAAGTAACGCAGTAGGATGCACACCAAGTGCTCTATGGGGGAATTTAGCGCATGCGCAGGAATGTTATTATGCTCAGGTCGTTCATCCTAGTACACAGACGGTTAAAGGGCTGCATACCTTCTGTGTTAAGATACCAAAACGAATGTTAACACATTGTCAAAACAGTTCGTTCTCAAAATTCGTTTTTATTCCCTCTTTTACAAATAAGTCATACAGTATGCTTGAAAAGTTCACACTGTTTTTCTACTCACTTTGGTAACACATTCATGTCCGTTTCTCTATTTATTATCCTGCAAACAATTTTCCTGAAAAAACGCAATTTTACATTATAGATTTTATTATTCCCTCTTTTACAAATAAGTCAAATAATTTTCTGTATGTTTGAAACAGAAATGCTACTTATTACATTTACACTGTTTTCTCTACTTACTTTTATGTAATACATTCCCAACTCTTTCTCTACTCACTCTTATACAAACAATTCGTATCATTCATATAAACAAAATTTATATTTGTATATATGTAACCGTTAATCTCTAAAACCGCTCAACCGATCACCGCGAAGTTCGGCACATATATGTATTATTTATAGAGAAGATTTTTATGCTATCAATTTTACTGTACAATATATCACTTTCACATGGCTTTCTCAAGTTGTTTTTCTTTTACATAACACATTCATGCATTCTTTTCTACTCGTCCTTCAACGTACAATTGATATCATTTTCTAGGATTGAAATATAAATGCAAGGTATTGCATTCACACTATTTTCTCCACTCCTTTTGTTTTACGTAGCATTTCACATGCTATTCCCTGCTCGTTCTTCAACATACAATTCATGCAATCTGTACATATAAATGGACGTTATGTACCGGATTGATAAATGTTAACTCTAAAATCGCTTGACCGATCATCATAAAATTTGGCAATCTAAGTGTTTTTTTTTGTTTTTTTCATCGAGAAGGATTTTGTGCAATTGATTTCACAATGCAACGCATTACATTCACTGGTTTTCTCTACGAGTTTTTCTTTTACATACTTTCACATGTCATTCTCTACTCCCTCTTCTACAAACAACTCATACATTTTTCTAAGCGTTTGAAATATAAATGCAACGTATAACATGCACAG
>CM060967.1:68420426-68567926 GCA_030765045.1 Tenodera sinensis
ACCCACAGGACGAAATGCAGGTTGTAAAAATACTGGCCCTGAAATTCCATTTTTTGCAGGCCGTTATGAAAAACAAATAGTTACTTGATACTTCAAAATAACGTATGAAATACTGAAAGATCAAATTAATGACAACAAACATGCTGGAAGTGGCTAATGCCGCAAGCGATGATCCGTCGCATGTATGTGTTTAATGAACGCCATGTTTTTCACTTAGTAGGTTTTTTCTTACCTCTCAAGGTGTACCAGTTATACAAACTTACTGTATCAAATACATTTAGAATAAAGAGGACTTGATCAAGTTTCGCAGAAAATCCAAAACACATCATTGCTAGTCATAATAATTTATATATTTGTGCTATTTTATTTAAAACTTTTATTCATTTTGACACACAGACACACACACACACACACACACACACACACACACACACACACACACACACACACACACAGAGAGAGACAAAGAGAGAGAGAGATGGACTTTCCATGCAAATGACTGGGTATTTATTCAACTTTTAGTTTTTGATTGTGCTACTCAGACACATACACAAAACATAACACACGCACAAACGCACGCACAAATGACCCGTTTTACTTTCTGTACTACCTATACTAACTAGGAGATATATTCAACCCAAAGTTTAGAGGTCGATATTTCACCGGAAATATATTTTGAGACCCCTATATCCAAAAAAAAAAGCATTTTTAGAAAAGCGTCCGTGTGTGTTTATGTGTGTCTGTGAACAGCATAACTCAAAAACGAAAAGTCGGTTAAAAACCAAAGTTGGTATTTAATTTAAGTATTCTTCAAGGATACGACACAAAGATTTCGAAGAAAATTCCTTCATCCTAAACTACCCTTTAGATGGAAAATTTTTCGAAAGGTTTCATTATCCCGAAAATGGCACTAACGATTTTAATTAAAATGCCACATGTTTAAGATATTTTCATGGGAAATGGAATTTTTATTTTGAATTTTCTGGCTATAGCCTAGTCCTGTTTACTCTTGATGACTTTTGCGTAACTGGTAAGCCTTAAGAGATAGATCAAATCTTATTTACAGAATATTAGATCAAGTTATGCCCAAATGTATCCTTTGCAGAGTGAACCATTTCGGAGATTTTCCTTGTTATTTGTGCGAGTTTTGGAATACTTAAACTTTTCTCAACTGGAAGGTCGTTATTCACTTTTTATCTCTTGACTGCGCAATGAGAACGGAATTTCAAAACCTTCATATAGCGACCAGCTTTAAAGGATTTGAATATTGCTTAAAGTCTATTGTACTCCCGTATTCCCCTTGCAGCTACAAGAACATGAGCAATATGATAATTTCTGCAAATGCTTGTCTCAATTAACGTTAAGAAGAATAGAGGGATAAGAGCTTCTAAGAACAGTTGGTATAAGAGTAGAGCAAATCATGCGAGTACAACACATCAAATTTTTCTAAAATGATTTTATTTGAATTTGAGGTATAAAAATCTATTTTCAGCAAAAACCTCTAAATCAACTGTTCGGGTGGAATGCATATTTTCTCTCCTGAATACTAGTAAGTGGCATAAAAGCTTTCTAAAGGGAGGTCACGAAAGTAATGAATACTATAATGTTTCTGGAACATTAGTAATCCACGGGAAACAAAACAGTGTTGAAATAGGAAAGTCCCAGTAAAAAACACAGTAAAACAAAACAGTGAAATATATGACTTTTAACTTGTTCTTAAGTCAAAATCCGATTAGACTGGGACCAAAATGTAGTTGCGAAACTGTTCATACTGAGTAAAGCGGTGAAAAAAGCTGTTGAAGAACCTAAAAGGCATGAAAGACAGGGAGGGGAAAAGAAAACTTCGTGTGCTTGCTTTGCTCGTATAATTTATTTCTCTCGCCATATTCTTAATGGAAATGCAAATGCCTTCAAGGAAGTCTAAGAACCTGATCTATTATTTATTACAGCAGATTTGCCTCTATGATATACTTGAGCGAGCGCGAATTAAGGATAAGGCCATATCAATCTCTTTCATAAACTCAGCAAGAAACAAAACACAATGTAAGTACATTAATAACTTTTTGTAACACTCAGGCTCATAAATTATATACACGTAGTTCTGTACTCAAGTTCGTGTGCAAAAGAAGAAAAGGGATTATGAACTCTGGCAAAGGAGTCTTTAACAACGGTCCTTTATTGTAAAATAAGAGCGTGAAATTAAATATAGGGAATTTGCAATAAAGTTAACGTAAATTCAGAAAAGAAGGCAAACATGTAGGACTAATCATGTGAGGGAACGAGCTAGATGGCTCCACGGTAACATGTTAGGCTCGCATTCGGGAGGTCGTGGGTTCGATTCTCACGGCCCACCTACCTGGCCCATGAGCTTTTTGAGGCGATTCCCGGGTCAACAGACGAATGCTGGGAAAAATAATTACATCCCCCAAATTTACTGTTTTTCCATTTCACTTCACCTTCCTTTCAATCTTTGAGTCTTTGAGGATCGGAAGCGTTGGCGATGGTCGAGTTAGCGCTGCACTGTGGGAGATTTGCGCACTGTAACTGGTGTTCTGATGGATGGCTGGCCTTCTCACTGAGAAGCAAGTTGAGACAGAATTTTAAATAAAGGTAGAATATACATTAACCCTCTCACCGCACTGTCATCATTAGGGGAAAGAACTGTCAGTAACGGACTCTTCCTCTTCGGAGTGTTGACGCAAACGTTCCTCTCCGTCGAAGACGTCGCCTTTAAGACCTATAAGATCTCGTGTTTGGTGTCTGGACTAGCTCTAGCAAGAGGTCCTAATCTACAGGGTATGCGTGGGTTATGGTAGGAATGGAACCAAACGAAGAATTAACCAACATTTAACTTTATTGGTAAATTTTCAGATTTGTAGAGAACTGCTGACGATATTTAAATAGAATGTAACTTTGTAACTTCAACTACAACGTTATAACACTTTAACTTTGTCACCCTTTAGCAACCGCCGAATTATGTATACGCGCTAGCTTACATACGACTCAGAAATTGCACGTGTACTCTCGGCTCGATTCAAGACGAGTGTGCGTTGCGTTGCATTTGTTTTTGCGTGGGCGACACGAAGGAAGCAATTTCCATTGGCTAACTTTAGAGCACGTCATGGTAAGATAGGAATCAACCCGCGGAATCACTATGGCTTCGTACAAACAACAATTGTAACCTTATCACTCATTTAAATCTGCCTAGGCTTCCATTCTTGCGATTTTAACATGTTCAGCTTTATTACGTCTTCCCCTTAACTATCGACTAGAATCTCCTTTTGTTTCTTTCTATTATCAGATACATATTGACATAATTTCGGTTTCAGTGTCCAGCACATACGTCATCTTCGGTGTCGGTGTTTTCAAGGTTAGGTCGATGGCCTCATCCATTAATCCATCTTTCTGCCAATAAAAAATGTTCCTCCTTTTCACATTTTTACTAGCTTTTTGTGCAATTTTCTGATGTCACCTTTGATAGCGCATTTTCAAGGAGAATTATTACGACACGGGCTTGAATATTTCGCAGCATCATTCTTTACCTGTGCCCAAATCAACTCAATTACATTGAAATTGCAGTGGTAGGAAGGAAGACGCACTACGTATGCCCTGCTAACTCCGCCATAGTGCTAATTTTATGTTGATAGCCGATGGCCGACACAGTAAATGAATCGATACTTGTCTTTGTAGAGGTACTACTGAGCCTTTTCTTGCCTGGATTTCGAAATTTGTTCCCTGAATTGTCTGCGTTTACCTTCTCATTTAACATCCTATAAACACTTATACGAAATACTCTATTTATGGCAGCTGTTCAACCAGCAACATCTTTGACAAACATTGTAGGATGATCATTTTAAGTGCGTCAAATTCATCTTTAAAAACCTATGAACATTGATTACTATTTACCTTTTGACTGCAATGGCTTTTCGGTCAACACCAGTTTGAACAGCAGTTAACACGAGAATAAATATTGTCAAATATAGAATAAACTTAAGCATTTCTGAGCTCAACATTTTGTAACTTAGACTAGAATCTACTATGTAACGTTTTCACTTGCACTATCATTGTAATAAATGCAGTAGTTGCTTTATAATAAAACGGAATAACAATATACTTCACAAGCAGTGTTTAAATACAAAAAGCAAGCGAATTCTAATAACGCTAAAGCAGATCACAGATTTTTTCTTCCTTTACCTGCTTACCCTCCCCTTATGTAGGACTTACACCCCCTAGGACTTACAAGACAGTGTCTAAGGTCAGACGCCTGTCGGGGAGCACAGGGACCTATGGACCGGACAGAGTGAAGACTGGAAGCGGGTGGTCAGCCCAGCACCAGGTATGTTAGTGAGGAGGATGATATGAAATGCAGGCGAAATTGAAGATTGGAAAGGTGATGATGGAGCAATTGGTGGAATGAGTGGTGGATGAAGCCGGAACCCGGGGAAAACTCGCCCGCACGCCGCTTCGTCCACCACGAATACCATATTCGGATTCCTGGAATCGAACGCAGGCCACCTAGGTGATAGGCGAATGGTCTAGTCGCTCAGCCACGGCGCCGTCCTCAGAGCACAGATTGCAGCAACAGCAAAAACAAAAAAACAGGTCAATACATGGCCGACACTGACACATAGGGGCACGAGCGAGACCCTTCCTTGTGGTCATCTCTATTGTTATTTGACGAGTGTTTGACAGCCTTGGCCGTTTTCGAAGAAGGTAGCATTCTCAACTTACTCCTTACAGACTGTAGTTGCCAGGCCTGCCGGGGTAGGGAGCGTTGTCGAAATCCAATATGGCTGGTAGTTGCTTGGCGAAAGCTGGTGTCAAGATGAATTTCCAACACACATTAGGGACCCTCAAGTCGACTCTCTGCTCACCCGGGTTCTCTCACGTTTGTAGAATACTCTCATTCCATCAATTCCTCCCTGGGGTGTGACATATAACAGTCAGTTTAGACTCAATGTGGAATCCCCTCCGTAAACTACATAAATGATTTAGTAAATGGTAGGATTACCGGTAATATTGGAAGAGCAAGAAATATAATACAACGAATTAAGAAATGTAATGAGAAATTCAGACAGCATCAAAAGCTGTGATCATGAGTTTGGTTACTGTACTCAAAATAAAAATGTACTTTTCGGTTCAAAATAGCATTACTCGTGATCTCCATCGGTGTCTTCGATCTGAACTGTAGTATACTTAGAGGAGCTTCCAAGTGTTTTTGAAGACACAAATGTTTACAGGTTAAGCGGCCCTTTATATATCCTCTCTCAGTTCCGAGAAGGTTCAAAGTTCAACGCTTTCGGCTTCTAGAGCAGCGATGTCCAACTTTGCGAAACAGGGGAGTTGGGGTTCACCTCCTTTCACTATACGTGGACTTTGCCTTTCTCTAGCTCCCAGCCGTGCATTGTATTGCAGTGGCGGGTTAGTTGCGTTTGATTTACGAAAGCACTTTCAAATGTTATGCGATAAACATCTGTTCATTGGTGACTTCTTTGGTACTGCTTGCGTTTAAGAAGTCTATCGATATTTGGCGATAACGTCGAAGTGCATAGCCTTTGAAGATACACCAAGTGATCGTTGCATAACATATTGCGACACAGACTTTTAATGTGGTTCAATTTGAAAATATATGTAGAGCTATGCTCACTCTTATACACAATATTCTTGCAAATGCTTGTCTCTCTATCTACTTTATTTTAATCGACAATTTTCAGAAAGTATCTTATTGCTAATTTTCTTGTAGGTGCAAGGGGAATATGGGAATACAATAGGCTTTAAGCGATAGTGAAATGTTTTAAGAGCTGGTTACTATGCGATAGCTTTGAAATCATTTCCATTTGCAAGGTCAAGAGATAAAAAACGAATAACATATTCCTATTTGAAAAAAGTATAAGTATTGGAAAGTTCAAACAAAAACCAGAATATCTCGGAAATGGTTCACTCAAAAGAAAAACGAAGCATTTGACATAAATTGTGTGTTTTAACAAGACCCACTTTTTATTTAGTAAGCTTTTGCCTGTCTCTTACTGTTTACCATTAATGCAAACATTATCCAGAATGAAGAGGTCTTCTGAGGACATTCCCAGAAAGTTCAGGTTTTGACTTAGAAACTGCCATGGAATCACCTGTTTGTGACCGTCACTGGATACTGATTGTCTGTCCTTCCGACTGAGAAGTGGAATGGGGTACAGCCGCTCACTGCGTAAGGTTCTCCAAACAGAGAATGTTGGACATCCCTGTTCTAGAGGGATCTAGTAAAACTTCAAAAACCGTAAACAATCTAAGCGATCGATAAGAGGCAACGCCCAATTGGTATGCAACACACCTAACGTACAAGCAATGTAGCTAGGTTCTTTTAACTGATCTATTCTATCAGGAAAACTAGCTTAGTTCACTTATGATAAACTAGGGCAGCCCACGGTAGTCTAGGCATAAGAGATAGAATTTTTGGATGTGATACAAACTTTCTTTACCTATTATAGATAGATAAGTGGTAGAGAAAGCAAGTTGTTTTCCTAAGTATACTTTGTTAGTTGACTCTGTGACTAAGGGGGAACTTAACACCAGTGGAAGATCTTTTGTGCCTATCCCCTGACGGGGTGCCCCCGGGAGGGAGGAGTGCAATAATTGCCCTCCTCCAACGGGCTTACATGTCGCACGGTGACCTCCCGCGATCCGGAGGACGAGGTTTTACAAAGAGCAAATTCCGTGCCTTGCACACCGAAACTTAGAACCATGAATTACCTAACCAGGCTGAAAGATAAATGAGAAGCGATGTGAAATGGAAGCATTCCAAGCATTTGCATAATGTCCTGGGGAAACTCCCTCACCCAAAAAGAAAACAACAATAGAGTTGTAGAACTACCGTAGCCTACCGTAGACTACCGTACCCAAGCGTAGATTATGGTAACTTTTCCTAGTAGAATTGGTCAGTTAAAAATCTACCCGCGTTGCTTGTACGTTAGGTGTGTTACATAATCAGAAGAAGATTCATATTTTACTAGGTTCATCCAGTGATAAAACCCAAGACAACAGTTAATGGTGATCATTGTATTTGAATTTCTCATTAAATTTCTTAATTCGTTATATTTTATTTACTTACCAATGCTACCAATACTACCGCTAATACTACTGCCTTTATGTACTACACTAAACCTACCGAAGCATATGTTAGATGTTAGAGCGCAACTCTAGTCAGGAAAGTCTGCCGCGAGAATCGAATCCACAACCTCCTGAATGTGGGCCACTTGAACCATCCCGCTCGGTTAAACTAATTCGTAGAAGTTATTTAGAAATAAATGATAATAGTTGAACAAGTCATGTGAATGTAACACGTTAGATGTTTTTATTTGCTCTGGATAAACTCTTTATGTAAGTATAATGAAATGTATTTTAAATTAGAGTAATTTGATTGGGGAATTAAAAGCAGTAGTAGGTAATCCCTGGTGGATTATGGCGCATTATGACTGAGCTTATATAACAACCTGGGTGGAATAACATTATATTGGGTGAAGTTTAATAAGCTAATTAATTTATGAAAATTGATATTGCATTCATGGATGACAACCACACAGCAGTTTACAGTTGAGGAAGTTGGAGCGAGCGTTCAGCGGATTGAAAATTGTCGCTCTTGTGACGTTTATGGATAATTCAGCATCTAGACGACTGATTACCTACCGGAACACTAGAACTTTCTCCCACACATGCCTCGCTTCCACATGTATTTTTCATCAGGTGCCGCCAGATGTTCGTAATACCACGCTTCTGGCTCGATGTCACTCAAAACTTCGATCCAGAGAACTTTTGATATTTAATTTCTGCAGCAGTGACATCACCGCTTCAGGTGGGTGGGCCTGCGTGTTACAATTATTTAACATTTTTCACATTTCAATGCTTGACAGCTGTTACATCACGTTAAATTCTAGAATTCAATTTTGTGTAAGAGCAGTCTGAGATAATTTTAAAAAAACTGACGAGTTACCTCATTTGACTTACTCAGCTCATTACCTTCTTATAGGCATCTATTATACTACACCTGGTATTAAATTTAAACGTATTCTTCCATCCATAAAGCTTTGTTATCCTGAAATGATTATAAGTGAAGTCAGTAAGCTGGAAAAACATCACCACAGAGAAGCAGAGACTATATGTGTCAGTCTGTGGCCATGAGTTTCTGCGAGAAATAAATTACCGCACTCGTGTGCATATTATGCTACATTGGCGCCAAGATGGAACTCTATCTTTAAAACTTATTTAAGAAAGTTTTCGAATATGCCCAAAACTGCTAAAGGCTTAAATTCATGTTCTTCAATTTTTTTTCCCTTGTGTGCTTTTGTCTATCTCTTATGGTTTTCTATTATAAAAATAATATCAAAATCGAAGACAATTTCATGGTTTATTCCCAAAAAATTAATATAAATATGTGTGATATAATTATGTGTGATTTTAATCAAAATTACCAGAGAAAATGATATAGGAAGGATCTAGGGGAAAGCATTCTTGAATTACTTCTTGTCGCATCGTTGAAAGATGGGGGGTGTTCATCCGACTTTTGGTATCTGTGTTATGTTGGTTCACACACACATAAACACACATGGATCTTTGTACAATATTAACTTTCTGAGTTGAGGGGAAACCAAAACCTTAATCCCGGTTGAAAATTTAGTTGCGAAATATACTAATTGGTGGGCACTGTACATCTACCATAGATAAGCGGTACGCAAAATAAGAATATATTCTATGAATCTTGAAAGCATATCTTAGCTATCGATCTTAAATTACGTTTTAGAAAATTGTAAACCATTAATGTTTATGGAAGCACCTTTTAGAGATAAAAGGTAAAGGGTTTCAAGCAATTCCCCCAATCCAATAAATTTTTATGTAGAAAAGTTAGTAGTATGTTTCATTTTCTCAAAATTTGGTAGAGCATCGGGTGTGGATGCCAAAGATCGTTGATTTAGTCCAGGTCCCGGCATTGGGTTTTTCAAATTTCATTCAGCTTTCTAATGTTGGACTAAACATGACTCGTGTGGAGAAAAACAACTAGTAAATATGGTTTAACCTCATAGTAAGCTTAGAATTAAAACTAATTCGACTTTGGAGGTTTCTTAAAGGTGTGGTATTCCGGAATTAATGAAATAGCTTCAAGGTTCACCGGGATGTATGAATCAAAATGAGCTTGAATTAATTTTCAGAGGTATTTTCGCTCTAACTCAGTGGTGGTGCTTCTGAAGTTCGATTACTCTAGTTCTGAACATGAATTGAATGGTCAAGTACACATTTAATCTTAGTCTCATAAGTTCTGTTTGAAAGAACAATCCACTAGGTTCGTTCACTAACATGGAGGATATTCACCGTCTTTCAAATTGCAAGTAAAGTTTAAGTGTGCCTAGCTTGAAAAAAGTTGATTGCTCTCTCATAATGACCTCCTTGAGTGTATGGTGAAAATCCTATAAAAGTAGGAAAATAATGCCTTTCGAAATATGAAGCTATGTGACACAAACTACTCCAAGTAAATTTTCAGCTTGAAACGGTAGAATATGTTTTAGGTCATATTTGTTAAACACAAGATGTTTTCTTTGAACATTATTGGTGAACATTGGTGAGAGCAGATATTTTCTGCTCAAAAGGGTAGTTGCAAATCCGTTATTGAGTGCCAACTTCGTGCTATCTGGGTTTCAGCTGTCCATCGTTTTTCAGAAGAACCATTCAACACAGAACCATTTTCACCAAGATACATTTGCTTCTGAATTCCTTGCATGACATAGTTAATTAATTAACAAATGTCCAAAGAAGGCTATTCAATAATTCCATTGGTCTCACCTATTGTGATGTTGTCATTGATTACTAAAATTTAGACTGGTTAATAACAGTCCTGTTAATAACACATGTTATAAGTTACTGATTTTCCTGGCTATATAGATAGGTGATACTTTAGGACAGCCATGTCCAAACGCAGGCTAATGAGCCAACCTTCTCTAGCAGGAACATCTCGTACCATTTACCTCGTCGTTGTGTTTCTTCAGGCTTTCTTGGAAGTATTTCCTCGGCTATACTGGCAGAGCTGAATGAACCCGAGGCAGCTACCTAACTGTTAACTATATCGGGGTTTCTGTGAGGGTGAAGGCAATTCACCGTAAGCAAATACGGTTAAACTGGTTCATTTCAAATCACGTATCCTCTCCAAGAAGTTAGCATACGGTTCCTTCTTTATTTTTAACCAATAATAGTCCTTTCTTTAATTAGGTTAATAAACCTAAATAACATACGCTGTTCTTTTAACCTCAGCAGAAATGTTTGTTTGTCCACCTGAGATTTATAACAAATACACTTCCTCCAGGCAACTGTTTTAAAATTGGGCAAAGAACGCCAAGTCAATATTGCCGATCTGCTTGTGTTGCTTCTCTAGGTAGCTATACATTATTATTTGGTATGTAATGTATATATATTTTCATTCCCTTATATATGTACGTATATACATTCCCTTACACTTGACTCACACAACCTGCAGGTCACTTGGACCCTGTACCTACTGACGTACCCCTTCACTTGCCGCGAATCCCAACGTTCTGGTAACAGACAGTGGTGGATTGTAACGGAGTGATGCTGCTGTCTGAACCCTCCAAGTCGTACAAACAAATTCAAAGAGGAGTGGCTGGACACACTTTTTTGTTGAACTAATAGAAAGGTTGAAATATGAATTTACAGTTCAGGACTTTCTTGTTTTTACCAACTCCGTGGTAATAGAACCAAAATTGGCAGTATTGCAGTTGAAGAGGAATTAGTTACATTACAAAATCACGCAGCTGTTAAAGTATTTGTAAAGAGCATTTAGGAATTGAGGTATTTGAACTTGCTGTATAAATAAACATCCTCGTTTTAGGGCCTTTAGTGCTCGTATATTGGCAATGTTTGCCTGAACATACATTTGCGAGCAACTTTTTTTCTCGAATGAAGTAATTAAAATGTAAAAATTGAACTAAAATATCACATTTGGATCTCTCAACACAGTAAAAATATCTATAAAAGATATTATCGAATTTAGAAGGTATTGTGACTTCTAATGATGTAGCTAGTACACATACAGGAAGTAAGTTAAGAACAGAAATATGTGTGGTATTGCTAAGTCTGTCACAGTTGTATTTCAGATGTTCTAGGATCTGTCTCATGTTTAATTTACTGTTTATAGAAGATTATCGTTTATTATACAACATGTCTTACATTTCTTTGGCATTATGCATGCATAATAGGCCTCTCTTATGCACAATATTTAGTTGTAACTTAACATAACGCCACTTAAAAGTACAAATGTCAATTTACTCTTCTTCCTCCTTCCAAATACAGCATGTCATATAGGAGATACCAAAGACTAGCCCGGCGTTTGGACATGACTGCTTTAGAATTTACAGTGCCATCCACTTGGAGTATCCGCGTAACCGAACAAAGGTGTATCCTGTTGGACAGTATCTTCATACAAAATATCTTTGGTGGAACTTCTTCATGCAACAAAGGCTATCAGAAATAAGTAATTGAGAGTTGCAGCGTAAATGGAAAGAAAACAATTGGAAACAACAAACTTTAGCTAGAAAACCGAAGAATAGGCAACAAAGGAATTGGAGTAATCCAGACCCTTCTAGTTATGCAAAAAGCTACGTGGAACGCTTATGTTTTCAACCGATACACCTACTGAAAGATGGATAAGAGCATTTGACTATGCAAGTGTGGGGCTAGTGAAAATAAATTGTATGTTAAAAAGAGGGGAAGGTGTAGCGTCCCATAATAGGAGTTACATATTTAAAATATTATATTTGCAGTTTTTATCTTTTTACCTTCTCTAGGGCTTACCTATAGCGCCCGCCTCGGTAGCGTGATGGTTTGCGTGTCTGCCTCACGTTTAAGAGGTCGCGAGTTCTTATCTCGCTTAGGGTAAGTTATCCGGGTAAGGCTTTTTCCGAGGTTTTCCCTACCCTGAGAAGACGAATGTCGGGTAACTTAAAGCTCCATGGACCTTGGGCTCATTTGAGCATCATTTCACCCATTTCATTTCACTCATTCGTCCGATATGACACAATGTTGGAGAACGTTAATTTAAAAAAAAAAAAGTTTACCTATAGCACGAAGGGTAAGCACAGCAAAAGCTGAGCCCCTATACATTCCCACCAAGAGATGCTTGGATTTCAAAATTAAAAGTCAATTCCATTATTAGTTGGATCCAGTAATTACACCAGCAGTACACCCTGACCGGCAGCCGCTGAGGAGCAAATCTTGGTACCTTCTGTCGCTACCCTTACCTCAATTACACCCGCCACAATACATCACAGTGGTTAAGCCCTGTCAAGGGCAGTTACACGTATGACACACCTGAGCCTGCCAACACTCCTCGCCTCACCTAGCGTATTTCCAATGAGAGAGAGAGAGAGAGAGAGAGAGAGAGAGAGAGAGAGAGGAGGGGATGCAAAGAGCAGTTTAAGAAAATGTTCTGTATGTGCATATGCGTGTCTCTCTCTCTCACTCTCTCTCTCTCTTTCTCTCTCTCTCTCTCACTCTCACTCTCTCTCTCTCTCTCTGTGTGTGTGTGTGTGTGTGTGTGTGTGCGTGTGTGTGTGTGAAACAGTTTCGAGACAAATACTTTTATTATGTTTACGGTAAAATACATATAAACACTATTTGTATGTGAATAGTGTAAAATATAACGGATATAATGTGAAATAGTAATGGACGGAGAAAGCAGGGTAAATGTGATACATTTCACCTTCAAAATAATTTCCAAAATTAAATTGTATATTATTTTCAATTTAAATAGATAAAAGAGACTATTATGTATGTGTACAATGAATATTTGTTACGTATGGTTGCCTACACCATTAATCCAATTGCGATGAAACTTGGGCAAGTTGAAAACATTCCCGCGAAGGTTTCTGTGTTGGTCAAACCATATTACGATAAGTAGAGCGTGAGTAGTTCCAACAAATTAGTATATCTATCTATTATACTTATATAAAAATGGACATTGGTGTTATGATGTTGATAAACGCCAACAGCTGTTGACCGATCACCATGGAAATTGGTACATATAAGTGTTTTTCATGGAGAAGGTATTTTGCTATCCATTTTACTACAGAACGTATTATATTCACACGGTTCTGTCTACTCATTTTTATTTTACAGAACACAATAATATATCTTTCTCTACTCCCTTTTCTCAAACAATTTATACAACTGCCCATACGACTGAAATACAGATGCAACGTATTACATTCACATGGTTTTCTCTTTTCACTTTACTTTTACGTAAGACATTCATATTTCTTCCTCTTCTCCCCCTTCTTCAAAAAGTCATACAATTTTCAATATGTATGAAATAAAGATGCAATGTATAACATTTGCATAGTTTTCCCTACTCGCTCTTCTTTTACGCAACTCATTTACATGTATTTCTGCATTCACACTTCTATAACATTTTTTGTATATGATTGAGATAGAAACATAATGTATGCAGAGATATGCACGATTTACTCTACTGGCTTTTGTTCCTATGGTATTTGTGTGCAACAGTGCTTTTGCAGAGTGTCTTTCTGGTGTTTTATTTATTTTTATAGTTTCCTAAGAGTTTAATGAACTAATTATTAAGTGTATCAAGTAATATTTTGAAATGCCTCCAAGGCAACACAAGACTACTGGGCAAGTGCAACCCAAGTGTAAAGGTTGTAATGATAAAATATTCAAATCATGGGCAACGCCGGGTATTTCAGCTAGCTATTTATAATGGTTAGTTCTGTATTTGTTTGGGAGCAGTAAAGTGTGCCCCACAGTTGGTACGTTTATTCCAATTAAGGTCAGAGTGTGAATGACAATTTTATATCCGCTTTCGTATTTAAAATAATTAAGCCCATAGGCTGGGAATTTGCATTTTTTGTTTTCAATTTTAACGGATAATTTTGAAAAGACAGTTGGGCAGCAATGGCGGAAGTTGCTGTATGTTACAGAAAATGCGCAATGATGGCCCTAACCACGGTGGGTACCTGTGAGCTTAAACAATAAAGCCGCTCTATCATTCATCCCTGACAGTTTCCGGTCAGGAATAATAAAATGCCGGCATTGCCTCGGGACTAGTTAAATATTGATACGGTGATGATCATAATATGGGTGGCGAGGATCGACTTATTAATCGATAGCGGTGTTTGTTTTAGTTGAAAATTCATTCAAGGGTATGCCTGCGAGCGAGATTACAGTGTTTGCATGGTAGACTTCCTCTTAGTGATTGAGAGCTTCCGCCATTTTTAACATGGCGAAAACCAAAAGCGAGTGAATAAAGTTTGTATTAAGCATATAACTTGTATGTTCTACTTGTACAAACAATCTGATATAATTCCAACCGTGCTTATTTTTAACATGTTAGAATTATATGTTTATCAGGAAATCGTCAACCAGGAACGTTTATAAAAGTTTTAATACTCATTCATATTTATATTGGGAGCTTTGTTATGTCCTCCCAGTAACTGCAAATTTAAATGATCCGCCTCATATTATGTAATAAGTTTTAACCATGAAAACTTCGCTACATTTTACGAGCGAAAGAGAGAGAGAGAGGGAATCTTACCGCAGTAGTACCGGACAACCAGTATCAGTTGGTTGTGTTGGTGGTGGGGTGGTGTTGGTGGTGGAGTGGTGGCGGTGGCGGTGGCGGTGGTGGTGGGGTGGTGTTGGTGGTGGGGTGGGGTGGTGTTGGTGATGGTGCTGATGGTGGAGTGGTGGAGGTGGTGGAGCTGGTGGTGGGGTGGGGGTGGTGTTGGTGGTGAGGTGGTGTTGGTGGTGGTGCTCATGGTGGAGTGGTGGTGGTGTTGGTGGTGGTGCTGATGGTGGAGTGGTGGTGGTGTTGGTGGTGCTGGTTGTGGGGTGGTGGTGGTGATGGTGGTGGTGGTGCTGGTGGTGGAGGTGGTGGTACTGGTGGTGGGATGGGGGTGGTGTTGGTGCTGGGGTGCTGTTGGTGGTGGTGCTGATGGTGGAGTGGCGGTGTTGGTGGTGCTGGTGGTGTTTATAGTGGTGCTGATGGTGGAGTGGTGGTGGTGATGGTAGTGGTGCGTGTGGTGGTGCTGGTGGTGGGGTGGTGTTGGTGATGGTGCTGATGGTTGAGTGGTGGTGTTGGTGGTGCTGGTGGTGATGGTGGTGGTGGTGCTGGTGGTGGGGTGGTGTTGGTGGTGGTGATGGTGGTGGTGATGGTGGTTATTTTGTTGTTTAACGACGCTGTCAATTGCCAGGATCACATTAGCGTCGCCGGTGTGCTGGAATTTCGTCTCGCAGGAGTTCTTTTACATGCCAGTAAATCTACTGACATGGAGCTGTCGTTTTTAAGCACACTTAAAAACCATCGGCCTAGGCCGCGTTTGAACCCGCGACCTTGGGATCAGTAAGCCAGCGTCTAACCAACTGAGCCACCCAGACCGACATAATGATGGTGGTGATGGTGGTGGTGGTGGTGGTGATGGTGGTGGTGCTGGTGGTGGGGTGGTGTTGGTGGTGGTGCTGATGGTGGAGTGGTGTTGGTGCTGATTGTGATGGTGGTGTTGGTGGTGCTGGTGGTGGGGTGGTGGTGGTGATGGTGGTGGTGATGGTGATGGTGGTGGTGATGGTGGTGGTGATGTTGGTGATGTTGGTGGTGATGGTGGTGGTGCTGGTGGTGGGGTGGTGTTGGTGGTGGTGCTGATGGTGGAGTGGTGGTGTTGGTGGTGGTATCTTTCTCCCAGCCATCTTTCTCCTAACAACACTGTGCACTGGTTCAAACGAGATGGTGCACCCCTTGCCAACCCTTGAACACGCAACATACCTATAATAATTGGCTATGCGAAAAGCACGGATTTTTCCAGATCCAGCCCACAAATTTACATTATTTGTCTTTGTGACTTATTAATAGTCATTGCGAATGCCAAATGAATTTGTGATTGCGAAAGCTTGAATAGAATGGGCGAGTCTGAAAGGATCATTGGGATCCGTGGTAGAACAACTTCATCTTGAAATTCTCCGTTTAAAATGGTATCTTCAAGAATATTGCGCATGATGCGTGCCATTGCATAGCTCTGTTGCATTCAAATTTCGAAGCAAAATGATTGGGAACCAATCTTCAATCGCAAGTTATGTGTTGGCATTAGCCACGCATGATTAGTGTAATTAGCCTGTAAATTTGGAAATATAATTTCAATCAAAGCATTGGTATTCACCATGTTGCAAAAGTTGCCTGGGAGTTGTATTGCATTTTAATTAAATTTAAATTTTCCTGAGTAACTGTTCTGAGAATGCCAGTGCCAATGGATCATTTTGAATTTGAAGAGGTATATTTATGTTAAGGCATAATTTACTGACACTTCGCTATAGGTATGATTCTTTCAAACATGCGTTAATTTCCTCCGCATATGTAGCACGTGGAATGACCGGCAATGTATACTTGAAATCATCGGACAGCAACAGTAGAGCACCACTGAAAAGTCTGGTATTATTGAGATCTTATAGCCTTATATCGAGAGCTTCAAGTGAAAGCTTGTGGGCCGCACCACATACATCCCAGATAATAATTTTGCATTTTCTCAAAATTTCAGACATGCTTGATTGTTTCTTTATGTTACACATTAGGTCTGGATTTGTCTGAATGTTGAGTGCCGAACGCGCAGTTCGTCCGCCACCAAGCGAGATCGCTGCAACGCCTGGTCAACCGATTGCCAATACAATATGATTATGTGATCTAATATGCGCAAGTATCAGTGAGATGAGGAATGTTTTGCCAGTGCGTCAAAAAGAAAAAAATAATCGCTCTTAATGACTTATGCTGCTGGGTGGTAGGTGATGGCATACTGAAATGAATGGGTGCCATGTTCGAAATGAGAATACAAATATCCTCAATCTTTATTAACGCCTCGTATATTTCCGGCGAGGCACGATCCGCTATAAGCTATTTTCTGTGGTTTAATGCAGTATCAACATTTCACTGTAAAAGAAAAAAATTGATGTGTTGCACTCACATGACTTTCTCTACAAACTTATATTCCTATACCTTCTTCATGTTAGTTAAGATAAACATTTGTACAAATTATCTTATTGCTTATTTCCTTGTAGGTGCAAGGGGAATGTTAGAATACAGTAGGCTTTGTGCGATAGTCAAATTTTTTAAAGCTTTGAGATTCTGTTCTCTTTGCACATTTAACATAAAAAAATGAACAACGATGATCCATTTCACGAAAGTTTTAAATTTGCCGAAACTCACACACATAACAAGGAATATCTCCGAAATGTTTCACCCTACAAGAAAACTTATTTCGACATAAATTGTGTATTTTAGCAAGATCTACATTTTTTTTGAAAAGAATGATTTGGTCTATCTCTAACGGTTTACCAGTTATGCAAAAGTCGTCCAGAGTAAATACGACTGTAGGGACTATAGCCAGAAAAATTCAAGATATGCATTTCATTTGTAATAAAAATATCTCAAACACGTGACCTTTTAATCAAAATCGTTAGAGCCATTTTCAAGGAAATCAAAATTTTCGGAACATTTTCCATGTAAAGGGTAGTTCAGGGTGGGGCTATTTTCTTCAAAATCTTCATGTCGATTCAGGGGGCATCAAAACATACATTTCCGGTGAAATCTCGACATCGAATTTTTGGGTGGAATACAATACCTCCCCTACTTATCAGTAGAGAAAGTAAAAATCAAAACGGCGCTAATACCACGAATTGCTCTTCTCTTTTGGCTTAGAAGTCGACATTGTGCATGCACTGTTGCGGGAAGATGGCCACGTTTGTTGTAGTCACGTGATTATATTACTGTATAAGACAACGTATATAGTACAATTTGCACAATGTATAGTTTTTAATTAAACTTTAACATCTTACTTCAATAAATATTAACATATTACATTTGTAGGTTAAGCTCATTACGTACTACAAAGCTCTAGTACAATTTTCGCAATGTATATTTTTAATTACAGTTTAACTCCTTACTTCAACAAACATTAATATAATGCATTTGTAGGCTAAGCTCGTTACGTACTACAAAGGCTCTAGCACAATTTACACAATGTAATTCTTTTAATTAGTTTAACACCTACTTCAATAAATATTAACATATTACAGTTGTAGATTAATTTCATTACAAAGCTCTAGCACAATTTGTGCAATATACATATAGAGGATGCATAGTTAGAGGATGCACGTCTGTAAATCATGAATATTCACCTCAATGCTGAAACTTACATATTTACACAATGTATATTTATTAATTAAAATTTTAATAGCTTGTTCTCAATAAGCGCGCACATTTAATGTGACAATAACGCTCAGCTGTGACCAAAACCTCGTACAATCTAGACTCAAATACAGGAAATTATTAAATGCAATTGCAGCGCTGTTGACGGATCCAGTTGTGAACCTAAACCATCCAAAGATCATATTATGCTCTGTGAACAACACATAGGTTAATTAATAAAAAAGAACATGTTCGGTATGGTCATATTGTGAATCTAAACCATTATCGAATCACCTTTATCACACACACAAAAGTTCATGAAAATGGGTCCAGCCGTTTAGAAACCTTACAGTGACATACACACGGATATATGTGTGTGTGTGTGTGTGTGTGTGTGTGTGTCTGTGTGTGTGTATGTGTGTGTGTGTGTGTGTGTGTGTGTGTGTGTGTGTGTGTGTGTGTGTGTGTGTGTGTGTGTGTGTGTGTGTGTGTGTGTGTGTGTAAAGATATTCAGAGTGGCGCAGTCTGCAAAATGCTGCTCAGAGAAAGACGAACATGCATAAAGAGCGAGAGCCTAAGTTTTCTCCAACTCTAAATAATTTGTTACCCATGGTAGTGCTTTGAGCATGCTAATAGAAGAGGACAAACTATTTCTATTACATCAACGAGAGCCTACCTGGCTGTGGAGGTTATGCTCGAGTTGTTGACTAGAAATTGGCGGCATAAGAGGCAAGGGCGAGAATTAGAGTTATGAAAGAGGAGGCAAGGAGTTTATAGTTTTGAAAATTTTTAGTGATTGATCTGAAGAAACAAATGAAATGAGTGACTGTGATGGTGATACTATTTTTACAAAACTATCCACGAGCTCAGCTTTAATTTGTGTCAGTGATGCTACTCTGGATGGATATAAGGTTAATTCAGAAAAGGAACATCAACTTGGAAGGAAGAGCTTTATGACATCAAAATTAGCCGCCATTATAGACAGATGTCAGAGATATGCAGCGTGCATCCTTGAGGCAGTACCTGAGGTCTTGGGACATAATGTTGAGAGGAATAGCACCCACTCAAGGATATTGAGAACAATTATTCAGAAAGGAACAGCAGAAAATGTTAAATTTAAAGAGAAGGAACTGTCAGGAACTGAAAGACTACCAATCATCATATTGTAACAAATTTAGCAAATCTTTTTATTTTCTCATGCTTCAAGTACAGCCACACTACTAGTTTCTGTCTCTTAATCTTTCCAAACTCTAACACACAATACTAGTTTCTGTCTCTTCATCTTCAACAACTCAAACTGTCTCTCTGGCAACCTCCTTGAAAATCAAAGAGTCTTAATGACATGGAGAAGCCATGTCACACTGCTCCCTCCTCAGAGCTGGTCGTCCCGACCAGCACTATCACTGCGGCATCTCCCTTGCGCCCCGGTGGATTAACCCATCGAACCTCTTCTCCTGGTGGTCCACGAGGGCCTGGTGGTCCTGGTATACCTTGAGGTCCTGGGTTTCCATCTCTTCCAGGCATACCTTTAGTTCCAGGTTCACCATCTTTTCCCGACAATCCTGGAGGTCCAGTCATGTCTTTGTCTCCTGGAGGTCCCTGAGGTCCAGGTAACGCTTGTAGACCAATGAGACCACGGTGTCCTTTTGCACCCTTTGGACCTTCTTCTCCTCTATCACCCTTACCTCCCTCTGGCCCTGGAGGTCCTGGCTTTCCTCTAGCTCCCTGTGGCCCTTCTACACCCTGTGGTCCAGTTTCTCCTCGAAGACCCCGTTCTCCTGCTGGTCCTGGAGGTCCATTTGGACCAGGTGGCCCTGGAAGACCTGGTGCCCCTGGAGTTCCCGGAGGTCCTGAAGGTCCTACAGGTCCCTTATCTCCCGGTCTTCCTGCAATACCAGGTGTTCCTGCTTTACCTGGTGCTCCCTCTGGTCCCTGTTCTCCAATTGGTCCCGGTGGTCCTAGAGGTCCTGCAATACCTTGTGGTCCTGGAGGTCCTTCACTGCCTGGCTTCCCTGGTGGACCTGTCTCACCTTGTGCACCTCTCTGACCTCTGAGGCCAGCAGGTCCTGTTGGGCCGGGTAATCCTGGAAGTCCTCTGTCTCCTGGAGGGCCCTGTGGACCAGGTTGTCCTGGAGCTCCATGTTGTCCTTGAGAGCCTGAGTCACCCTTAGGTCCTTCAGGTCCTGGTGCACCAGCTTGTCCTGGAGGTCCTGGATTGCCCTGTTCACCTTTCATTCCTGGGAATCCACGTTCACCCTTCATTCCAGGCAAGCCTACCAGACCCTGAGGGCCAGGGAATCCTTGTAAACCTTGAGGGCCAGTAGGACCTCGCTCTCCAGGGGGCACGATCCTAGGTATCGCTGTTGGATAGTGTCCCTTGGTCCAGGTAGGACGATGTATGCCATCCTGCTTCGAAATTCTGCAACAGTACCGCCGGTCTTGACGGTCCCTCGTCCAGTTGCCCTTCTTCCTGGTGTGTTGACGGGCCATCCTGCGCACTTTGAAACGGCTCACTGGGTACCATGTCCGCCGACCTCTCTGGCGCACCTTCGCAGCCACCTTGCTTCCGATGGGTCCGGCAACAAACCCCACCACATCCGCGCGAGTCGCGTCCACCGCTGCACTCGTGTTCACTCGTGCTCGGCACGGCCTCTCCTGTATCCTGCCGTCCACGATGATGTCCACCATTCTTCCGTTCACGGCACTATGCGTCAGGTGATTGGATGGCCCCGACGGTCCCCCCATGTCACACGCCAAGTCGGTTCTCGCGTGTTGCTCGTTTGCTTGTGCGCTTCCCTGCTGATCGTCCGAAACGGGCGCAACTGTCGCCTCGGCCACTAGGTGCTCCCTCCCCGGCTCCGCGCTATTCCGTCTGCCCCTGGCATCCAGTACTTTGACGCTCTCGTCAACTCCTACTACCAGGGCGCCAAGACGTTCCCCGTCGTCCTCCACGACGTCCACGTGCTGGCAGAGGTCTTCCACCTTTTCGCCGAGTTCTTCCACGCCTTCCGTCACGCCAGCCAGTTGCCCGTCAATTTTCGCCGATAGCTCCGTCTTCATCTCTTTCAGCTCGGCAGCGAGGTTGTCGTTTCTCGTTTCCATTTTGGCAAATAATTCTTTCATCATTGCCATCATCCTGGTTTCCGAATATCCCACTTCCTGACACCAAATGTAACAAATTTAAATGTAACAAATTTAGCAAATCTTTTTATTTTCTCATGCTTCAAGTACAGCCACACTACTAGTTTCTGTCTCTTAATCTTTCCAAACTCTAACACACAATACTAGTTTCTGTCTCTTCATCTTCAACAACTCAAACTGTCTCTCTGGCAACCTCCTTGAAAATCAAAGAGTCTTAATGACATGGAGAAGCCATGTCACAATATCATATAAGAATGTGAAAATCAGGAGCGATTAATATGTGTGCCTACATTACCTAATTGTAGTGGGAAAGAACAATGCCTTAAGAATTTGCGGATCGGACGATAAGGTTCAAATTGTTTGTTGTTACACCAACGCACAAGTTGTTTCAGTGGAAATGTTACCTACTTTGCTGGAGCCCTTTACTTTCCCCATTTATTCTTTTCCACTTCATTTATAAAGAGACCATGAAAAATCTTAAGGTGCTGAGATTCTTGCAGAGTGTAACAATTCAGTGGACTATTAATGGTCGATGAAGAACAAAAGCAATTCATTTTGCGATGTGTGCAAGATTACCGGAGACAATACCATGAATGTAAAAAGCCAACACTGAAAAGAAACTTAGATATGTTAAAACCAGTATTGATTTTAGCTGCATTCCCACATTTTGTATGTTCTATTACATATTTAATTTCTTCCCTTTAAATATACTAAGCATATTTGCAAAACATTTATGGGTTGGTTTCAATTGTTTATACCAATAGAAAAAAAAAACACTTTCTGTGCCTAAGATTATTCAAATATTGAAGACTAGTGCAGTATGGGTTAATATTAATTATGATTAAATTCGGCACATTGTCAAAGCACGCCAAAGGTAAAAAATAAGAGGGTGTGCGTCGAAAACACCATTTTTATGTAGCCCCATATAAGGACTACCCTAATATATAATATATGTACTCGTATATATACATATTATATACACACACGTACACACAGGTGTCCCAAAACACCGACAACGCTTATAATGTTGTGCGGGACGACAAACTCATCGGGTTTCAAACAGGAACCCCTGTCCGGAATTGCACGGTTTGGACGCTGTAGCGCATCGAAATCTGAAATGTGTATACGTACACATTTCGTCAATAGCCCCAGCGCCGAGCTATCTGCATTACAAACGGACCTCTTACGTCATTGCAGAGCCTATATCGGTGGTGGTGAGCCTCATGGACATTACCCAATATGTGCGATTGTCTTTGAACATTTGTGAGTATGTATGTGTGTGTGTGTGCACGCGCTCGCGCGCGCGTGTGTATACCTAAAGGTTCTTTTAAAAAAAGTAAAAGAAAAAGAATGGTGGGATAACAAACGAAGGATTTCGAATTCTGAATTGGCAATGCTATGACGCCAGCCGACGCAGCGGTGACAGCGGCACCAGCAAAGGCTCGGGAGCGGGCTGCTTAACAGCACTAGTGGCGCGTGCAACAAAGGCTCTCAAGCTCAGACTGCCTCGTGCAACCGTTCTGAAGACGTGACAACAATCAGAGCGACAGAACAAAAAGGGGGTTAAATTATTCAAGAAGTGTTCGGCTGCCGGCGTATTTATAGAAGTTCGAGAAAGATCCTAATTGCGTCATCCTCACTATAGGAGGCGAGGCAACGAGCAGAGGAGTTAGTTACAGATGAGTCCGTTTTCAGTTTGTGTGTGTGTGTGTGTGTGTGTGTGTGTGTGTGTGTGTGTGTGTGTGTGTGTGTGTGTGTGTGTGTGTGTGTGTGTGTGTGATAGTTGCGTGTGCATGGTCACGTCGAAAGGAAGATAGCGAAGCAGTAAATGAGTGTCGAGTGATTATTTCGTCTGTTTGAAAGACAGAGAAAATGAAAAAAAAAAAAAAAAACAGTTGTGGGCTATACACTAGACTGTGTCAACGTCAGCAAAAGAGAACGTTGTTGTGCAAACGTTTTAGAAGATAAAGTTGAGAAAAAAATAACTGGACTGGACTTTTGTCGTTTTTGTCATGTTGGTGTCAGAAGTGGGATTTGTAAAATTGTCATTTTGTTGCATGAATTCGAACTATTTAACTATGTATTTACGTATTTAAGGTGCTATTTAGTTTAAATACACACACACACACACACACACACACCAACACAGATATTTTCTCTCTTTATAACAGTAATATAGATTTAAATAGATTTAATTTAAGCAACACAGAAAATTATTTTGTTATTCGTAAATTTTATTTAATACGTAATATACCTCCTCGGGTTTCCTGTAACATTATAAGCATATAAGTGTTTAAACTGTTGCTATTAATGTACTCTATAATTCTTATATTAATAATCTCAAATCTAATTAGTCTTAATATTCAATTACCTTAGGAAAATGTATATAATGTTTCCTAAAACAGTGGCTTCAAGTACTAGGACAGCCCCGGAAAGCCACTGTGGAAGACTTAGTAAACAGATAAAGCAGAGAGAAACAGAGAAGAGGGAACGAGAAAGATGGCGAGATGCAAAATTAGAATAGGGAGAAATTATCAGCTGCGGGCAAAAGCGTCAATTCAGCGGAATGCTTGTCATCGGGAACATGTGTGAGAGATAACAATGGCTGATTGTTGTGTGGCTGACACGCAGCAAGGATGGCAACAGACACACAGTGTTGAACATAAACGGGAAGATAAACAAATGAAACACTGACAGGAGCAAGATACCACAGACATTAGCCATCAATACCCTACCTCATGCTATCTCATGATATTCGCACGATAAGCGAAAATGTGAATCACACTTGCACAAAAGACCGACCAAAATGCAGGTTAACAGGGTCAAAGACCTCTCTGAATCTGACCCTTCCTCGAATGATGATGGCAACAAAATGACGATGATGATGATAATAATAATGACAATAAGAACAACAACAACAACAACAACAACAATAATAATAATAATAATAATAATAATAATAATAATAATAATAATAATAATAATAATAATAATAATAATAATAATAATAATAATAATAATAATAATAATAATAATAATAATAATAATAATAATAATAATAATAATAATAATAATAATAATAATAATAATAATAATAATAATAATAATAATAATAATACAATAATGATAATGTGACATGATTAAACGGTATATTGCACATATCTGCAATAAATAAATACATATCTGATGTCTTACAATCACATGACTTTCTCTGCTTTTGTTCAAACTAATCTTACAAACTCCTATTCCTCTATCTTCTTCATGTTAGTCGAGATAGGCATCTGCAAAATTATCTTATTAGTGATTTTATCGTAGGTGCAAGAGGATATGGGATTGCAGTAGGCTTTGAGCACTGAAATTCCGTTCTCTTTGTACGACCTAGAGATAAAAAATGAATAACGACCACAAATAACAGGGAATATCTCCAAAATGGTTCACTCCACAAAAATTTATTTGGACATAACTGAATAACTCCATTCCTGATAAAAATCTGTAGAGAATTAAACACGCTTGTTAATTTTGTATTTCAAAAATACACATGCGAAAGGCGAGGATCAAACCCCAGTAGCTAGCAGTTCTGAATTTCACAGTCAACGACGAAGCGCTCTTGGTTATTCTTCACTTGGGCATTCGCGCTTTATCATATGACATTAAGCTTGTGTTCACTAATTTGGCAGCTAATTTCACTGCAAGGTGGAATGTTCGTTTGCACCTTAAGAAATGGTTTAGCATTTAAAGGAAATGCAAATGTTTGAAGCAAGATAGTAAAAAATGAGAAAACTAAACAACAGGTGGTAACATTTATTACTTGGGATCAAAATTAACTGCAGCATTAGAAGAGAAAGAAATTTAAATAAATTCAGTCTCATGTACCACACAGTAAAGAGAATCCTTAAAGGAAAGCTAGAACAGAAAGGCAAATTCAGTTTTATAAAGCAATGGCACTCCTGGTATTACATGTTGTATTCAAGTGAAGCATGGGCTATAAACAGAAAACAGAAAAGACAAATTGAATCATCAGAAGTGAGATTTTTAAGATTAATGGCTGGATACTCTCTGCTAGATTATAAGACAAATTAAGAAATAAGAGAAGAATTAAACATATTTATAGTCGCTGTCACGAATGAAGGCGGCTGCACAGAAGACAAATATCCAGCGACGTCACAGCCGCGCGTTTTGTAGCTAATCAGGCCTAGTCTGATTCAGAGCGCGTCTGTTTCACAGTTTAATAGTGCAATTAAATAATTTCGAGCAGTAAGTCCACTCCATTGTGTGATTAGTAAGTTCGTTAACAGTTCCAACGAAGGCAGAAGCAAAATTAGGTTGTGTTATTCACAGTGAAGTCAGAGAAATGATGTATGTGTACAAATACTTCCTGAGGAAGAGGGGGAAACAGTTGCAACGCAGCACTTCCCCTATTTCCCCTACATGCGCATTTTATGTTATTCCTGACGGCTACTATAACTTAATAGAAAGGATTAAACAGAATAAAGAAAACTGGAGACCACATGTACAGAGGATGAACAAGGACAGATTTCCTAGAATAGTGACCAATTATGATTCAGTCGGTAAAAAAGACATAGGAAGACCGAGGAAGAGATGGAGAGATGATATTGTTTAATGGGGACGGAACGGATCCATGGGTCCAAACCTTTAATGATGATAAATACTAAACTATACATCACATTCAGATAAATACTAATGATTTTGCACTGGAAGAAATGCTAATAAATAATTAAAAAACCAAGTAAATATAACAATTAAATATTCTAAATGCTTAGCATTTTAAATGTGCTAATGCCTAAATACTAGCAAAAGGATCTTCTGAAAGCTAAGGACCTGTGGTATATTAGCAAAAGCAGCAGAGTTTGCTCGTATAAAGGGAGTGACAGGTCCGCTGGGAGTTAACGCATAGGGAGATCAAGGCTTTTACTGCCGGTACACGCAAGATGCGATCTTACGTAACAAACTCATTTTAAGTATGTAGGGATAAAGGCTTAATGAAAATCATAGCTCTCACTGAAGTAAACGCACTATGCTCTTATACCACAAAGTGTTTTTAGTACTGCGAAGATCAAGACTTACTCCACACTACCACTTTCACTAATGGCTAATACGAACATCCTGACTAAGCCGCCAAAACACCGTTTAGCACTCGAGAATGCAGTTAGTTTTTTCTTTCCACTCAGCCGGATAGTTAAAGCTGCTCGTCCCAGACGCCTTTCCAAGAGGCAGTTGATTTATCTGACAACCTGCCGACCGGATAACAGTGTGAAATAGGCGCAAATGAAAATATTGGCAAAATATAAAAATGGGAACAAATTGCACAATATGAGACACATATTTAATACCAAAATACGTATGTATCTACAAGTTTAGAGCAATTTATATCATTATTTAAAAATATATTAATTTCTTCCACATTTAAAAATACAATATATAATACTGGCCAACAATGAAAATATTTGGGGCTCAAAAATAGCCGATTCTTATGAACTTCCACCTGCTTTTGTTTTCGCAAGAAAGTGAGAAAGTCACTTGTTAGAGTATATCTTCATTTTCTATTTGAGGAAAATGTTATTTTTGAAATAGGAACACCTATCAAACGTCAAAACAATGTTGTTCAGTATTTTGTAGCTTATAAACATTAATATTTTTGCTCTGAGTGTAAGATTAATATTGTTTCTGTTTTAATTGGTGCAGACTTTCTGGTGTTTTTAGTCTTTTAAGGTGTAAACTTCATTAAAATGCCACGAAATGTGTAAATTCAGTGAATGACTTTTGTTTCTTTTGTGGTGAAGTAGCATTTTCATCAGCTCCTGTGAAAACTGCCTATTGACATTATTTTGGTATGAAAGTAGGGGACCAGGATAAGCCATGGGCTGCAAATACAGGATGTGCAAAACTGGCTGAAAAATAAAAAAGGATCTATGACTTTTGCTGTAACTAAGGCTTGGGGAGAGCCTACAAATCATATAGATGACTGCTATTTCTGATTGACTTCACCTATAAAATCAATGTCAATGAAAGAAAGAAGTACAATTCAATACCCGAATTTTTTCTCTTCTATTCGACATATTCCACATTCAGATACTTCACCACTTCCTATGGAATAGACGTTATTCATAGATTCCTCCAAGCTAAGTTTGTAAGCTGCATTACTTCACAACGGCAATCTTCTTCCTTCTATTCCTGCTGGTCATGTAATTTATATGAAGAAGACTTTTGAAAGCCCTCAACTCAATTAAATATGCTGAAGAACGAACGATAAATGGAGCAGAGATATCAGCGATATGAAGCAATGCTTGTAGATTGCTGATTACTGAATAGGGATACTCCAGACGTCACAAGAGGAAAGTCGGGGCCCAAATGACCCAGCTGTCGACGGGCCCTTAAATTCCACACTCCACTCCACAAGAGGAAAGCCAAAAGACAACGACCTTATGAACCCAGCATATAATTCTCTTAAGACCTAACGGTCTGCCAGGGATTCTTCTATACATTTACAATTCTTGGAATGTATTGCTCCTTAAAAACATCAACTAGATACTCAATGTTGTTGAAATATTTAATTAAACTGCATCGTTTTCTCATAATCTGCTAAAATAAAAAGATTTCCATTTATTGTGGATCATAGAAACTAGAGCTAATAGAATGTTTTCTTTGTTATATTCGTTTTTTCAACCCAAAATTAGTAGAATTTGACTCACCAAGTGAAGAAAACGTTGAAACATTTTTTGTTGGTCAGTGTAACCATCGTTGTCTCATCATTTCCACCACCACCGCCACCGCCACCGCCACCGCCACCGCCACCACCATCGCCACCACCACCGCCGCCACCAACACCACCACCACTGCCGCCGCCGCCACCACCACCACCATCGCCATCGTCACCGCCGCCACCAACACCACCGCCACCACCACCACCGCCATCGCCACCAACACCACCACCGCCATCGCCACCAACACCGCCACCACCACCACCACCGCCATCGCCATCGCCACCAACACCGCCACCACCACCACCGCCATCGCCACCAACACCGCCACCACCACCACCATCGCCATCGCCACCAACATCGCCACCACCACCGCCATAGCCACCAACACCACCACCACCACCACCGCCATCGCCATCGCCACCACCACCACCACCATCGATACCAACACCACCACCACCGCCATCGCCATCGCCACCACCACCACCATCGATACCAACACCACCACCACCACCGCCATCGCCACCAACACCACCACCACCGCCATCGCCATCGCCGCCACCACCACCACCATCGCCATCGCCACCAACATCGCCACCACCAACACCGCCATCGCCACCAACACCGCCACCACCACCGCCATCGCCACCAACACCGCCACCACCACCACCATCGCCATCGCCACCAACATCGCCACCACCACCGCCATCGCCACCAACACCACCACCACCACCACCATCGCCATCGCCACCACCACCATCGATACCAACACCACCACCACCGCCATCGCCATCGCCACCACCACCACCACCATCGATACCAACACCACCACCACCACCGCCATCGCCACCAACACCACCACCACCGCCATCGCCATCGCCGCCACCACCACCACCATCGCCATCGCCACCAACATCGCCACCACCAACACCGCCATCGCCACCAACACCACCACCACCACCGCCATCGCCATCGCCACCACCACCACCGCCATCGATACCAACACCGCCACCGCCACCACCACCACCATCGCCATCGTCACCGCCACCACCACCACCGCCACCAACACCACCACCACTGCCGCCGCCGCCACCACCACCATCGCCATCGTCACCGCCGCCACCAACACCACCGCCACCACCACCGCAATCGCCACCAACACCACCACCACCGCCATCGCCACCAACACCGCCACCACCACCACCACCGCCATCGCCATCGCCACCAACACCGCCACCACCACCACCGCCATCGCCACCAACACCACCACCACCACCACCATCGCCATCGCCACCAACATCGCCACCACCACCACCACCGCCATCGCCACCAACACCACCACCACCACCACCGCCATCGCCATCGCCACCACCACCGCCATCGATACCAACACCGCCACCGCCACCACCACCACCATCGCCATCGTCACCGCCACCACCACCACCGCCACCAACACCACCACCACTGCCACCGCCGCCGCCACCACCACCATCGCCATCGTCACCGCCACCACCACCACCGCCGCCGCCACCAACACCACCACCACTGCCGCCACCACCACCACCACCACCACCGCCGCCGCCACCAACACCACCACCGCCGCCGCCGCCACCAACACCATCACCACCGCTGCCGCCGCCGCCGCCACCACCACCACCATCGCCATCGTCACCGCCACCATCATCATTCGTAGAAATGTAATTAAATTTTAATACCACATAAGAAAGACGGTTTATTGCATAGGTGTCAGAAGAAAAGCTTTCATTCGAAAGCAGAAACTGTAATATAATATATTGTAATGTATACACGTGTTTAGAGCTATTCTAATACGAATTTTAATTCCAGTAAAAATATAGGGAGAATGTGTAAAAGGATTAAACATTTTTATATTCTTCATTATAATATTGCATTATGTTTACTGTAAACATTTACATGTTTTGTGATTCTAAGGACAAAGTTTCTTACAACACAATAACTGCTGCTTATTTCAAGCAACATCTGCAACATTTTCTACAATAGGCATTATGAATTTAGAGACCAATCTAAAGAAAATCAAAACATGGTTTTTCTACCAGGCCTGGTGTATCTACCCTCTTTCCCCACCCACCTTTCCTTGTCCTCATTATAGCGCCGCGCCTCTAGTTGCGTACTGCAACTGTCAGCAGTTCATTGGTCAACATGCTTCACCCCTTACAAGACCCCATAAGACGATAAGAAACTGAGAGATGCTCTCAAACATTGCATTTTACTAAATTCGCTTTCTGTACGAGACCCATTCCAATTGTACTGGTATTTTACATGAACTTCAGGCATCTCTTCGTTGCATTTATCTCATCAGACTAGTTTCTTCATAGTTTCCACGTGATGTCTGTAGTGTTCCTGTTTTACACATTATAGATTAACTTTGATAAAATATCAACACTGCTTATGCGATCTTCTCATTTCGTACAACTGAATCTTATTAAGATCTCTTCTTGTCAATGACCAATTATGAGTCATAAAGTAAAACTGGAGCTGCTGTTATTTTATACACTTTAATTGTGTTTCTTTAAACTTTTTCTTTTACAAAACCTTCCTAGCTGCACCACACAAAGCTTGAAGTCTATTTAGCTTCTGATTTTATCCTAAGTAATGAAATTATTAAGTATTCTGTGATGTGCTGTCTTTGCTGACCATGTATATTAACAACTCACTGTCCTGGAGTATTTCGGCAACATGAAGCACTCTAATGAAGGAATAAAATAAGTCATTGATTAGTTTGACCATGTACGGTTGCCGATAATCGACCACAATAAACACTTCTGTAAGACTGTAAAACACGAAGTAAAGGACGGGACTTTTAGAAATGCATACTCTTTTATTAACTTAACTCCCACCTATACCTACCAACATTCCTGTTCGTATTGCCACATCTTAAGAGTTGCTAATTCATATCTGAGACAGTATTCTATTTACTCGGAGTCTTAATAAATCCTAAGAATTTAATTTTCCTTTCTAATTTCTGGAGCTATGCCTACGTGACTTAGTAACTGCACTTCCTGAATATAACTGACTTCCAGGTACCTAATCTTTAAGCGAATGGTATTCTTGTCGGCTGAATTCCCTAGAATTATAATTATCTTAGCTAAGCAGGCTTACTAATAGCGTTTTTCTCAACTCTTAAATTGCATAGTTAATTACTCCTTATCATGAGAAAATATTACCTCATGCTTCTGCATTACGTATTGATTTTAACATACGCAAATTATTTATCATAATTATTGATATCCCTATCATTTCTTCACAAAATTTTTCAACCGAATCTCAACACTCAATAATTTCATTCACTAATAGAAAACTCAGTCAAGGTCTATCAAGAAATATAGTTTAGCAACTCTTTGGAGACACAAGCAACGCAGGAACTTGAAGTCTCGACTCCATTCATTCCTTATATAACATAAATTTGAATTCAGCTGCTTTCAATAATCCAAAATCGAGGTATGAGCGGTATCGAGGGTCGATCCCTAGTAGAAATGCTCCTACCACTGCATGTTATAGCACATGTCCTTGTTTACAAAGCCACATAATTTCCATGCTTCGTTCTTCTTTAATTATATTTATTTTAATTAAAATTATTAGAACTATTTTTGATAAAATTAGAAACAACAAACATTTTCCACACATGTAAAGGATATTTTTGAATTATGCTGTTCGCAAACAAACAAAAAAACAAACACACAACGTGCATTTTCGATGCAGTTGCATTTAGAATTTTCACATGAACAATACTATTATCAAGTACTGGAATTCGCTAACCTTGAGCGTATAAAACACCATATGGTATCTAAGTTACAAGAATGCACGCCACTGTTACATGTCGAAGCAACAAACGCCACCGTCTCTGATAACGCCCGCCGTGCATATGACCACAGCGTTACCCATCCCTTTGTAGAACTGATGTTCATGTTCAATTTTTTATCTCCCAAACGCGCCCTGTTTTGTGGAAAAAAAATTACATCATGAAAAGCAGCACCGTTCAGAAATGGTTACTAGGGCGGTGTCGTTAATTAACAAACATGATTTTGTCGATCCTCTTCGTCATCCATTTTAGTGGAAATTGTTGAAGAGCGAGCTTACATTATGTACTAGGTCACAATTAAAACCAACCCGTCCCCCTAAACACTGTTAATAAACGTGAACAACAATAAACAAAGGTTACATGAACTTTTCGTTTAAGATATGGTGTACCTGCATTTGTGGTCCTGCGTGCTAATACTTATGGCATGGAGTACATTTTCTTACACATAGAATCATATTAAGTCTACTTCAAATACCTATTTACCAAGTTATCACTCGGATTATATCATTCAAGTGATAAATATTGCATTTGCAGTATTGCATTATATTTACTCCATAAATGTAATCAGCCATTAATTTGTTAGACTTCTTTTTTTATTTCGTTATTTCTTTATTTATTTGTGTTTGCTTAAGTCTTTTACTTGACCGCCTCCGTAGCGCAGTTGGTAGCGCGCTTATCTCTGTCGCGGAGGACCTGGGTTCGATCCCCGGTACCAGCATGGGGATTTTATCCCCTCTGGGAGGTCTGGCATGGGGTGCACTCAGCCTCGTTAGGTCCCGGGGGGACCAATTGAGGAGGTACTTGATGGAGAAGTAGCGGCCCCAGGTCTAGAAGACCGCATAACTGGCCGGGAGGGCTTGGGGCGCTGACCACGTCCCACCATCCAGTACTGCTCCTCATCAATGACGCCTGTAGTGGGCAGAGATGGGGGACGCAGCGGCTGGGCGGTAGACCTTGGCCCCTCGTGGGCTGTCGCGCCGGGGTTTAGTTTAGTTTTTTAGTAAGTCTTTTACTTATGTCTTGTCGCTATCTGATTGTTTCTAGGAAATTATGTTATATACATATGACACAATACATATGCATACTCAGGTATCTCCTCAGCGGTAGTCCTGAAATGGCTAAGAATGTACCCCTCTCCATATACGTAGATACAAAGTCCCCCTTATTAGAGAATTAACCGATAAGGAGCAATATTTCGCCTTGTTTCAATTCTGCTATAACTCATAGAGCAAAGTTCGATAAGAGGAATTGGATGTCAACAATGATGGGGAAAACAATTATTAGTAGAGATTTGTAGCCTTCTCGGTCCCACAATCTAACCTCTCTGCGACCACTGGGATAAATTGGGATAAATTTAAAAGAAGTAATACATACACAGATTGTATCTTTGATGGTGTCATATATTTGAGGGACATGTTTCTGACATCAAAACAGTGGAAAAGTTTCACATGTACATGGTTCTGAAAATTAACAGTTTCTGTGTTATAGGTCCAAGAAGTTGTATTCGATAAGTGAACAGAGGGATATGCACTATACGTGTGGCCGTGCAGCACAAGCACGTGAACTTTATGTACCCTGACAGGCAGTTACCGTGTGCAAGAATATTCGCACGAATTCATCAAAGCTTGAGAGAGAATGGCGCATTTGAGAGGAGTACTGGGGATCTTGGCAGACCAAGAGCGGTACGGGACATTGAGCTTGAAGAACGAGTTATTCGTGCTGTGGATGCAGACTCATCACAAAGCACAAGACGTATGGCAGTAAGGGAAAGAGTTAGTCATATGACTATCTGGAGAATTCTGCATGGAAATCTTCTGTACCCGTACAACCTTCAACATGTGCAAGGATTAAATGAGGCGGACTTCGAGCCAAGAATACGTTTCTGCCAACGCATGTTACAGCAGTGCGCTGTGTTCATCGATTTCCTGGCCTGTATCTTATTCACGGATGAGGCTGGTTTTACTGGTGGATAACACTCATAACTGGGCATTCATCTGGGGACATTTGAAGTCCTTGGTTTATGCGACACCTGTACCTGATGTTGACGTATCCAACCTGGATTTGACCTAATACGAAACACAGCAGGAATTTTCAACAGAGTACGCCAGAGCATGAAACGCAGGCTTACTGCATGCATCGAAGTAAGAGGAAGCTACTTCGAGCAATTTTTGTAACTTTCGATTTTGTGTTGTAACTCTGAAATAAATTATTTTCAGGCCCATGTACATATGCACTTTTTTACTGTTTTGATGTCAGGAACACGTCCTCCAAATATATGACACCAATAAAGATACATCTGTATACGAATGTTTGTATGTCTTCTGTGTGTTCCCAAACCCCTTGACCGGTCACCCCGAAATTCGGCACGTTCATAGAGAAAGTTTCAATGTTATCCATTTTACTACGCACTGTATTACATTCACATATTTTCTCTACTCACTCTTCAATATACAATCTATATTATTTTTTGTAGTGTTTAACGCCCGCTTTTACTACTACGGCACCACAGGCGGTATACAATATATATATATATATATATATATATATTATACAATATATATATATATATATGGATGTTGGTATTATGAAGTTGAGAAACTCCAACTCCTTCTAACCACGGGCAGCGTTGGGCATTTCAGCTAGTAATAAATAACTAAATAAAAGCAAATAAATAAAAACTAAGTAAATAAACAAATAAATAACAATAATATAAACAATATATAACAAAGTCATGAGTTTGAAACAAAATATTCCTCCTAAAATAGCAGGATTATTGAAGGTGAGGAATGGATAATCTCTTACAGAGGTGAAAAAAATGAACAACAGTGTAAAAGAAGTAAAATGTTTTATAATACTTAAGGAAATTGTTGTATGCTTGTTGAAGCTCCACTCTGGGATGCCACAGACGACAAAGAGTACCGATGTTGCGCACGAGCAAAACGCCGCGTATTGTTTCACAGTACATAGGGTCCCTCTGTATTTTGAAAAAAAAATTCTCTGTTAAATTAATGTGTTGCTCATTATCAAGTTTATGCTTTGATGATATTAATAAGTGAACAAAAATATGCGAATTATAAGGTAATTGCAACGAATCATGCTGTTTTCAAAATATGTTTTCATATCATTTTTGTTATATCCAAGATTGTCTTTTACGTTAAGTCATTGTTTCCTTCCAAAGCTTGCATGTAAATATATTTACTTAACATATAAATAATTTTAGTGATCTTATAGTATGACTTTTCCCACACACGGTTACCCACTGCAAACTCAATAAGCGAAAAGAAAGAAGAGAGAATTACTGGGAAGATTGCTTATGAGTAGGTTTCGGCGCAGGTTACATCTGGGCATTTAAGTTATGCTTGCAGGGAGGTTTTCTACCGCTCCTACCTAACGGGGCGGTACAGTCGCGTCACTTTAAAAAACAGGTTACTGTAGCAGGGTGTGTCCCCCTCCCCTTCCCTACCTCTTCTACTGCCAACGAACACGAAGCAGAAACGGGTACAGTAAAGTAGCTCTTAACCTAACGTCGTTTGCAACCGCGACCGAAGCCTACTTATGAGCTTCTGAGAATATGAAAGCGAAGTATAGACAAGTAAAGAGTTACTTCAGTATCCACTTCAATATATCGATGCATTTATAAATAAAGATATCTACACGGATCCTATCCGCTATCCAGGTTTAATTACGAATATAACACTATCTACTTCAATATATTGTGAAAAATAACGCCAGTAACTTGTTTCTTGTCACTTTATTTCTCATCTAAAACCGAAACACACATATGGTTCTATTTTGTAGTTAATGGAATTTACAATTCGTTGTGATCTTGCATCTCACAGCTGTTCTGTTCTATCGTAAACTTGACACAAACTGCTAATACTGCTCGAATATTTTTTTACACAAACAACTCCGACGATTCACTCACTAAAACTGTACACAGTACACAAACACACTCTAAATTATCTGCTAACAGCCGACTCCGAAGAACTGGTGTCTCTTCCAGCCGTATTCGCTGATATAGGCGAGAATGACGTAGCACGTATTTTTCTGGAAATTCACCTTTTCGTAGACAAGCCCGGCCCGCGAAAAATTTTCTCGTACAGTCTGGCATAGTCTTTCTTTGTTCCGACCCGCTCCACGTGTTCACGTGCTCACTCACCACGCAGTGGTGTGAGGTAGGTAACTTTGAGTTTCCTTTTTAGGCGTACGGCCGCCTAGTGGTGTGAGGTAATTGGGGGGGGGGGCTGCCGGCCGCTTCACAATGTGGATACATTTATGTAATAATGATACCTGTACGGATCCCGCATACTGTCCACGGTTAATCACGAAGTTAATTCAGAACACACTTCAATAAGTATATTGACACATTTATAATTGATGATTTCTGCACGGATCCCTTATGCTATCCAGGGTTAAACCTTTCGGTTGTTTCAGTCAGAAACCATAACTTATTTTTTCTTTGCTGCCTGAACAGCAGTTCCAAACTAATCACTTGGAATGGACCAGGTATGTGAGGCCATTTGTATAATATCTTTTAAACCTCCAGGATCTGTATATGGAAACATCATTGTGTCTTGTGTTGAGTCGTTTTGAGGTGTTGTACTAGCACTTAGTTCTACGTTACATTTAATGTATCATTTGAGTCGATAGAAATGTATACTGGATCTACAGCGCAATCTGTTAGTTTATTACAGGAGAACGCAAAACCGAATGCAATATTACTTAAAACTGTGAGTATAGTGAATATGTTTAGATAATCTGTAAAACGGGTATTACACTGGGTGCTTCTACCTCATCCAGGAGTGCCGTATTACCGATTATTTTACCCGGAGCCACCCTATCCTAATCCAAGACCATATAGACCACCCAGCGAGTTCAAACTCCACAGCAGATTTATAGCTCTAGAGACTGAAATAGAGGCTGCCTGAACGGTAGAGAGCAGTTCGACGGATAGCGAAAGTCTTGTGCCTTTTTGCCATTCTAAAAGTCGCGCAGCCGGAACAAAATCAGCCCGTGAGAGTTATCAAGAGCTTCTACAATGGCTTTAAACATTTTCAGCTGACTTCTAAGTAAAGAAAATTACATTGTCACAAAATGACAAAATCAATCCTGTTACTTTTGTATCAATTTATTGTCTTCTAAAATTGTATCACGAATAGTTTTAACCCTCGTAACCTTTCAGCGCCTTTCTACACTTTCTGCGACGATTCAATCACTCGACGGTTATGAAATCTTTACGATGCATACACAGCTGACACACTGACCGATTCGTGTCTGTAACTCTAATTCACTACTCTGCTGCTTCCTAGCCTCCTTATATAGTGGGAATGACGTCACACGGACCTTTCGCGAAGGTCTTTTCACACAGTGACGCAGCTAGATCCTTCTCGAAGGCACTGGGAACCCCTTTGTTTCACCACTTCATTGTTTTAGTCAAGTGTTCGCTCGCGTAAGTTTGTGGGGAAGCCTAGCTCTTTTCCATGTTAAAATAAATGTTTTATACCAAACTGATTTTCGTTTAATACACTTTGCTGCTTTGGGTAGCTCGATTATTCCTTGTAATCAAATGTCTTCTGGGCTGGAAAGGTTAATCACGGAGTTGGTTCGGTATCCACTTCAATGTTACGATACATTTATAAATGATATGTGCAGGTATATCCCATATGCGGTACATGATCAATCAGGAGTGACCTTCGATCTGAGACTGATTCCTTCAAGTCGTCGAGAATCAGATGGTAAATTGAGCCGAAGTTTAGATTTGTTATCACTGTCTGCTCGGCCTCAAGCACTCCGTGAGTGGAAGGCAAACCAAGCGGTGCATTTAAATCCATCCACACGGTTGGCAGCATTACTCTGGATTTACATAAACACCATTATTCCATCACTTGCAGCAGAGGGAAGATGGCGTGCGTGTGGCTGCTTTTCAAAGTTTGCTGATCCAATTTCACGATAGTTTGGAGGAGCCGCTCATTTGTTTCGCGTGACGTGACGTTGTTTCATCACCGGGGGCCGTGATTCCTGCACTGCCGGGCTTTATAAATAAACACGCGTATTTTTGCAGCCTCTTCGTGCTTTACAGCCATGAATTATAATTTTACTTTCTTTTAAGTATAGTGCTTTTCGTTAAACGAGGTGAAACACCGATATGCTGCATGTATCACCGTAATTGCTAATTCTTTCCCTTTTAGTACACAAATTTAAGTGATTACATATATTAAAGTCATATCAGTGCTTTGCAATTTTAAAAAGTGTAAGGAACATTATCGTAGGATATAATACAGGTGGACAGATGGAAGAACGGCGTTGCCGAGCTTGCTTCACCGAGCGGGATGGCTCAGGCGGTCTGTGGACCACTTTCGGCAGGTCCGGGTTCGATTACCACGGCCGGCCTTCCTGACCGGGAGTTCTTCTTGGAGATTTTCCCAAGTAACTAAGGCGAATGCTGGGAGGGATATTTGCCGTATATCCCCCATTTCACACCCTTTCATTCATTCTCTCTATTCGGTCTTTCCAGCTTGTAAGAATCAGCAGGATCGCCATTGGGTTGCACTACGGTGCTGCTTGCGTTCTGGAAATACGGTGCTCGGCTGAGAGGGGGCACTGCAGTCGGCGTGCCGTCCTTCTAAAGGGGCTGATCGGTCAGTCAGACCAGGCTGGTGGCGGGCTCTCTCTGGCAACCTGGAACTCCGTCAGCCTGAAGAACTTGCCTGCACCTGTTAGGAACCCACCGTAGTTATAATTCCGCCTATAATGCCTTCTGGCTGCCTGTACCCTTCTTCAGGGGGTCTGACGCACAATAAACTATCGGCTGACGTGCCGGAATCCCTACTGTGACAGAGAGATGGGCAGAGAGACCACTTGGTGTTCGATTTCCAGGTGACCCACTGTAGTATTAGTCGTGGACGAAACGGCATCTGTGCAGGTTTTCCTCGAGTTCTCCGGTTTCTTCCGTCATTAATTCCACCAAGTGAACCATCATCATCATCATCATCATCATAATCATCATCCTTCTTTTCATCATTTCACTTTCATTTCATACCATCTTACGCACTTTCATATTACTCTTAGGCCATTCCCCTCCGTTCTGTGCTTCCAGGTTGCGAAGACCGTGTTCTCCGGCCAGGGAGCTAACCACGTTCCACCCTTCAATACTGCACTCGGGTCATGACGCCCGTTGTAGGCCAAGGTAGGGGTTGCGAAGGTTCAGCCGTAGGCCTTGGCCCTTCACGAGCTATTGTGACACAGAATTCAGTTTAGTTTTAAATGGAAGGATGGACTGTTAAGGAATAGTTAGAGTGTATTCGAATATCTTTTGACAAATATTAGGAATGGGGTTCTTAAATGTGTTCGTCACCATCTCACTGTGTCCATAGTGCTGCCCATACGCATGGAACATTCAGAGCTGTATGCACATTCTTTACAACAGGAATTTGAAATTTCCTGTTACAAATCCCTATCACTTTCAAGATGGCTGAGCAGCAACTTACGGGATGTCATTTTGTCCCAATCTTGTGTCTTGTTATCGGCGTTTATTTCACATCAAATATATCTTTCACTACACTGAACAAGGTGGCGCCGCGGAAACATGTGAATTTAGTAGGAAAATTACTGTTATTTTATACTCATATTGTATAGGGAATCAGGCTCAAATGACCTCGTTGTCGGCGGGCCCTTAAACCCAATTCATTTCCCGGCGGCAACTTAGAAATTTATAGTTAGTAATTGTAATTAGTGAGTACTTGGAAATTAAAAATATACGTTTTGTGTTTAGTGTTGACATTGTATATGAAACAATGTATTAGAATTTAATTGTGTCTTTGTTTAAATAAATATATAGGTACATCTGAATCCAAGTATTCTTTAATATATGTATATACAGGGCCCCCAAAAACACCGACAACACTTAGTATGTTGTGCGGGAGGGCAAACTGTTTGGTTTCTAAATAGGAACCCCTGTTTGGTAAACAAATTGTCACAACCGTTGGTTCTCAAACTTCGATGCGCTGCAGCCTCCAAACAGTGCCTTTCCGTACAGGGGTTCCTATATGAAAATCGATCAGTTTGCCATTCGGCACAACATACCAAGCGCTGTCGGTGTTTTATGGGAAATGAAATCTGTCTATTCGTAACTCCTTTAAATTTTCGTTCATTATCATCGTTTGGTTTGAAAGATGAATTAGAGGATTCATAAACCATAGTTACTGATCAAAGTACGAAAAACATAAACTTTGATTTCTACAGATAATTATCAAGTGAAAGTTTCCCCAAAATACACTTCTTTGTAGCCTAACTAATACCAATTTTTGACAAAACATGCTCGTGCGAACAAGTCTTTTCCAAAATGAGTTTAATAAAAAACAATGTAAGGTCTACATTAACTGACAAGCATTTAGATGCGTTACTTTGGTTATGTACAATGTCTTTATCCCCGGACATTGAAAGGTTAATGAGATCAAAACGCTCACAGTCGACATCACAGAGAAGTAAATAAAATGCACCTCATAAGAATATAAAACAAATAACGTTTTTGTTACGGTTTAGTACACAAACAAGCGTTTACGGTGCAAAGGTGATTTGTATAGTTCGCCACTGACCAAGTAGAGGGAGCTTCGTTACGTCACGGCAGTGTATGGAGGGAGGACTGGTGTGTCTCCCTTTAGCAGTGTGAGTTGTGCACCCCTGTCCTAAACAGATGAAAAGCGAGGAAATGATGGGCACAGGGAATAAAGGATAGGAAAGTAGTATTCGTCTACAGTCCCGGGGAAACCAAGAACCATGGGTCAGATTGGACAGTCGCCGGGAATCAAACGCAGGCTCTCCATAAAGCTAGTCTCACACGCTACCGCGGGCCCATCTGGCACGGTCGAAATGCGCATTGGTTTCGTAAACCTGAAGTAGGAAGAACGCATGTGGAGAAATCGTATACATGCGCCAGAGAGGTTACTGCCCTCTTTGTGTGGATACTTTTTTGTTTGCCGTGAACAGAGAGCAAAACACGTGTTTCAGTTTATGTTTACATCACTTGGATATCCAATATTTGGACTGGTTTGCATCAAAGCCATGTAGGTACATTTAGGGAAAATGAAAGTAAATATCAGTACAGCTTTTAGCGTGTTGAAAGAGTGGAATCTTTCATTAGCTATTGATGTTTAGAAACACGGTAATTCGAGTCAGTTGGGGAATTAACAATACTATCAGTAACAAAAGGTGCCACGATGCCTCTTTGTAAGTGCGATTCCGTGTCATCTGGCTGTAACACAAAAGCAGCAGTCATCTTTTTCTGCAGGAAGCCTCCATTGCACTTTTCATTCCAAACTCTACGTAACACGGACGGTTATTTAATTAAGGTAGGAGTGAGCGGCAAATTGGGTAAACAGCGTTACATGTTTCACTACTCTGGTGAGAGGAATTTTATTATTACTATTACAAGGGAGGCTGATTCCACTGTTCCACCAACAGCAACATCCCTGCTGACATGTGCGTATTGCTGGCTTCTACCACAATTTATCACTTGCTAATTCCTCTGCTTGTGTAGACAGAAGACTATCTTATAATACACACACTTCAGAAATGTTTTTGAAACCATTTTCTATTGGTTCCTAACGGAAATACCCGGCGTTATCTATGGTTTGACGTTTTATTCCTACAACCTTCGTATTTAAGTTACTCTTGCCCAATAACCTTGTGTTTCTTTGGAGACATTTATAAAATATAAAATGTGTTACATAATTGTGACTAAACTCATTCGTACTAAAGTAGAAATGCATTACTGCATTGTTCGCACAATTTTGCGTAACAGTGAAATAATAATTTATATGCATTCGTTAAGAAGCTAAATGGCTTCAAATGTTTGACACAATTTTTTTTTCAGCGAAACGGTTCTTTATTGACAATAATAATTGTATTGGACGTATTTGTTACATTTATCATGTACAATCCCTGGTTAAAGTATGGCCAAAACAGTACCTTCCTGTATATACAGGATCTAACAAAAAGGTATGTCAAAAATTTGTGAAAATGTTTTTTGCAGATAGAGGATAAAAAATTGTGTATGAACACAGGTCCAAAAAGTATTTATTATGCTGTCACTCTCTCTCTCTCTCTCTCTCTCTCTCTCTCTCTTTCTCTCTCTCTCTGAGCATAATCTGATAAACCACTGAGGGTCCTATTCATTCTGAAGGACATGGGCTATAACAAAACTGCTAAATTCAACTCCTAAATGACTAAAATAATGATCCCGGGATTATCGACTGGTAAGATTTATACTTTTATACAGAAATGAAAGGGGAGATAGATAAACAATTGCAATAAATAATTTCATATATTAAAATCAATACATAAGAAACACAAGAATTACGACTTTGTCGGTGAATCAGAAGGCATTAAACCAAAATCCATGCTAGGGAGAAGGAATTATGTAAGTCAGTGCTGCTAAAGCAACTATAGTTCAGCGAAAATAAGAAATCACTGAGCTTCATGAAACTCAGTTATTTTCAGAAGTCAGACTTCGGTGCAAGTACATGTAGAAAAAGTGTGAAAATTAGAAATCTAATGAAAGTCTTAGAACTTAGTAAGTCAGAGAGTAACAATAGCGCTTCATAGGTGAATAAGGAGTTTCAAATTTGGCAAGGTGGGGAATCATGAAGTAGATGAGCCTTATGTTGATAAAACAATAAATATATGGTTATTTAAGATTTAAAATGTCAGCCATGTAACACCAGCTAAGTCAGTTGATCAGAGGTAATATCGAGTTAATTACATAGAAAGTCACAGTTCAGCATTTAATGCCATATCTGAATGTAAGGGACAAAATGAACGTCTAGTAGTATTTTGCTGTATGAAGATCCGCATTGGTGTTGCCAGGGGTTCTTCAGAAAACAAAGGAAGAGTTTTCGCAACTTAATGAAACTCACTGGAAATTGGGATTTTAAGTTAGTTTACGTGTTGTAACGAGTGATCCAAAAGACTCCGAACCGGCTGCGTTAGGTTTTGCCTGTACACGTCCTCGGCGCTCGTTGCCTAGTGCCGCTGTCATAGAACAGCGCGGATGAAACCATATGAAATGTTTAAAACTACTTTTAAAGGCTTTACTTACCAATGTTATTAGAGGAGATGCTGAAACTGACCACCGTCGTTGTCCATACATTTTTAGCACCTCTTTAGGAAATTATTCCTTACTCGCCGTAGTTTACGTTGAGAAAAACTGGCAATTTCCTGGCGGATATTTTATTTTAATTCTTCCAGGGTATGTGGGTTTGTCTTGTACACTTAATGTTTTAAGTTATAAAGCCGAAATTATGAACGCCATAATTATGGACATAATACTGCGTCACATGGCAGAATTTAATAATGAGGAAATGTTAAAATCGTTGCGTTTATAAAGGTACAAGATCTGGGAGGATTAGTTACGGTTAAAATTGTCAAAAGGCAGAAATGTTACAGACAAGTCATTAGGGGCAAGCGTCAGGTAGTCAGCCTGAAATACCTGGCAAGACCAGTTTTCCTGGAAATCGGTAGTGCAGGTGTGTTGAGCAGGGACGTTTCGGCGGAACCCTGTTGCTACTGGAGAAGTAATTGGGAAGTGAAAGACATAGCGTCATGACGCACGGACACTTGCCTTCCAGAACCCGGAGAGAAAGGCTCGGTGAGACACTTGCCTTCCAGATCGCGAGCAAGTAAGTCAGTGAGACTTACCTTCCGGACCTCGAGTGTGAGGACACACGACAGTTTCGAGCAACAATCTTCGGTCTTAGTAAAGACACAGTAAAGACGTAACAAAATTCTAATAGCGATCGGCAAATCTAAAACGTTACTTGGTCGTAAATAAAAGTGTTTTAAGGAGAGTTCCGGCTTTTATTGCAAATACTCACGCATATCCTGAGGTTAAGATCCATGTCGAGCAGTCCGGAGCAGAAATCAACTGAGAGAAGCATTCCGCTTAGGATAGTGGAATTGAGGAGTGGGTAAATCTTGCATCAGTTACCCTAATGATAGAAATCGCAGGGGGTTAAGTTCGGGGGACTGAGGGGGCCACAAATCTCTACTAATAATTATATCCTGAAACATATTTTAAATTGTATCCAATTGTCTGCATGAGCTGTTGCAGGGTCTAGTTGACCCCCCCCCCCAAAAAAAGAAAAAAACAAAAGGCAAAATCACGCTCCCTGTTGGTTAATTATTTATCTTAAAAAAAAAGAAACAAGAAAGCTGCAAACTTGTATTCACGTATATACGGACGCCAACTGTTGACACGAAAAAACAAATTGGGCCTATAACTCTTTCCCTGCTAATGGCGCACGACGCACCATTTTTTTTTTTTTTTTTTTTTTTTTTTTCATGAAGGGGTATTTCATCAACAATATCAGGTTTATCAGAGCTCCAGTAATGATTATTTTGTGTACACACATCCATAAAGGCGGAACCAAGTCTCGTCCGTGAAACATTAAATATGGGTTAATTTCACTATTGTATGCACCATTGAAAGTCCACTCACAACATTTGCACCTGGTTGAAGTTATTTTATATGGTTTTAACTTCAGCAATTTAATAGCTCTGTGCACAGAGCCATAAGAAATGCTACCTGTTGTGAAAGACCGGAAAGTGATTTTTGGGGGAAATACTCCAAATGATAACCGATGTCGTCTAATGTTTCTTTGGTAAGAACCGTACGCCGTCTTTTATATTTCTGAATCTGAACACTTCATGTGGCCTGAAATTTATTGTAAAGTTCATGGATTGTTGTACAGCCTAGAACTTTTACACCTGGACGTCTTTCTGCAAATGGCACTTTCACTTGGTGAGCTGAGTTAACGCATACGAATCATTAAATACACGCTGAGCAGTGGAAAACAAATGCTGAGCTATAATATACCTTGTGACTAAGTACGCAATAAAATAATAAAGCACACTGGTAATAACTCAATCACATTATAGTGCGTCAGTTCAATAGTACACTTTCAGAGCAGAGAAAAACCAATCAACCGCATGACCTTGTGTACAGCAGCTGCGTTATCGTGTTTACGCTTTCGCATTGGAAAAACACCGCGCGGCGGTTCAGATGTTTTTGGCTATCTCTTATAATAAGGCTATAATAACGCTATAGCAATTTCTATAACATACAGGAGTTTAATCTATAACCTAATATCGTGGCTGGAACCGACTGTGAACTGTAAAATTAGTTGTTTTCAAAAACGCTGTGTGAAATACGTCTTGCACTTCATTATTTCAGGATTATTTATATTTCCACTGTATCGACTTTTCATTAATGACATGATGTGTAAAGTAATATAACAATATTGCATCTCCAATGCCCGTAATATATTTTGATTTATATTACCATTCTCAATAAAGCAAGGCAATTAAGGATAATGTAATGAAATTCATATAATGAATATAGAATCATATAGAACGATTCCTGGTTTAATTCCACAAACTATTTCATTAAAATGATTTACTTATTGTGTTTGCTTATTTATGACCGATCTCGGCTATGCTGTTATGTTATATGTTGTGTAGTATCACGTGTTAAAAAATTTATGTATTTTATTGTCAGACCTTTAGAAGTGTGCACCTTTATAACATAAATAAGCTCTTTGTTCTTAATTTAAGGTGAACTACAGGATTTAGAATTAGCACAAGCAAAATGAAATAAATATTAAATATACAAGCAATTCATGTAATCTACAGTTTACTACTTTGCTCAAGGCTTCATAAATTTAGTATATTGCAAAAGCAGGTACAGTAATTGCTAGTTACAGAATGTTTCATCCAGAACAGTAGTGGACATTCAGAATATTAACCCCCTTCTCTATCGATTTATTAAATCGATTTGCTTTACACTTTCTATAGTCAGATTTTCTTATTTTTCCAAGGACATCTTTGAAAATAAGCTTAGATAACAAGGGCATTATAGTTAGCGAGATATTAATTGTGTAGGCAACCCTATCACCCTACCATCTGGGAATGATAAACGTTTTAATCTCATTTTTTATATACAAGAGTTTCTCTTCGACTCTCAATTAACACACGTTAGCATTTCAAATAATCGAGCAAAATGGAAACCTCCAAAGTTTCATCCGAGAGCCAGACCACTGCGTCCCCATCTATACCAACCACAGTCGTTATACACGGGGTGCAGTAGCGGAGGTGGGACGTGGTCAGCGCTCCATCCCTGTCAGCCGGTTATATGGTCTTCTCGATCAGGAGCCGCTACTTTTCAATCAAATAGCTTCTCAATTGACCCCTCAAAAACCTAACGAGGCTGAGTGCACCCTGTGCTAGGCCTCCCAGCGAGGAAAAGCCCCGGTCCCGGTCCCGGTCCCGGTGATCGGCCCGGGGTCCTCCACGCTAGAAGCAGGCGCGCTACCATGGCGCTATGGGGACGGTCTGGAGAAAAGTAGACCTCAGTAATTAGAAATCGTCGTTACGTCAACGGTAGGGAGGGAGATGTAGGTTTAAGGGCGTTCATCTACTTGGTCATCGGCGCTCTTATAAAACAGTTCATGGCAAAAGCCAGATACAGACTTGAATATAAAATAAAATTACCAGTATAAGCGAAAATAAATATACATAAATATACAAAACAGGCAGGCAAAAGTCAGAATTAAATCAAAGTTATAAAGATATCGAAAGAGTATAACAAAAGTTTTAAATTTACAAGTTCATGTTCCTATCCACTAATAACTTAAAAAACCTTCGACCGCTTGATTATTGTCCGCGGAGACCTCTGCAAGACTGACAGGCAGTTCCAGAGAGTCTCGAAGGTGCACTAGGGAGACTCACTCTATCAGCACGTGACAGACCGATAAAAGTTTGTTGTACAAAGACGAGCAGGGTCGCGTTTAAAGAGGTAACCATGCGAAACACTGCAGTGGCCAATTCGCAACCCAGTCAATATCATCTCCTGGCGACGAGATATTCGAAAGGAAGTTACCCAGTTTATCGGAAGTTATTTCACTTCTCTAAGCTTATTACCGCGGAGAGCTGACCACTCTTCGTGCCAGACTTCAAGCCTAAAGTCTTCCGAAGTAACACGTAAGATGGTAATACTGGGGTCTGTGGTTGCCGCCTTTGCTGCCAAATCTGCCATTTCATTCCTAGGCAAACCTACGTGATCAGGAATCCATTCACGTATTACGTTAATGTCAGAAGCGTGTAACACATGGAGGGCAACCTGGATACGTTGTACGTACAATAGGATGGGAGTCGTACAGCTCACGAACTCTCTAAAGTGTACTAAGAGAATCACTAAAAATCAAGTAGTCACCTAATTTACGACGGCGCCATATAAAACGGTTTAGTATATTGTATACAGCTCTGTAGTATAAATGGAAGTGCTATTATGGAAACCGAATGTATGTAGTTCCGTTCCATAAACATAAACAGAACCAACACCGCTGGTGCTCTTTGACCCATGAGTGCAAATAAAACGTCGGTCAGTGTAGCATGACAAAAATTCTGAAAAGCAAGTGCGGATACTAGAGATAGGCATCGTGGACTTCCGGTGTACGGTCATCCCAATATCTACTTAGGATGTGCCAGGTAACCAATGGGGATAGAGCCTCTCGCCCTGTGGAAACATTTCAATAGCAAGTTTCCTAAGAAGCTCCCGGAAACGACAATCCGCTGGCTTAGGACTAAGGATACTTTCCCTGTATCGTTCACTTAGCGTGGTGGTGAAAAATAAAGCAAACGTTGGGTGCTTAGGCATACATCTAAGCGCACAACCATAATTTGCTAAGATACTGCACAGTGATACTGCAGAGGAGGTTCTGCCGATTCGGGATAAACACTCACAACTGGGCTTATTGGAAAAGCTATTACCATGCGTATGCCCCTATTATGGACCGTGTCTAATCTTCTCAGCACAGATGGTCGTGCTGACGAATAAACCATACATCGGAACAGTGCGTAACACATTCGCAGTAAAATTGTCCGATCGGCTCCCCACGATTTACCGCAAGATATTCAGGGAACGGTCATATCGAGGTCTTAGCTGTGCTATATGTGATAACCAACAAAGCTTGCTGTCCAAGATCAACCCCAAGAAACGCGCCTCATCTGCGAAGGGAAGTAAATCTGGACCGAAATGGAGTGAAGGTGCTAATCGTCTCCTACGGTGCCAGAAATTAACGCAGGTTGACTTCTCGTTTGTGAAACGGAAACTGTTTTTCGGGATTAATTCTCTAAGATTGCCCAAACATTGCTGCAGACGCCGTTCGAAAAAGAAAATCGTTCGCTGAGATGTACAATAGATGGCGAAGTCGTCTGCATATAGACATGACGAAGCTCCAGGTGGAACACATTTCCAGATGGAGTTAATTGTTATATCAAACAGCGTGACTCTTAGTACCGAAGCCTGAGGTACTCCATTTTGATGAACAAATGCTATAGAAGAAGAAGAAGGAGAAAACAAACCGATCCTTACTCGGAAAACGCGGTCCTTCATAAACTCCTGAATGAACAGTGCTAGGTGTCCACGTACGTATGTTCCAGGTATACAAGGAACGTAGAATCCCTGCTCGCCAGCAAGTATCATTCGTCTTCTTGAGATCGAAAAATATACTAATGGTTTGATAGTTATTCATAAATCCGTTCATTATCTGCGTCGATATAGACACAAGATGGTCCAGAGTTGAACGGCGTCGTCGATAACCACACTGGATGTTACTCAGTAGATTGCAAGTTTCTAACCACCATACCAACTGTGCATTGATCATGCATTGCATTACCTTGCAAACCCAACTGGTGAGGCAAATAGGACGGTAGCTGGAGGGAAAATGATCCTTCCCAGCTTTCAAAATGGGACAACGGTGGCTTCCCGCCAGTTTTCTGGAACTCTACTGTCAATCAATTAATATATTTTAGCTTTGCTTACAACTACATATACAGGAATAGAATATGTAACGACATTAAATCCAGACTCTACTCATCACTGTCTTTCAGGAAATCGGATTTGTTGTAATTAGTCTTGAATTTCTTGGTGAAGCATCATATACCACGACCTTGAAAGTCTTATTTGTAGAGATCGACGCTTTTGTTGGTGACCTAGCTGAAGCTTTTGGTTCATCTGCGGTTCTTGTAGAGGTTGGTATGAACTTAGGCGACGATGTTGAACGCTTTGGATTTGGGCTAGCTACGAGAGTTTTGTCTCAACAAGTACCTCATTTGTATCGCTAGTTTGAGTTGTGATTTCCCGTCTGCCTGGTTTAGCTTCAACCGAGCTATCGGTCCTTGGGATAGAGGTTTGCGCAAGTACAAACATTTTCGGGCTTCCGAGAAGGACACGTTCTCCCGAACCCAGACCTCTTGGATGACTTTTTCCTCCATAAACCGGGAACTAGATGGATGTTCACCGCTGCAGTTAACACAACTAGGAGTTATACACGCATCGTCGTGCGGGATGTCTCCACAGTGGACGCAGGTAGTTTCACCATTTCAAATACTGCTTGTGTGACCAAAGGGTTGACACTTGTAACATCGGAGCGGGTTCAGTATATATGGCCTAACTATAATGACCTCATGTTTGCGAGAGATCTACCCTATGAAAGGTAAGGAACGGGGTCCCTGGGGGCTGGTATTCGTCATGGTCTTTCCGCTGAACTTGATATTCAGATTTCACATTTTGTTGTCCTGAATCTCCTCATTGGACATGCCGTAAAACGCTCGAGTGTTTATTACACCGCGCGAGAAGTTCAGGGTCCTGTGCATCTTTACTTTAACCGCATAGATGTATAACAAATTGGCTTTTAATAGTTTGACTACCTGGGATACTGAATTTGCTTTGACCATGGACGTGCCATTTCGCGATCTAGTGCAATTTTGCACTGGGCCAGCTATTTTTTCAAGACCCTTCTTTATCACAAATGAGTTTACCGGAGTAAATTTCCGTCCTTCCTCTGTTTTAGTAATTACCAAATAGCGAGGACCACTCGACTCAGCTACTTCCTTTACATTTAGCTTCACGTATCTTTTTTTTTTTTTGTCATGACGCATTAATCCTCCACCATTACAAATGTCTCCGATGGCATGCTCACTCCCTGGGCGCCCCCCTGGCTTAGGCGAGAATCCTGGCCTGGATCTTGCTCACCATAGGGTCACACCTCTCAGGGACCCAATCGCCTTCAGGAGTGCATCAGCTCATGTAGTGGCCCCTCCCCGGCACTGACGTTAATCAGGGGATGCGAACACAGGTCCTACATAATAACCAGCGGCTGGGAATTTCGCGGTTACCCGGTCACCCTTTGTGTCACCCCATCCACCAAAAACCCGCGCGCAGGTTATACATCAGACTGTGTTCACGGAGGCATAAGGTGAGAGGTTAAATACATACGTGGACCAAAGTTGATTGGGCGTTTAGCATATGCCCTCTCACCCCTTAGAGGAACCCAATCGAGACTATGGCTCGGGACCCCGGGTGCACCTAACCAGTACCTACCTTAGTAGGCCCCTGGCGGGTTCAAATGCGGCCCAGACCGATGGTTTTAAGTGTGCTTAAAAACGACAGCTCCAAGTCAGTAGATTTACTGGCATGTAAAAGAACTGCTGCGGGACAAAATTCCGGCACACCGGCGACGCTGATGTGATCCTAGCAATTGACAGCGTCGTTAAACAACAAAATATTTAGATTTACCTAGGAGGATGTCAACGGTAATGAGCGCTTTGGGCTGATGATGTTATTCTTAAGGGACGGTCAACTACTTGGTCATCAGTGTCCTTATAAAATGGACCGTGGTGTAAGCCAGAAACAAATTTCAATATAAAATATAATTAATCCTAAAACCACGACCACAGATAAATATATGGTAAAAGCCAGAATTAAAGCAAAGTTATAAATTGGTCCAAAAGGTATCAAATCTGATATCTAAAATTCTAAACCCTTAAGTTCATGTTTAACTTTGCTAAAAACTTAAAAAGTCTTTCGACCGCTTGTTCATCGTCCGCCAGGACTTCTGCAAGTTTGTCAAGCAGTTGCAGAGTCTTGAGGTGCGCTAGGGAAACACACTCTAGTAGCACGTGACGGACTGACAAAGCGTTGTCGCACAGGGTCCCTCTTCAAAAGGTAAACATGCGTAAAATTGCAGTGGCCAATACGTAACCAAGCCAAGATCATCTCCTGGTGACGAGATACACGAGAGAAGGTTACCCAGCTTATCGGAATTTCTTTCACTGCCTTAAGTTTATTTCCGCGGAGAGAGCTAACCACACTCCGCGCAGAGTTGATGCTTTATGCTAGTCTTCAACAAGACATAGGTATGTGTTAGAACTCTTTGGCATCTCAGAGAGAGAGCATTTGTGATGTAAACGAGTTGCAGGCAATCCATTTCTCTGAAGTCGGTCAGTCAGGTTACAGTACAATGCAGAAGAAATACCTACCAAAAGAGTTGGCTAAGAAGAAAAACACGAAGAACAAGTAGCGAAAGGACTTGAATGCTACCGCAGTTTGCTGTATGAATGCATTAGGAATGGTAGAGAGGGAGGCTAAAGAATTAAAAGTTAGTGCAATGCACGGTGGTTTGGTCAAGGTATCCAAAACCGGTTTTATACAGAGACAGTATAGACATTTTGCACGATATCTTTGTTGTGTAGAATGAAAAGAATGAGGGTTGCAATATTGGGCCATTAATGAAAAGAAAACTTATCAAGTTTCATTTAAAATTTTGCTGTAATATCTAGTATACCTCTGCCAACTACAGGCGTCATGAGTGGTGTGTGGAACTGAGGGGGTGGGGGTTGCGACGTGGTCAGCGCCCGAACCCTCCCTTCGCGACCTGGTATATGTTATATAGATCTAGCAATCACTGCTTCTGGACCATATTTAATTAATTCATTATTAATATTATCAACTCCTGGTGGTTTTTTATTTCTGCAACCTTTATTAATTGTAGGCTCCAATTCTTCATATGTAGTTGGATGTACATCCTCACTGGGCCGCAATATAAGTTTCCTCTTCTATTTCTCCATCATTTTCCATACATAATTTTTAGAAGTAGTTAAGCCTTTCATTATGTTAACACAAAAATATTCACAAATTTCGGATTATTTGGAGGGAACCATGTAGAAATAATGGATAATTACCTTATTCCCAGATTAATTATGGCCTATAAATCTGCAGAAAAACGAAATATTAGTTGGCCGAGAAGAAGACGGCAGAAGGGGTTCGATATATGAGTCCGGAACAAGCCTAAATCCCTTATACTCTCTAACCCTAATTACCTAGTTGTCGATGGGACCTTAAACACACTCACTCACTCACCACTCACCCACTCCCTCACCACTCACTCACTCACTCACTCACTCACTCACTCACTCACTCACTCACTCACTACTCACTCACTCACTCACTCAATCATTCACTCACTCACTTAGTCACTCGCTCAGTCATTCACTCACTCATTCAGTCACTCACTCACTCCCTCACCACTCACTCACTCAATCACTCCTTAAACCCTGTTGTTGATGTTGCTGTTGATATTGTTGTCGATATCGATGATGATGAAAAGTGCCGCAAGTTAAAAACCTGCTCTTGTTGAAAATAAATCGAGTCTGAAGGTTTAATGTAGCAAAGGAATGGAACGTCTAGGTTAGTGCATGAGAATATGAAGAGTATTTTTCACGATGGTTTTGTTTGTAGGTTAAGGGTGGCTTCAGAAGTTTCCGCAGGCTGCATCAACCGCTTAAAGAACGCTACATGTTTCCAAGTATCATTAATTGGGTTCCATAACTTTGATCTTGTGGAAGGGAGTAAGGGTGGTTTCTTGAATTGGTTCCGCTTTACCTTCAGGCGCTACCTTGCTCTCTATGAAGTTTCGAAATAAGCAACATTAATCTTCAGTTTATTTCGGAAAGATGGAGTCAGAAATTAGCTGTTCTTCTGGTCGACTTGACTTCCGTTCTTTTGCGTGCGCTGCAGAGAACAGCGCTCGTATTTTGAAGTTAGTGTTGCCTTTAACAACTTTCTAATTGCTTTCGGTGCATTAATTTTGATGGTTTCCTAGCAGCTCACGTATGAAATGAAAGTGTTTTGATGATGCAATTAAAACCCGTTTCTAGACAACGGACAGCAAAAAATAAGGGAGAAAAACATAAATGAATAACGGAAATTACCGGGTGGGTTATAGAAGCATTAGATCGTATTTTAAACATTAGCCGTTTGAATGGTTAATTTTCTTTTGTCTATTATTTATTTACTTATTTATTGTATTTTTACTTTCTCTCCAACTTAACTACAGTAGATAAGAGGAAGTGTTTCATCCAAAAATGACGTCGAAAATTGATCGAACATGCAAATTTTGAAGCCCCTGAGTCCAAGAAAGCGATGCGATGCGAAGCGATGTTAAAGATATATGATATATATTGAATGAAGAATATGACATAGGTATATGTAAGTGTGTGCGTGTGTGTGTGTGTGTGCGCGCGCGCGTGTTTGTGTTTGTGTGTGTGTGTGAGAGAGAGAATCTGAGATCATTATTAGTGATGGAGAATGTGAGTTTTGTTTTGAAATTGTGTAAATGTTTATTGTTGTTATTTTAAAGAATATACACATATATTGTTTTAATTAATTTTATTAGATGCTTAATTTGTTGTAATGTTTGGTTATTTGTTGTGAAGGTTTTCTTTTCTAATCTTTAAAAGAGGAAATAGTGAAATGAGTTTTTGTCCTGTTTTGTGTGCCGCGCCAGCGCCACAATATTTTATAAAAGGCTTTACTATCTCACAAAGCCATAAACGTACATACTTTCTGAATTAGGAAAGTGCATGGAATTCATTTATTAAAAAATGTGATATTTGGTCATTCATAATGCGTAGCTTACTTAAATGGTTCTACCGATTTTGATTAAAATATCGTATGATAGAATGACATAAAATACGTACATGTATACCTGGACACTTATGGGAATAACGTGGGAATTCCTCTTTATTCGGGAAGGTAACAATTTTAAAATTAAGAGTTAAACAACATGTTTTCAAAGTTGCGTCGTGTGGGGCATTTTTGTGAGAATTATCTATTCAACTACAAATTATCTCCAGTAGACGTGTAGTTTTTAGTGCATAAAAGGTTAAGACTTGACAGAATATAAGAATTACAATTTACACATTTCAACAATAACAGTTGTCTCTATATTAAATATGCAGTTTGTGTAATACAGGAATGCTTTTTTAACATTCTTTAACACATTTTTAATGTTTAGCAAACTTTCACAATATTTTCCACTTCACTATGGCTCAAAATGCAAAGTTAAAGCGTGGCAAAAATCCTGCTTGTTCCCTAGCCTATCTCTGTAATAGCATATTGCTAAAAATTAAACCAAAAGATAAATATTTTTCTATTTTACTTTCTCTACTACGTATAGTAAGTAGGGGAAGTATTGTATTCCACCAAAAATTCCATGTCGAAGTTTTCCGGAAATGTATGTTTTGAGACTCCCTGAATCCAAAAAATGCATTTTTAGAAAAAGGGCCGTTTGTGAGTGTGTGTGTGTGTGTGTGTGTGTGTGTGTGTGTGTGTGTGTGTGTCTGAGAACATTATAACTCAAAAACTAGAAGTCAGTTAAAAATCAAAGTTGGATTTTGAAGAACATTCCTCCACCTTAAACTACTCTTTACATAGAAAATGTTTCGAAAATTTTGATTTTCTTGAAAATGGCCCTAACGATTTTGATTAAACTGCCGTTTATTTAATATATTTTTATGACAAATGAAATATATATTTCGAATTTTCTGGCTATAGCTCACGTAGTCCTGTTTACCTTTGATGACTTTTGTACAACTGGTAAACGGTAAGAGATAGACTAAATCTTACTATACAAAAAATGTAGATCTCATTAAAACATATAATTTATGTCCGAATGATTTTTTGTGGAGTTAACCATTTCAGAGATATTCGTTGTTATTTGTGTGAGTTTTGCAAAGCTTATACTTTCAACAAATGGAAGATCGCTATTCATTTTTATATCTTAGCTGTGCAAAGAGAACGGAATTTTAAAGCTTTAAAAGTGACTATCACTCAAAGCCTGCTGTATTATAAAAACCCCAAAGACCGAAGAACCCACTGATAAACGAGTAACACCATTTGCCAATAGGTAAGGCCGCCTATATGACCTATGCATTAAATGGAACAATTAAAAAAAAACGCACACTGTATTCACATATTCCCCTTGCTCCTGCAAGAAAATGAGAATAAGATCATTTCTACAAAGGTATATCTGTACTAGCATGAAGAAGATAGAGGAATAAGCGTTTGCAAAAATAGTTAGTACAAGAAACATATGTTTAATATGTTGTTTACTGAGGATAAACAGGGTTCTTAAACTGCTTTTATTTATTTGCAATAAAATTTAATAGTGTCTTGCCTTTACGGCGTCTTATGTTTGTGGTGTCCTGAGAGTTTTAATCATTTCTTTTAAGTATGGTATCTCTTGTAATACTTTTTATACCTCCAAAGAAAGGCAAGGCAATCTAAGGCTAAATGCTTTACGATGAACCACCAAAGCAAGGAAAACGTGGGGTAATTAACCTAGTATTTTAACAATAGCAAAGAAACAAATATTGCACGCATTTTGTATCGTTATAAATGGGCAAAATATTTCAATTGCCCATTCTTTTCCTTGATTTGTGGCTTGTTTAGTTGTTGCACCTTGACGATCTGTATTACGTATACAGGATGTATAACAACAGGTTTGTTTTTACAGGCGTATTTAGTGAATAATCAAAACTATTTCGTGGCAGTCTTTTCTAGCGCAGTCACATTCTATAATCGCGCCTTCTGAGTCATTTTTAGTTTCTCAAACAATTAGTAGTCATAGCAGACACAAAATTTAATGGCAGGTAGCAGAAGGAGCTGGCAAACAACATCTAATCAGAGGACTGCCATGCTTTGCAGTGTTGTATCTGTGAAATTACGTTGTAAAGCCAGTGATATAAATATAATTTGCGACCACAGAATTTTTTTGCGCACAGGAAAGGGAATAATCTGATTATGAAGTGGTCAGCCTCAGCTCCCTTAAATTTTGTGTCTGCCATAAAACTAAAAGTTCTGAAGCAGGTTAGGTTCTTTATTATCCTTATGACGCTTATATATACATATGTTCATAATAACGTTCGGTCTTTTTTTTCCTCCAAATACTGCTTACTTGATCCCAATTAAGACATTTGATGCAAGATACATACATGAATTATCGCTAAAAGCATGCCATGATTGTATTGATAGTAAACAGGAATGGAAGCTTGAACATCGTAATGGGGCGTAACAGCTTGTTCATGTAAAACAGACTATGCATTAATGTTCATTGTACCTTGTAGCGAAATTAACATGCTAACGTGAACAGTTTGGAATTCCAGCTCATCTAACCACATTAGTTCTCCTTGCTGTTGATACTGCACATAGAACTTTCAAAACAAATATGAAATTAATTGTTCTATTTTAATTATACGAGAACATGAATTAAATTCCCAGGAAGACATAGAAAATATAAAATAGAACATTTATTATAACGCTATTAAAAATATCAGCTTTAAGTAGCGTCTGCATATTGAATGAAAGGTCTTTTGAAAACCATTAGAGCAGTATGAGGTTAGCCCACACCGCTGAATATGCTCGCACGTGATAAAAGTTCAGCGTGTGACGTCACTGCTGCGCTGCCACAGGGGAAAGGAACATAATTTGAGGCATGCGGGATGCAATAATGTAGGAAAAATAGGAAACGTATCTGGTGTTAATAACACGACACCTTGGATATTGTAATATTATTGCTGACTATTTTAAATACACAGTTGGTCAGATACTATACATAATCACATTGGGTCTATTCTATGAGAAAATATATGACAATTCTAGTTTATATGAAGGGCAATCATGTTATAATTTAAACAAAACAGAACACAATGTCATTTTCTCTGCAAATTACAAGGGAGTCATAAAGAACAAGTGCGTGGCATTTTATGACACTTTCGTTTTTCTTTAACCAGTTTATCACTGTTAGGACGTAATGTCTGGGAAATTTATAATTAAAGACTGCATGTCAGATTGTGCTCGGACAAGGTACTTCCGGATTTGGACTTAGCTAATTTCATAACAGAACCAGACAGAAGTACTGGTTTTACTGGTACTGGCCATGTTATTGTCATCAAGAGCGCTACACCTGACTGAAACCTCCAGTTTCGTACTCACAGCGCCTATTGCACGGCTCTCGCCTGACGTTACTTGAACTGATAGGCTTGTTCTTTGTTCCTATGTGTCACAGTATTCCTCTGCAGTAGATGATACTTGGAAGTACCAATAATTTTTTTTAAAGTTTTAACGTCTTTAAGCGGTTATGTCATACCTGATGAATGAAATGGGTGAAACGATGCCCAAATTAGCCTGGGATCTATGAGCTTTGAGTCATCCGACATTTATCTTTCAGGAAAAGGGAAAATCCTGGAAAAAACCTTACCCGGATAACTCACCCCAACCTAGATTTTTCCCAGTTGCCAACACCGTTTCTGTTGGTGGGAGACTTCAATGCGCACCACCCTCTTTGGGGTTCAAGTCGCGCTTGTGCGAGAGGTACGCTCATTGCCGATTTCCTGGACAGTCACAACCTAGCTCTCCTCAACACTGGAGAGCCTACATTCATTTCTGACTCTCACAGCACCTTCTCACACCTCGATCTTGCAGTTTGTTCACCTCAGTTGGCAGTCTCCTTACAATGGAATGTCATCTCTGATTTACACTCTAGTGACCACTTCCCATGTCTTATTAGTCTCTTGACACAACATACATTTTCCACACGTATGCCCAGATGGCGTTTGGACCATGCCAACTGGAACCTTTACACCCAGTTGGCTGTCTTTACCTACAACGAGCACGACTCAGTGAATAATTTGGAGCAGCATCTCACGGAGACGATTCTCTCTGCTGCTGAACAATCGATTCCGCGGTCGACTACACACCCCCGTCGATTTCCCGTCCCCTGGTGGACGGAAGAATGTCGGAATGCCATTCGTGCTCGAAGGCGTGCACTTAGGGTTTTCCAACGTCACCCTACTTTGGAAAACCTAATCGAATACAAGAAAATGCGCGCCAGGTCCAGACAAGTCATAAGGATAGCAAAAAGTCATCATGGAGCAAATTTGTAGCTTCATTTAAGCGACACACACCTTCCTCGGTTGTGTGGGATAGATGTGTTGCAGCTAAAACGAGCCAAATACCAATAGCGGGACTAAACACAGCCACAGGAGCTGTTGTTGATTCATTTGAAGTGGCCAATACGTTTGGCACTGCTTTCGAACAAGTATCTAGCTCGGAAAACTACTCCCCTGCGTTCCTTCAAATTAAAACTCAGGTGGAATCTCAAGGCTTCTCGTTTCGTTCTAGAAACGTAGAAGATTACAATCGCCTTTTCACCATGGCAGAGCTGGAGCATTCCCTGAAATCTTCGCGATGTTTAGCACCAGGACCGGACGGTATTCATGTACAAATGTTACAACAGCTCTCTCCTGAAGGTAAGGCATTCCTGCTTGAGGTCTATAACCGTGTTTGGGTTGACAGTATACTCCCAGAAAATTGGCGGGAGGCCACCCTTATTCCCATCTTGAAGGCTGGAAAGGATCGTCATCTTCCCTCCAGCTACCGTCCTATTTCCCTCACCAGTTGCGTCTGCAAGGTGATGGAACGCATGATCAATGGACGATTGGTATGGTGGTTAGAAAGTCGTAACCTACTGACTAACATCCAGTGTGGTTTTCAACGACGCCGTTCAACTATTGACCATCTTGTGTCAATATCGACACAGATAATGGACGGCTTTATGAAGAACTGTCAAACCGTTGGCATATATTTCGATCTTGAGAAGGCTTATGATACGTGCTGGCGAGCAGGGATTCTACGTTCCCTGTATGCCTGGAACATACGTGGACGCCTACCACTTTTCATTCAGGAGTTTACGAAGGACCGCTTTTTCCGAGTAAGGGTGGGCTCGGTTTTTTCTAATTCTTTTGTTCAGGAGGAGGGAGTACCTCAGGCTTCGGTGCTAAGTGTCACGCTCTTTGCTATAGCAATCAACTCCATCTGGAAATGTGTTCCACCTGGAGTTTCGTCATGCCTATTCGTAGACGACTTCGCTGTCTATTGCACTTCTCAGCGCACGGCGTTCTTACAACGGCGCCTGCAGCAATGTTTGGACAACCTTAGAGAATGGAGCGTGAAAAACGGCTTCCGTTTCTCAACTGAGAAGTCAATCTGCGTTAATTTCTGGCGCCGTAGGAGACGATTACCACCTTCGCTCCGATTTGGCCCAGATTCACTTCTCTTCGTAGAAGAGGCGCGCTTCCTGGGTTTGATCTTGGACAGGAAGCTTAGTTGGTCGTCGCATATTGCACAGCTAAGAGCGAGATGTGACCGTTCCCTAAATATTATGCGAGTACTGAATGGCAAATCGTGGGGAGCGGATCTGACAATTTTGTTGCGAATATATCGGGCATTGGTCCGATCCAAACTAGACTATGGGTGTATTGTTTATTCCTCAGCACGACCAACTCTGCTGAGAAGATTAGACGTCGTCCACAATAGGGGCATCCGCATTGCAACAGGAGCTTTCCCAACAAGTCCAGTGGTGAGCCTTTACGCCGAGTCCGCAGAACCTTCTCTGCAGTACCGGCGTGAGATTCTGTTGGCAAATTATGGTTGTGCGCTTAGGTGTATGCCTAAGCACCCAACGTTCGCTTCTTTTTTCACCACTACGCTAAGAGAACGATATAGAAATAGCACCCTTAGTCCTAAGCCTGCGGGGTTCCGTTTCCAAGAGCTCCTAGTGAAGCTTGGAGTGGAACTGCCTGTGATGTTCGCCAAGGGCGAGAGACTTTACCCCCCTTGGCTCTCTGATACGCCCCATGTAGATCTTGGGATGACCGTACACCAGAAGTCCACGATGCCTATTTCAAGTATCCGCACGTGTTTCTTAGAATTTTTGTCAGGCTACACTGACTGTCGATTTATTTACACCGATGGATCAAAGAGCACCAACGGTGTTGGATGTGCTTATATTTATGGAACCGAACCATATACATTCGGTTTTCCAAATAGCACTTCAATTTTTACTGTAGAGCTTTATGCAACTTATCGAGCCGTTTTGTATGTGCGCCGTCGTAAATTAAGTGACTGCTTGATTTTGAGCGATTCCCTTAGTGCACTGCAGAGCCTTTGTCAGTTGTACAATCCCCACCCTATTGTAGAAAGTATCCAGGATGCCCTCCATGTTTTACACGCTTCTGGCGTTGACGTGGTGTGTGCATGGATTCCTGGTCACGTAGGTTTGCCGGGGAATGAAATGGCAGATTTAGCAGCAAAGATGGCAACTACAGAACCTAGTATTACCATCTCACGTGTTACTTCGGAAGACTTCAGGCTTGAAGTGCGGAGAGCGGTGCTGTCGTCCTGGCACGACGAGTGGTCAGCTCTCCGCGGTAATAAGCTTAGAGAAGTGAAAGAACTTCCGATAAACTGGGTAACTTCCTGTCGCACATCTCGTCGCGAGGAGGTTAGTTTGGCTCGATTAAGAATAGGGCACTGCAATTTTTCGCATGGTTACCTATTTAAAAGGGACCCTGCGCCTCTATGTCCGCTGTGTGACAACCTTTTGTCAGTTCGCCACGTGCTACTAGAGTGTTACTCTCTAGCGCACCTTCGGGATTCTCTGCAGCTGCCTGCCAGACTTGCAGAGGTCCTAGCGGACGAAAAAACAGCGGTTGATAGAGTTTTTAATTTTTAGCGGAGTGCAATATCAATTTGAGGATTTAAAATTTTTAATTATCTGTTTCTGATTTTGGACATATTTATCACCTTGTTTCATATCTGGCTATTGCCACTGCTTTGTACCTTTGTATATTTTTCTTGTTGCTAGTATTTTTATTTTTTGAGTGAAATTTATATCTGGCTATTGCCATGAATCTGTTAAGGGCGCTGATGACCTAGAAGTTGAGCGCCCTTAAACCAAATCAATACAATAATACCAACCTAGATTTGAACTGGGGACCTTTGAATGTGAGGTTCAGAGGTGGACACGAATAATTGCCGTAAATCGAATATAGGCTTTTAAGTTTAGAAAATTATCTTTCTTTACTGCTGCATACTTCAGTGGTTTGTTTTTGTTTCTTGTTATAACCATAGCCGTAAGCAAAATATGAAAATAAAAGATTTCTTGGTGCAATTTTTAAAATAAAAATCAAGTAAACGCTATCAAAGTGATGTTAACTTCCAGGTACAACTATTACATTTAATTTATAATCGTGTAGCCTGTCCTTTACCACAGACTTGGTAACACCTGGGGAGGGTTATAATCTAAGTTACTTTCCTCCTGTCTTATAAAGGGCATTGCTTCAGCCAATAAGCCAATCACCCGAAATAGCTTTCCAGGACATGGGTTCAGGATGTGAGATCTAGTTTAAGAAACTAGTTTCACTTGAAAATAACCTCGTCAGGAAAGAATGTGGACGCTTCCAATACGAGAAGAAGTTTGTCGGTACATACAAAGTTATGTTCAGACAGAAACATCAAAATACCTTATGTGTTTTATGAAATTTGCTTTCCTCCCTTTGTTTGGATATAACTTGCCGTGCTACAGGTAGGAGTGTTTTGCATTCTAAGATAGCATTACGATAAACTGCTTTGTTTTTAATTAAGAAAAAAAAAAGTCTACGTATCCTATAATATAGCGTACACAATTGAAAACATTGCTTTTTGAAGCTGTCGAGTGCCCACCTCCGTGTATTGTCTGTACTCCATTTCTACCACAGGATCAACAAGTCCAGGGTTCGAATCTTGCTAAGGGTTTTCCCTTATGATGTAGGTAGTTCAGGTTCCCGGGACACCGGATCCATTCAGCATCATTTCAACTATTTCGTTCAGGTGTTACCTCGTTAAAGGACGTTAATGAAGCAAAAGCAAGCAAGAAACACATTTTAATGGCTAAGTGATCCTTGACGGTGGACGAATAAATCATTTTAAATGGACTTTGTTACTTTCTTCAAATACGAATATTTAAATGCTTGGTACTTGTAATATCTATAATATACTCATTTTGAGTTGAATGACTCGTTTAACTTGTAATTTAAATGAGATGGGTCAAGCGGTAAGGTCTATGTGGTCCGTATTTTGGAGGTCTCGGGTTCAGATCACGTGCACCGACCTATCTGACTGATTTTTCTTCTTTCTTTGTTTCTTCATTTCTTTCTTTTTTCTTTGTTTCCTTATTTATTTCGTTCCTTTCTTTGTTTATTTTAATTTTTTTAATTTATTTCTTTTTATTCTTTCTTTCCTTCTTTTTATTTTTTCTTTCTTTATATGGTTCTCCTCAATCGTGAAGGATTGGATATTTAATGCACGAACAAAAGTTCGTCTAGTAAGTCTAAAAAATAGTAAAAATTAAAAATAGGTGGTAATGGCGAATGCTGTGCCATTTATCCACAGATAGATCTGGGTGGCTCAGTTGAATAAGCGCTGGGTTAGTTATCCTAAGGTTGTGGGTTCAAATCCGGCCATAACCGATGTTTTTTAAGTATACTTAAAAACGACAGCTCCGTGTCAGTAGATTTACTGGCATTTAAAAGAACTCCTGCAGGACGAAATGCCAGCACACCGGCGACACTGATATTATACTGGCAATTGGCGGCGTAGTTAAACAATAATTTTTAATTTTTTAATATCCACAGATAATATAAGCAGTTGGTGGCACCCAATACCATCTGAAGTCACAGATGCAAAGGTACTGTATGCCCACGACAAGAAGGCTAGAGGGGAATGAAGGGCAGAGGGGACTTCAATTGTTTATCTGCTCCGGTAGCGTATCTGTTTACTAGGAAATGAGTGCATGAGAATGCATATGAGTCACCCGCGTTGCCAGATCTAATGCGCTTTGCAGTATTAGGTGGAGGTGCAGATATTTTTTAGTATTATGCATTATTTGGCTCTCGCGCTACGGCGCTACAGTTATATACTCGTATTTTGTTAGTTTTATTCTTGGCTTAATATTTACATATGGCTGCAGTTCGAAAGAAGGGACGAAGTATTCACAGTGAAGCAAGGGAGGTAATTAAAGAATTAAATTATTTTGTTCTTTAACGACGCTGTCAATTGCCAGGATCACATCAGCGTCGCCGGTGTGCCGGAATTTTGTCCCGCAGGAGTTCTTTAACATGCCAGTAAATATACTGACATGGAGCTGTCGTTTTTAAGCACACTTAAAAACCATCGGTCTGGGCCGGATTTGAACCCGCGACCTTGGGATCAGTAGGCCAGCGTCTAACCAACTGAGCCACCCAGACCGACAGGGGAGGTAATTAGAAAAGTGATAGAGAAGCGAAATCAGGACAATTGAAATGTTTATTATCACAAAGAAATTTACGTGTGGCAAATTATTGTGGGATATCGTAACATAGTGTAACAAGAATAAGAGGAGAAGGTGTTAACGCTGGTGAAAAATCACTTCATACTCCGGGGAAAAAGAGACCAAAGGCCGAGGAATGCAAATTTCATTGTGATTACTTTGATAGAACAGTAATTAAAAACGTAATTCGAGACTTTTATTTGGTTAAAAAACAAGTGCCCACTGTACCGAAGCTACTTGCAGCAATTAGGGAAAAAATAAATTTTCCTTGGGGAAGAGAAACTCTGCGGAAGCTATTGCACGATATGGGTTTCAAATGGAAGCGATGTGGAAGTAAGAGAAAATTACTTATTGAACGTCCAGATATAGTTAACTGGAGAGCTAAATACCTAAGAGCTATAAATGGACACAGAAATGCTGGGAGAAATATCATTTACATTGATGAGTTCTGGGTGGACAATAATTTGACATTTGGGAAGTGCTGGCAGAGTGATGATATCTACGGGATTACGACAAACACTAGCTCTTCTAACCGCCTGATTCTTGTAAATGCACGCAGCAACGAAGGTTTCATACCCGGAGCTTCTTTGATATTCAAAGCTGGACTTGCTAGCGGCGATTATCATGGCCAAATGAATGGAGAAAATTTCCAGAAATGGTTGGAGGAGAAACTGTTACCTAATATACCCTGCAATAATGTCATCGTGCTTGATAATGCTCCATACCACAGTATACAAGAAAATAAGCCTCCGTCGAAATATGTTGTAAAGCAAGAAATGGTACAATGGTTGGAGAACAACATTATTTCATATCATGCTGCAATGCGAAAGACCGACTTGTTTTATTTAATTCAAATACATAAACCAAAGAAAAAATATACCATATCGACAGAATAATAGAAATGCATGGGCATACGGTTCTTAGATTACCTCCTTATAATATGTGCGAGTTGAACGCTATAGAATTGGCATGGGCAGCAATAAAACGACATGTAGGACAGCATAATGTAACCGGCGATCTACATTTAAGAAATCTACAGCAAGTGTGTGAAAGCGCAGTGAACTCCGTTACAACAGCTGATTGGGAGGGCTATGTTAGGCACGTTAAGAAACTTGAGGATGAGTTCAAGCAAAAGGATGGGCTAGTGGAAGATGCAATAGACAATTTTATTATATCACTAGGAGGTCTGACGAAGATCCAGAGAGCGGTAGTGACAGCAGCGAAGGTGACGACTTCTCCGACTCGGATCTTGCACGACAACTGGACTTCTAGGTGAGTTATGTGACAACACTGTGTATTTTAAACGAACCTAGCATCCTTATCATACTCGGAAACTAGACATAAACATCGCGCGGGAAGCAAAACATGATTACGTTACACATTCCTGAGCCTCGCCTTCTTGTGCTGGGCATACATTACAGTTGCCTTGCACTGATCCCTCTTTGACTCGTAACGAAACAAAATGGTACGCTATAGGGATGAGACCTTGTAGGTTATCTGCATGAAGTATCTGCGATTATCTCCTTAAGGATCCGTTGCGAAATGATTACGTTGAAAGAGACGTAAAATACAGAGAGAGAGAGAGAGAGAGAGAGAGAGAGAGAGAGAGAGAGAGAGAGAGAGAGAGAGAGAGAGAGAGCTCGTACGCATAAAAGTAAACCTAGACAGTAAACAGACTGTACTCTTTCTTTCTACTAGCAGTAAAATGTGATATTGGCATAATTGGTTAGATGAGGAGCTAGCTATATAAAGCAAAAGTAATATGACGCTGTTGCCTTCTGGAAATAATTGCACTCAGTTTTCAAAGAAATATCGCAGCCTGTTAAGACAATACTACAAGCTTCTTAGTTGTAATAAAAATGGCTTCTTTTCCTGCTTAAAATATCAAGTTTATTCCTTTGAACAGTTTATGGAATATCCTTCACTAATATTTCTAATATATTTAAATATGTTGCAAATTTACATATTGCAAATTTGATGAATGACATTCATTTGATGACAATACTGCCACATATGCTTTCTTGTACTAAATGTCACGACGCACTTGTAAAAAGCTTAAGGGAAGATTTAATAAATTCTCTGATTTTAATCATATTTTAAACCTTATGTTTTCCTTGTGCATGCACATACTAAAGAAATCGCAGTTTAGTTTTTTATGGCAACAAACGTTGAATATATAGTTTTGTTTAATTTTCTGTTTAAATTCTGTCCAATTCTCATTTTAAACGCAGATGATCATATACACTTTATTCATATTTTAAAATAAATTCGATGTTTTTGAGAAAATACAAAGAGATGAAGTGCACATTTATTGAAAGGTATATAAAAATAATATGTTTAAAAGTACAATGTTATTCTAAATTCCAATTTGCACATGTAGAACTTCATGTGACATAGATATCTGAATGATATGACATACAAGCTGCTAAAGGAGTGGATTGTTACGTTTCTAGGGATATTAGGGAGATTAGAAGAAACATTAATTCAGCAAATGACGCCATTTAAATTGGATAAAGGAATGAAGCATGTGAATGAGTCTTGGGTAATTGTTTATGTAGCTAGTATATAATCCGACTGATTGTGGCACGAGCATAAACGACCGCGGTAAGATTTAAGAGCGTCACAATAAAATGGTTACAACATTAAAATACGTAAAAAAGTAATAGATTTGCCAAATGTAAAAGTATAAAAAATCAGAGATCACAGATATATGACGTAATATGGTTGCTAAGCAAATGTTTCATTTGGTTCAACACTTATAGAGGAAAATGGAAGGTAATGATAAAACCATTGAAAATATGGATTGCATTCCGCTTGACATTTTGAACAAAGCCAAGAGTTTGAAAGTTTATAAATTCTAGAATAATCAAAAGATGTTTAAGAAAAATAATATGAAAAGTTTTGTGGACGAAGAAAGGAAAAATGCCTTAATTTGCGAGAATGACGATTTCTGTGGTTCTTAAAGACACAATGGAGAACAGTTCGTTTATGTTAAGTTCTTATAAAATCAACTCAGCTACAGAAGAATGTTCCGCTTTATTTTTGTTTATATAACGAATATAGGTGGCGCCGTGACCGAGCAGTTAGACCGTTCACCTATCACCCTGGGTTCGACCCCAGGGAACGGCATATGGTATACGTGGTTGACAAAGTGGCGTTTTGGCGGGTTTTATTCGGGTTCTCCTGTTTCCCCTACCACTAGTTCCGCCAAACGCTCCATCACCTTTCTTGTAATCTACTTCACCTGCATTTCATATCATCCTCTTTCTTACTTCCATACCTGGTGCTGGGCTAACCACCTGCTTCCGGGTCTTCATTCTGTCCGGTCCATAGGTTCGTCTGACCCTAGGCACAGGTTTGTAAGTCCTAGGGGTGTAACTCCTCCATATGGGAAGGCTAATCTGATGAAGAAGAAGACATAATTAAAATCCCACAATTACTTCTACATTGCATATAAATTCTGGCATTTAATAATTTTCTCATTTCCCCACTTCTTATGTTAACCGCAAAGACAATATAACCACAAAATCAAGCGCAAGAACATAGTTTTACTTCAGCAAAAGTTGTGAACAGCTGAAACTGGCTGGTTTCGCAATTAAGTGTCGCCACTAACAGCGCATGCGCACTGACGTAAAATAATTACGAAATATACTTGCGAAACCTGGTGTCATGTAGACTAGCCTTTAGTTGCAGTAAGCAAGGAAGATATACAGTAACTATTGTTTAGAACATGCAGTTGTATTTCGCGGTGTATTTACAAAACAAAAACATAGCGGCGTGCGTTAATCAGACGTATTCTCTGTGTGCGTAAATAAAGGTTAGTAGTCAATTGTATTTGAAATTTATGGTAGGCCAGTTGTTAGGTTTACTACAATTCATTTCTCTCACCACAGACTCTCCTCTCCACAACTGCCCGCAAATCACCACGTGAAAATTAGTAGATATGAGTTAATTTTTCAATTCAGTGGCCTGTGAACACATGCGACACATCACAAGGGGGAGCGATAATAGCAATTCCCTCTTCACAGCCTCGTAGTGTTAATAATCTTTCTGTCCTTTGACATATTTCAAGATTATTATTTAAAACAGCTGCCCTATCTACATGTTGTGAAATAAAATATTTTATAAACATTAAAAGGAGAGGACTTTTATTTTAATAACGGAACGAAGCGGCACATGTGGTAAAGGAAGCCATGGAAATCTAGGGTCATATTTTAAAATAGCAGAGTTGTAGAATTCCTAATCGTGAAAAACGTTATCATGCAAACTCAGGAAAAGTTATCTGGGAAATACGAATAGGAGAGGGAGAAGCATGCATATGCTGGTGACCTAAAACAATCCAAGGATTATTCCCTATCCTTCCCAGAGTCTTGAAGTGTGATGATAGTGTCAATGTGTGTGTGTGTATGTGTATGTGATCAACGAATAAAAAGCAAAGAAAAGCCAGAAATCTAATGACAGCTAGGTAACCGCACTTGACACTATTGCCGATAGCCAATAAGTTCGCAAGATACAAGGCCGCCAATATGCAGTTAAAGGGGAGATATAAATAGAGCAATTAAAAAATCTGATGTATTGCAGTTACAGGAATTTCTTTACTCTTATACTATTCTTACAAACTCATATTATTGCCGCGCCGTAGCCGAGTGGTTAGACCATTCGCTTCTCACCAAAGGGGACCAGGTTCGATCCCAGGCAAACACATGTGGGATTCGTGGTGGACGAAGCGGCGCTGGGGCGGGTTTCTTCTGGGTTCTAAGGTTTCCCCCGCCATCTCATTCCACCGGTGCTCCATCTTCATTCCATGTACCATCAGTGTCATCGCCTGCGGTGCCGCATGTAGTAAGAGCGGGCGTTAAAACACTACACACACACACACACACACACACACACACACACACACACACACACACACACACACACACAAACTCTTATCCTTATATCTTCTTCGTGTTAGTTGAGATAAACATTTGTACAAATTATCTTATTGCTTATTTCCTTGTAGGTGCAAGGAGAATATTAGACTACAGCAGGCTTTGAGCGATAGTCCAATAGTTTAAAGCTTTGAGATCCCATTCTCTTTGCACGCTGAACATATAAAAAATGAGCAACGATGTTTCATTTCACGAAAGTTAAATTTTCCGAAACTGACACAAATAACAAAGAATATCTCCGAAATGGTTCACTCTACAAAAAAATTGATTCAGACATAAATTACGTATTTTAACGAGATCTACATTTTCTGTGCAGTAAGATTTGGTCTATCTCTGACGGTGTACGAGTTATTAAAAATTATCTTGAGTAAACTGGACTACATAGGCTATAGATAGAACATTCAAAAGGTGCATTTTATTTGTCATACAAACATCTTAAACAAATGGGAGGGTCTCAAAACATATTTCCGGTGAAATCTCGACATCGAATTTTTGGGTGGAATACAATACTTCCTCTACTTACCAGTGAAAAAACTAAAAAGAAAAAGTATTGCGTATATAATACGCTAGGCTCTCTAGAGCAAAAGGGAGGATAGAACGCAGCTCAGAAGAAAGGAAGGAAAGAAAACAAGCAAGAAAGAAAGAAAGGAAGAAAGGAGAGGGAGGAAGGAAAAAGAAGGAAAGGAGTAAAGAAGAAGAAGAAGGAGAGAAGGAAAGGAGGAAAAGGAAGTAGAAAAGGAAAGGGGAAAACAAATGGAATGGAAAGGAAAGGAGGAGGGAAGGAATGGAGGAGGAGTGGAAAGAAGAAGGAACTACCGACGTATCTTATAAATGAATTTACATATATCCCTGTACATCTAGTCAAACATTGAGTCGACATTTCCAGCGGATCAGCAGGTGCTTTTGCACGTAAGTTTTCAATACGTCATTCAGGATATGTTGCGTGTTTTGTTAAATATTCCGCAAGGATATTGTTTCTTCGAGGTTTTCATGTATTTAGATCTATTTAGTCACTTTTGATAGGTTTGATGATTTCCGATAACTGAATCTGGAGCATAAAAATCCTCTTAGGCCGTGACGAACAAAGAAGCGTTCACGGGAAGGTGTATCGTGCAGAGTATGCGTGATTAATACGGCACTACGTTTGTACCGGAGTTGTATTTTATTGTATCACTCTTTACAGTAAACTTGATTAAATAATCACGCCAAAATGAAATATATATTTTGCTTTAGATGACACTAGGATAAGTCTCCTTGACTTCCTTTTTTCTAAGAATAACATACGTTATTTATTTTTAAATATATGAAGATCGATCTTCAGACCCTCTTCATTTTTCTATCAGGTTTTGAGGGTTTAGACTGGAAACCACTTCAAACGGAAAGAAAGGATAGAAAGGAGGAAAGGAAAAAAGACAAGGAGAAAAGAAGGAAAGACAGCTGCAAACTCCCTGTGTCACTTGTGTTTATCTGCAACAAACATAATGATTTTCAAGAAATCACTTTAAAGATACTGTAACAGCTGATCAATTAACTTTAAATTTAGTCAATGAAATAGTAAATGAAATAAACGAAGGCTTTCACGGCCGGAGTCATAATTAGAAGAATATGCTTCCGGGCTGAGAGGCCGTGGTCTACTGGGCGCCTTCACTCTCCCAGATGTTTCGCTTGCAGCTACCGAGTAGCGACCGAGAGACCTAGGAGAGTTGTACATCGCCACTGATGATGCTTGCCGTAGCTGCAAGCGAAACGTCTGGGAGAGTGAAGGAGCCCAGTGGACCACGGTCTCTCAGCCCGGAAGCATATTCTTCTAAATAGTAAATGGCTTGCGTCTGCATTCAGGTGATGTGATAATGAGTGCAAAAAGTCAAAAGAAAGCTATAATGCAAGAAAAATCTGGGGTTTGAGTAGTTTTCCATGATTGGCAAGGATAATAGGGTGATTTCTCTTCACTTTTCCCTCATTTTCTATCATTTTGTTTAGCCTTTCATGTTTCAGATAGGCTTAGGGGCTGTCCAATATCGGTCGGTATTGGACATTTGGCACAGAGGCTTGCTCGTTGGAAATTAGACGTTACTAAGCCGCCTCAGGTAGGTCGAGTTTTCTCTAGTTCTCTGAGCTTTCTACCAGAGTGACTGAGTTATCAAGCTTGGAATCGCTATGGACCTATGCTCGTCTCTGTTGGCTAGGCTGTCTGCGACCCATAACCCCCTGCGATTCCTTCACCTCACCCGTTCCTCTTGGGGATGGTAAGTACAAAATATCTATATCAGGTTGAAGTGTGAGTTGTTCAGCATTACCTGGTGAATCTTACTGTAATAAACTAGTCCAAAGATAGAAATATATACACGTGTTCTCCAAAGCTCATAAGCCAATTTGTAACCAGCTTGAGATAGATATTCTGTGACTCTGGAACGTTTAGGAATTACTAAAAGAAACATTTTAAAATATTGGAAATGTTACTATACATTTTAAGCAGGAATGGCACTTTAATACCTTCAATACGTCGATACTCTCAGTACTTGGTGACATGGAAGTATGTTTAATACTTTGGGATAAATCTTAGTTTTTCATTATTGAAAGTTGTTGCATGCCTTATGCTAGATAAGGAGTGAAAGCAATCGAGATTTTACGTTGTTGCCTCTCAGATCTCTAAAAAGTTGCTGGACTATAGTTGTTGGTGGACTTTGACTACAAGTCGTGTGAGTGAATGAATGCACCATTACATCGATTTCTTTATCTAAATGAAAATATGCAAAGCAATGAAGGAGTAACATGCAGGGGTAACTGAGCTGAGAATGAGGCTGATGTAGCTGACGCACTATATCAAACCTGACTTGGTGACTTACTCTTGCTCCGGTGACCAAAATCTGTGACTCCAGAAACAAATCAGAAGTTAAGACGTGGAATTATACAACGCTTGAAAATATTTGTTCTTTTCTTCCATTTCTTGTGTTTGCAAGTCAGAACTCAGTTACGACCATACCTTAGAGTAGCACCTGCGGGCTTCATATGTGCCCGTGATAAATTTTTCTGGCGCCGCTTATAAGCTAGTTTTTTCTCCCAAGACAAACTTATTTCCTTCTGAATATCTTGCCAGTACATACCCATCAAGTATGCTTTTGTGTATTCATTACTTCCTCCTTTTTCCTTTCAAAAGAAGGGTACTTGTACTAACGGTGGCGCCCACACGAGTTAAATGGGCATGAGTTAAATGGGCCAGAGCACATTAGAAAGTTGGAGTGCACTATATATTTTATTATATAAATTTCCATAACAATTTTGTTTTACCAATGTTCAGCAATGTTACTGAATAACACATGAAGTACGACAATATTTGAAGTACTACTACTCTACCACCAACACCACCACTACCACCGCCATCGCCACCACCACCGCCTCCGCCACCACCGCCACCACCACCACCACCACTACCAGCACTACCACTACCACTACCATTACCACTACCATTACCACTACCACTACTATCACTACCACTACCATTAGTACTATTAATAATAACAATAATAATGACAATAATGAAAATAGAGCAGCGCGTAAAATATGCAGAACACGTTTGTGGGGGTATTTACATGTGCTTATACACAGAAAGCTACTAATAAGCACATAATTCAGTGAACAAGATATCGCCTTTACAGCTACTTATATAGTCATTATCGAGAATGGGTGCTTAAGAAGCAGTATCGATATAGACTATCGAGAAATAGTGGTATTGACCCATCACTAATTCTGAGCCTGTTATTATTTTTAGTTTTGATACTTGACGTAGTTATAATGAAAATTTACAAGTAAGATTACAATCAGAAAAACACCCGCAGAAAATATGTACAAGTGGTATCCTTCCTACGACATTTTGAATGTAATATAATGCTAGTGTAATAAATTCATCAAAGAGTATACAGCTTTGTGCAGCACTTAGAAAATACTTATATAAGAATGTTCATGCTGAACTGAAACCTATTTAGACCAATGACAACTGACAGGGTAGATAGGACAGATAAGGTTAGGAGGGGGAGATCTGTAGAAAATCTGTAGTGCCTATGCCCCTGACAGGACTCCCTCCGGGAGGGAGGAGTAAGTTGAGAGGAGACTGAGGAGAGGTGACAGCAGAAGGTAGGGTCTTTAACAACTACAGGTTTAAACTCTGCGTACTCCACGTCCTCTGCGGTCTGTAGGTTCCCTGAGGGTTCGGGACTCGGAGATCTCTCTCGATCCTGAGGACTGCGATTTATAAAGAGCAAGAACCTGCCATGCAAGCCGAAACTCCCGCCGACACTTAGAACCCTGAAACAACCATGTAGATGAAAGGTGAAGTGAAATGAGAATAAGGTGAAATGTAGGGATAGGAAATTCGGGAGATGTGACTATCCTTCTCATCATTCACCTAGCGACCCGGGGAAGCCCCCGAAAAAACTCGTGGATCAGGAAGATAGGCCACGAAATCGAACCCACGACCTCCCAAATGGGAGCCTCACGCGTTACCGCGGAGCCATCTTGCGCGATTATGTCAATTGATTATATAAATATAATTGAAAATTAGGAGATAACTGAAAATTAAGGTTATCCGATCAAATCATGGGATTTATTTTATGCATAACATTTGTTAATTACGTATTCATCTTTCTTATAACTCAAAAATATATCATGTGCCAGTTTTCTTTAACCGTGTCACGCTAATTTTGACCAGTAAAACGGAAGGAACTGCTTCTGGTCTCCTCTTATGTTTGAAGTTAAGCAAACTGTTATTTACGCTGGCCACGATTTACTTATTATTTTTTCATGAAATAGTCCAATTAAATCCAACTCAAGTTTTCATTTTCACTAGGAGTATCTTCTGAGATCCCGTGTAACTCACAATGCATATATTCACAGTGAACAGTAAGGCAGTTTAAGTAATCCAGTCAGTAGATGTCCCTGGCTTACTGTTTTGATTAAGCTATTTTATATTCTCCCAATCTTAGGGAAGCCGCTTATTACGTCACATGCCTGATTCCGTGGCTGATGAAAAAGACAGGCTGCAGCACGAATCGGAGTTAAGTAGTAATGGTAGTCTGATAAATGGCTAACATTGTATACCATCATGATAAAACTGTATCTTTTATATAAATTCAAAGATCAATTTTTGATTGAATATGTCTACGACTGACACGGGTTATTTTAATCTAAAACCTGAAATATACTTTTTTCAGAATAAGCTGCTGTTAGTATGATTACTAGAGATAGGTACTTATATTTCTTATTGTACCACGTATTTCGAATGAAATAAGAAATGCTATGTGGAACTGACATTAATTTTCCTGATAGAAAGCCAGAAGTTTATTGCATGTGTTGATGGAATGCTATAAATCCAGCCCCATCGTTAAGACCAAAGAGATTTACTGCTGGTTTTACTTTTCCAGTGAGGCGCATTATGTTCACTTATGAAGTGCATCAGTCAAGTTCATATTGCTAGGGGCAAATAAATAAGAGGAAAAGCGACCCCAGCGTGGTGGAAAATACATTGAGAGAAGAGGCGCTAAAGATGAATTCTGCGGAGACGGGGTATTCATGTAACAGATGGCTCGAGTTCACGTAACCTTTTTATCTTTCTTTTATTTAAAGGAAGACAAATCATCTTCCTCAGGACCCCTACTTGTATTCTAGGCTTCTTCCACCTATAGCACTTGTTTTTTAGTCCTCTTTTCTTTCGCTTTCTTCAGAGCTTAAAATGGACCTTAGGGATTATGGCAGCTGTACTTGAAAGTTCCCGAGAGGGAAAAGCAAGCCGGAGGGTGCCGGGAAGAATTGCAGAAGAAGGGTGTGAGTAAAGTCACAAGAAAGAAAGAAAGAATGGAGCAAAAAATTCCGTCTTTGGAAGGTCGACAGTGAAGAAGAGATTTCGTGACAGATAGTCAAAAGGGGAGAAAGCAAGTAGAGAGTGGACGGTTCGCCATTCACCTGTTCCGAATGATGGGACATCCTTGACGAGAAGCTAAGGGTTGGAGTCATCCCTTCCCAACAACGCACTGCCCGCAACATGAGATCATTAATCACAAGCGAGGCTGCTGCAGAGTCAGAAATCTTCCAAAGGAAATTAAACACGTGCTCTGATGGTAGCAATATTTCATACACGCATGCACCACTTTGTGATGAAATATACCTCACGATTTCCAACCTCGAGTAAAAACATTTTAGCATGCACTTATTCTATACAATGGTAGAATCGATTGTTTAGATCAGCGATGTCAACCGAAGAGCAATTTCGTGACCTTCTTAATATTCGCGGGCATGAAGAGCAGCGAGAAAGACTGTGGCATACACACAGGTTGGGGTGGCATTAAGCAACACACAACAAAACATGGGTGTATTGAGTTCGAAGGGAAAAAGAAGACAACTCCTTTTTGATTATTTTGTTTCTTTTTTGTTTGGTTTAAAATTATTTATTTTAATAGGTTTTGCGATCATACGATTTTAATATGAATTACAATAATAACATAATTATTCAAAAACAAATGAATATTCCGAAAAGAAAACATTAAAACCACAAAGGACAAGTAATATTTGTATAACTTTAACTTTACAATTCAAAAGGAAAGAGATTGCCCTATAACATAAAATAAAAATAGCTCCTCATTATAGCCTCCACTTGTCACACTTTGAACCTAATTAAGAATTTATTATACCCATTTTATTTCGGGAATCCTTAACTACGGAAACAAGTCTCAAGGCAGATGTAAATGCGTAATGCCAGACGCACACATAATTTCTGCAGCAAATTTGCTAAATTCTGGATACGTTTGTGGATCAAGGACTAGATAAAAGCTCTCAATATTATAACTATACGCCTTGTTAGATCTCATTCACAGCATAAATCACTAAGTTTTAGTCGAAGTTCAACTTGAAGATTTTTGAGATCTACAGAATAGGCCAAGTGAAAGAGATACAGTTTAGATTTGAGAGCTTCCATACCTGAAAACATACTCCAACATACTCCTGTAAGAGTGCATTCAACATGTCTCAATACTTATTAATTTCTGTGCTTAATATAAGGGACTGTAAATGTGGAAGTGGCTTCGTTTGACATCCCTGGTTTAAATTATGACTGGGCGAAGGTAAACTATAATAAAGAGCGCAATTAATTCTTCTTCCACACGCTAGTCGTGTGTAGTACACGGTTGGAAAGGGTAGACTGAGACTGAAAAATTAAATGCCATAGCCGGAATTTGAACCGTGGATATTTCGGTCTCCGTCCGGCTGCTCTAATCACTAAAGCTACTATAGCAACGTGCCGACATGACATTAAATTCTCCAACTCACTCGCATTTTTCCCGGTAAAGCACAAGGAGATATCAAATTTATGAGATAACATCTTAATGGTGATCTAAGTTCTGGGCTTCTAATTTAACCAACTATGCAATTAATTGTTCTTCCACCCAATAGCCGTGTGCAGGACAGGGTTGGAAAGGGTAGAATTAGACTGAAAAATAATAAGTGACAAAGAGTCTACAATTTGCAAGTCACTCATCATCGAGCAGGATGACTCCGCAGTGACGTGAGAGGCTTGTATTTGGGAGGTTCGATTCCTGTTGACTGTGCATTCTGAAGTTAGGTTTTGCCTGGCTTTCCCAGATTGGTAGTAGAATTCTGCGGCGGTTTCTCATCTACCACATTTTCTCCCCATTATTTCCCTTCCTTCTTATGCTTCAGATGTGCTTCTCAGTTCATGGCGTATAGCGCTGTCGGACAGATGGCGCGGATGATTGCCTGTAGACACTAGAGTACTGTTTGGTCGACGGGTCGTTCATCGCTCTCTCTAGGCAGCTTCAACAGTGAGGCATGTCTTCGAGCTTGAATGGCAACGTGCTTCCGCGCTTCTCTGTGACCCGATTGCCTAAAGCCTGCAAACTCCAGTGATTCCTTTACTTCCTCCGTTCCTCCTGTGGGGTGGTAGCCACAGTGGGTCTATGTAGGTCTAAGTGTGCGAGGTGTCCCCCTTCGTTGTATAATCTGAAACTAAGGTGAAGGTTTCATCGATAATCATGCCATTCATAGCTAATTCGTCTTAAGGTGAATGTAAGTGAAATGTCACAGAAAAAATATGGAAAAGACGATAGACCTAACATTTTTTTTAAGTAAGATAGTGTGAATTTGAAAATATCAGTTAATACTGAGTATCTGCAAAAACACTCAACAACGCTTATTGCACACATTATGTAATTGTATTGCGCAATTTGTAGGAACATACGTAACTGAGAACAATTCACATCCAGGATATGACAATTATGTATTCAATTATAGATGTATACAGGAATAGGAGAGATGTGGAGGGGGTTTGGCACTGAAGTCAGGCTTATTATACCTATGCCCCCAAGCGAGCACACACGGGAGGAAGGATGAGGTGAGAGGGGACACCGGCCGGCCAGATCCAGACTAACGGCACAGACATTGACAGAGTTTCCTAAAGTTTCCAAAGTTTGACGACACCTTGTGGACGACGGCTTGTAGAACTAATGTACAGCGACCTTCACATTGGACTGGTGAATGCATACTTTCAACCTAGTCAGGAGATTGAGCCTCATTTGCAAAAACTGGAATTAGTTCACCAACATCTTGCACTGCTTCCCACAATCTACACAATAGATGCAAATGCCAAATAACCCCAGTGGTATAGCCACTGTCGAGATGAACGAGGGAGTAGAATGGAGGAAACCCTAATGAGTCTGGGATTGCGGATTGCCGACCAACCTCCACCTTATGAGGGGTGGATAGGGGTGACAGCCAACATAGATGTCACGCTTACTAATTTTTAGGCCGAGAACCTTTTAAGGAACTTGAAGGTAGCTGACCAGCAGACCATGAGTGACTACAATGTCATGCTAGGAAACGGCATGCTAGGAAACGATACCAGAAGGAAAGAACTCCACAGGGGCGTGAGACGTGGCTCCTAATTTATAGGCGCAGGAAAGAGGCCTATGCAAAACAACTCACACAGACTAGGCGCAACTGTTGGAAGCGGTTTACAGAGGATTGCCTACAACGGGATCCATGGGGTGTACCGTACAGAATTGTGTGGATTAAGTTTGGAGGTGATGTCTTCTGCACACTTCTTCCACAGGAAGAACTGGAAGCACGAAGAACTGGAGTGAAACCATGGGACTTCTCCTGGACACATTGGTTCCCCAAGACGACGAAAGGGAAGACAGCCCGACGCAAAAAGAGGCGGGGCTGCAAATGGCAAGTGAATATCGTACAGAGGGAACATGTGATCCTTTCATAGAGTAGAAGATTCTCATTTACATTGACCAACTAAAGAACAGAAAAGCCCCTGGCCCAGATATAATTGGTAATGAGGTTTTTGCTAACCTTATAATACCTTATTTGTGTAATCTTTACAACGAATGCCAGAGAGTTGGAAAGAGCCGAATTTGGTTATTCTTAAGCAGGCTCCTGATAAAGCTCCTCGACAACCCGGCTCATGCAGACCTATTGCGCTTCTAAATCGTATGAGTAAGTTACTGGAAGAGCTCATGTGCAGTGGGCTCCAGACAATTAGGGAAACACCAGATCTTACATTAACCCAATTTGGTTTCCGCAGAGGAAGATCTTGCGAGGATACTATAAATTATACCATCAATATAGTGGAGGAAGCTGGCAACAAGTATGTGCCGGGCTTTTCATTGATATAGAAGGGGCCTTCAACAATTTATGCTGGCCCGCCCATTTGCTGAACTTCGTAGTATGAACTGAACTGTATCTGCTCCTTTATGGTAGAAAGCTAACTTTACGCGATTTTAAGATCTCGAGAGCAGTAATTAAAGGATGTCCGCAGGGTTCAGTATGTGGGCCTTTGCTGTGGGATATCGGGCTTGAACCGATACTACATGAACTAAATTGGACTGCAGCAATCAGTGGGCACACTGCATATGCAGATAATGTTGCCACTGTCATTTCTGGCAATTCTAGGACAGTATTGGAACGTCGTGTTGAGATACCCTGGATGTCTTTCACCGGCAAGCTGACCATATCCCCGGTAAAGACTAAATATATACTTTTGAAAGGCAACCTAAACTATATCCAGTGATATCCCTTAATGTGACAAGAATGCAAAGGCATAATGTGACAAGACATCTGGGTGTTAACTTGGAAGAGGGCCAGTTGTTTAGGCAGTATACAACTGAAACAGCCAAAAAGACAATTGTCATAATGGGTAAACTTGGGCGTCTAGCACGCAACTTTGGGACAATCCCTTATGGAGCTATTCGCTTGTATAATAATGTAGTCCTGAGTTCTGCGATGGCCCATGCTGCAAGTGCCTGGGCACATAGACTGTGTTTAGTCAGTGCCAGGCGAGAAGTGCGCAGCCTTTAACGAAAAACACTGATTTGCTTGAGTGGGGCTTTTTTAACAACCCCAACAGATGCCCTGTTAATCACCTTAGGTATCCTACCGCTCGACTTGGAAATTAGAAGACGTGCCGCCTGCTACTGGCTTCGCCATCAACACCCGGTGCGAGCTGCACAAATTGCAGGAGCTCCAGTACAAGATGAATTAGATATTAGAGAACGACTTATCAGTGAATGGCAACATGAATGGGAGACGAGCACCACGGGTAGGAGAACCTATGACATTTTCCCAGATGTTGATGAGCGACTCCGCATGAGATACTTCAAGCCTTCAAAAGGACAAATCCACTACATCACGGGACATGGACCCTATGGTGCGTATCTCATGTGGTTTGGTCTAAGAAAGAACGGCAATTCTTGCTGTGATGCCGTAGACACGCCCGAACATGCGCTATGAGAATGTCTGTTGCGGACGTTTGTGAGGGCTACGGCCCTCTCATACTTACAGGACAGAACTATCTACTCGGTGGTACGTCGGCGAAGACTGGCATGACTGGATGGGCTAGCGAACTCCGTTTTCATAAGAGAGGCAGCCAAATTGTTGTTGTTATTATTGTTATTATTATTGTTATTATTATTATTACTATTATTACTATTACTATTACTATTATTATTATTATTATTATTATTATTATTATTATTATTATTATTATTATTATTATTATTATTATTATTATTATTATTATTATTATTATTATTATTATTATTTTCTTTGTTACATATCAGATAAGCATTCTCAACTCATGAGTTTTGAGACTCCATGGAGAAAGACGTTTCCGCTGCTCTTCATTTTCAGCAAACAGTCCGGTAAAAGGACAGTGTTTGCTAAACCTGACAGAAAGGAAGAAGATAAAAGGCTTTCACTCCATTGTGCCTTTGGAAATGTAAGTCCTTTTCCTACTTCTGGTGTTAAGTAATAAAGTTTCTGAAAAGTCTATGTTATTGATAACTAATCAAAATACACAATGCCTTAAAATACCTTATAGCAAAAAACATTGTCAGCTAAGACAGAACAAACTTCACTTATCAAAGTTCTAAGGCTTTCACGGCCGGTGTCAATACTAGATGCAATATTAACCGGGCTTGTGGGCCGTGGTCTATTGGGTTCCTTCTTCTTCCCAAACGTTTCGTCTGCGACTACGGCAGACATCTTCAGACATCTTCAGACATCTCCACTAGGAAACTTCGACCTCGCCGCCACTGAAGATGTCTGCCGTAGTCGCAGACGAAACATTTGGGAGGAAGAAGGAACCCAATAGACCACGGCCCACAAGCCCGGTTAATATTGCATCTAGTATAAACTTCACTTAGTTCATCGACATAGTCCTCATATCTTGAAATATAAACATTATTTTTACCTAGTAATAAAGACATTTGCTTTAACAGCTCTGCCTGAGTAATTAACGCAAAACTGGAAAAATTAATAAAGTGCTTTTGTAGTTTTTCGCTTCTACTGACGATTTTCTTTACTGGGATGGTATGTGTTTTGTAAGTTGCTCATCATATAAAGACTAGTGGTTGTTGGCTTTAAAGTGACTTTCATTTCCACATTTCCTCTTGCTTAAGCCTAGGTGTCTCGAATATGTTTCTAGCAAGTGTTTTATCGTAATTAACCTGATCAAGCTTTGTTATGAATAATTGATACGATGTATATGAAAACAGGACAATCCTCATAGCGATGTGGTAGCATTGCTGTCTGGATTATGAGAAGTCCTGGTTTCGATTCCCGAAACCGGCAAGTATAGGGAAATGTGGCGGTTCCGGTGGCACAAACCGAGCCTAAGTGGCCGGGGAAGGGCGGGATGCTGACCACATGCCACTCCATTACTCTCTGTCCCCAATAACCTATGTGGATGGATGTAAGTGGTTTACCTACATCCTATAAAGTTCTACACGCTAAATGTTTAACCAGTTACTTGCTTTTACTTTCTATGACAAGTAGAGGAAATTTCATTCCACCTGAAAATTTGATACTATAATTTCACTAGAAACACATACTTTGAGGGTTCCTGTATGGAAAAACCACTAGAAATGTTGTGAATATGCAGATATCTGTCCCGATCGTGTGTGTGAGCACAATAACTCAAATACGAAAAACTGGTTAAACACCAAACTTAATATTTACCTTAAGTTCAACTCTCGAAGTACATGAATGTTTTTAAGAAAATCTGTCACCCCAAAGTACTTTTACGTGGGACCCTCTCTTTATTTTTGATTTTATAAAAAATGGTTGTAAAATTTTTGATTAAGATACCGTAATGATTCAGATATTTCCATGACAATTAAAATATGTACCTTGAAGTTTCTGGATTGGCTGTGAAGTCTTCTTTATTTTGAATAACTTTTGTAAGAGAGATAGAATCTTACTGCTCAAAAAATGTAGGTAGACCTTGTTAAGCCACACAATTTATGTCAAATAAACCTATTTGTGGCTCTGTGTATTTACAAGATCTTCTTTGCCTTAGGGTTGAATTTTCAAACATTTTTCGGGTTGTTTGCTTTTTCTTACGATTTGCAAAGATATTTCAATGCCACCACATGACGACCCGGTTTTTAGAAATGTATCACTTTAATCCTTCTTATATCTATGACAATGCGTAATGGAATTTTAGTATCCTTGTAGCAATAGCCTGTAGACGGACGAGTGGAGAAAGTCAAATGAATGCAATACTTCACATTGTTTTTCCTAGTACGAAAACTTAATGCACTATAATCTATTGTAATTTATGCCTGATTAGATTGTGCCTCTAGACGTATGAGTTTTGTACTTACGTCGTTTTACTTTAACGTTTAAAGTACACCTGTTTCATACAAATGGATTATACGACTAAAACATCACCATGTTTTACTTAAACGAAATAAACGAAATGCTGCAGTCATAACCTTCTTTACTTATTCTTGTACAGACATGGGGAAAATGCTTGAACGTATCAGGAGAACAGAATATTTCCAAGTCCCGTCGTGTTGCAGCATGGTTTACACAAATTGATGTTTCCAATATGCAGCTGAGTTTATTGATAGTCTCTGTTCCATATGCTACCGTTTGTTGAACACACAAATAGGTTGTTTTTTGAATCCCCGCGAGTATGTTTGCGAGTATGTATACAAGTATGAGTGGGATTCAAAAGACAGCCTACTTGAAGGCCCAACATACAATAACATACGGAACAGACTATCAATAAACCCACCTGTATGTTGGAAATATCAACTTGCGTAATCCGCACTGCGACCGCCTCCGTAGCGCAGTTGGTAGTGCGCTTGCCTCTGGCGCGGAGGACCCGGGTTCGATTCCCGGACCAGCATGATGATTTTATCCCTTCTGGGAATGGTGCACTCAGCCTCGTTAGGTCCCGGGGAGACCAATTGAGGAGCTACTTCATGGAGAAGTAGCGGCCCCATAACTGGCCGGGAGGGCTCGGGGCGCTGACCACGTCCCACCCTCCAGTACTGCACCTCACCAATGACGCCTGTAGTAGGAAGAGGTGCGGGACGCAGCGGCTGGGTGGTAGGCCTTGATCCTTCGTGGGTTGTCGCGCCGGGGTTTAGTTTAAACCGCGCTGCAGCACTACGTGGGAATTAGAAATATTCTGCTTTCCTAATACGTTCAAACATTTTTCACTATTCTTACAAAGGTTTATTCTTCTACTTACTTCATATTAATCGATGCAGATATTTTAAAATGTTGGCTTAGTGGCCGATTATACGAGCCGCCACCGGAGAGTTTAAATCTGGAGTCGTTAGGGACCCTGCCCTCTGTGGCCGTGTCTCGTCAGTGCGGCCACTCTTGGTATACTCTCACCTCATCCCTCCCTACCAGGGTAGATACAAAAGATTTCTTTGAATGAAGTGCTAAGTCCCACCTCCGAACCTAAGCTAACCTCATTCTTGAGCTAGATGGTTCCAAATATTTCACACAAATTATTTTTGTTCGGCGTAGTGGTTATTTATTGACAATAATTGTATTGGACATATTGGTTACATTCATCATGTACAATCCGCAGTTAACGTATGGCCGAGGCAGTAAATTCCTCTCGTAGAAGTGGAATCTTGATAACTCCACGTAATGTGGACAGAGAGGGTGTTGAGTTATCAAAATGTTCACAACTTATAACACTGAAAATTACATAAATGCATGTTCTAGCACAATATAGGAAACAAAAAGTATAACATATTCTAAAGTGTATTACACATTAATATGTTTCCCTTTGTCTAGTCTATTTAGCACATCGAATTTAATTTCCCTTGTCATGTTAACTTTTCTTTTCGCTCGACATTTTTATTGTAACAAACTTAACTCGACACAGCACTTTAGTTTACCTCGTATGTACTGGGTAAGGCACTAAACCTTCCACACACGTGTTAGTGCTATGTTTCCACGTTATAGTGGCAAGCTTTTGATTTCGTGACATTATTTAGCTGACTATAGTGCTTTTCAAATGGAAAAGTTCTGATCTGCAGCCAATGAGATATGTTTATGTATACAGCGTTGGAAGCTCATTACCTCCACTCTTCTCATATTTCTTAGCGCGTCAAGCCCCACTTAATGGGATAGCAATATGATAACACAGCAGGACTCTGATTGGTTACCGGCCTGGAGGCAGTCTAACTCCTTCCAATTTGAAAAGCACAGTAGATATCGCGATCAGCCCTTTTGTTACTGTGAGGGAGAGTGCGTTAGGTTGTATATAGGTATATACTAATTAGAATTTATCTACTCTGTTTATATCACATAGTGGATTGTAGAAATTATTACAGTCAAGTTTAGCGCTATAAAACAAAAACAAAATTAAAATAAGTAGTCGTTGAGTTATACAGAATGTCGAGTTATTAGTATTCTCCTGTGGGTATATTGTTGCGGCTATACCTTGGTACCTTATTAATATTTCAGGCGGGACTATGCTGTAAGTGTTTTCTGTTTTGTAACCTGAAGTAGGGTTAATGGGTTTATCTCCCAGGTAGTTTCTATTATGTCTAATAGCTAAAAGCACATCTACTCTATTCTCTACCGGCAGAAAGAGTCTGAACGCTCCAGCAAGTTCATAATGTCGAAGGCTACGGAACTAATTCGGATGAAGCTCCATGGAGCACGGCAAAACGGTATAAATTATGCTCTACCTCTTGCAATATTTCATAACTGTCCAAGGAAAAGTACTTAATAATACACTTAGCTGTTCTCTTCTTTATTATCCCAACTCCTCTTTCGTTTTTCTCCTTAAGGGCACTATAAGCGAGGAAAATGAGGAGCCATCACAATCTGCCGGTTTTGTCATCTTGCATCTCGCCATCATAATAAATTATTTCTATGGCTTTGGCGCTATTCTCCTTTTATTTTGAGCTTCTGAGCAGATTTTGAAAGACCATCCTTGTGCCTGGCTTAGGCCTTAATGGAGAAATATTACCCCAGTATCTTAGTATGGCCTTCGTATAAAATGTGACTACACAATTTGAATTGATACATCTTACTATGGAAACCATTACTTCTAGAGGTGTCAAGAAAATGAGAGCAGGTGATATACCGATCTGGAAAACTTAACCCTGCAGGAAGTACTTGCAGGTAGCCCGTTACCTCATATTTTCCGGGTGGCATTTCTTTACACCTGATGTTTTTTTCTATCTTCATTGAACGCTGTAGTCTAAAGCAGTGATACAGCGACACTTTCAGGCGCCTGTGGAACTCGTATAATTTATAACTGTACAAGCTTAGCTGAATGACTGACATAAGAATTATGCCAGTTTTAATGTGGCGCTCGCATTTGAACGTTTGGGGTTCTCTTGCGGACTGCTCACTCTGTCCTTGGGATTTTTGTGATTTTCTCTGGTCGTTAGGTGAATTCTAGGATTGTTTTCTCATCTACATGATTTCCTTTCCACCAGTTCCCTTTCATTCCCTTTCCTTCTCATTTGTCTTGCAGGGCGTAGCGCCAATGGATGTGTCAGATGTATTACATACCTGTAACTTTCCTCAAACTGATTGCAAAATTAGTGTTCATTGTAATTTTGTGGTACATAATCGTTTTAATATAATTAAAAGTTAAGCTTCCTAAACATTCTGATTTGAATGCGCAACACTCTGCACAAGTAGTTTCAAAACAAAGCTTGGGTGAGCGGCATCTGTCATCAGCTGGAGTATGAAATGAAATGAAATGAAAATGGTTTTTCGGGCATGTTTTACAACATGCCCTGGCTGTTTTAGGCACAATCCCTCTTCAGCCGCGTTTGTGGTATTTTTGTTTTTTTGCGTATGGAAGATCTTTCGGGTGTGTGCGTGTGTGTATGTATTGTGCGTGGGATGTGGTCTATGATTATTTGTGTTGAGTGTGTTTACATTTCTAGGTGTATGTGGTGTTGACTTCTGCCCTAGAAGATTTTGGGTTTTGATTATTGGAAGTGTTTAGTTTGTCGCTGATCAGCTGGAGTAAACTGGTGTGGTGCACTTAGGTAGTTGTTCCATGGCTTGAGCCAAGGTATGTAACGAGGCAGACTGCATCTCGTGTTAGGAATCGCACTCACACTGTTGCATTTATAGTCGTGAATAGTTTTTAGTGATTTGTTTTGCTTCTTGTGCTCTTCAATTGTGGGCATTTGAGCAGGATTTGAACAACTGGTTGCTTACTATTAAACAAATGTAGGTTAAGACTTGCGCGGATTCTGGTAGGAAGATACGTATACACCAACGTACATCAATGACGTCCAAAATGAATCAGGATTTCAGTAATAAACAGAACTTAGTTGTTGCAACGAAAATAAAAAAATAAAATGTTGTGTGATTGACAAACTCAACGTTAGAAGCTTCCAAATATTAAAATTTCTCTAAAAAGCAATATGAATTAAAACGGAATCTCCAAAGCTCAGTGTGGAAATTTTTTCGAAAATTTTGATTTTCTTTAAAAATGGGTCTAATAATTTTGATTAAAATACCATATGTTTTAGATATTTTTATGGAAAATTAAAAGTATATTTTGAATTTTCTTGCTATAGCTCGCGTAGTCCTGTTTACTCTTGATAACTTTTGGATGACTGCCAAACCGTCAGAGATAGACCAAATCTTACTATTGTAGCGGGATAAATCAAATCAATTGCTAAAGCAAATTCTTAAACAAAATATTCGCCAACCGATCATTCCGTGTGGCAGGTAGAGGCGTGTATCAGCTAGAATTTGCTCCAACTCAGGGTAAAACCATCATTAAGGTGACGACGCAGACAATGCTGAACAAAAGGCGAAAGATCCTTTTGTGCCTTTTGTTAGGCTAATAGGGACGCCATGTGCAGTGAGGCGGAATCCCCTTCTGGAACTCCCGCCACAACAAGGCATACCTATAGGTGGAAATTCGGGAGCCGCGCGTACAATATGAATTTCCACCAATCACTGCAAACTGCGTGGACAGAAGGTAAGGGTACAGTCAGGGGAAACGGGAAAGTTATAAAACCGGCGAACACGCATTTTAAAACCCCAGTCCTGTGATACACCCCAGTCACGTAATACACGCCAGTCACGCAATACAGCCAGTCAGGTAATACACCCCGAGCAGTCCTGTAATACACCCCGCGAGTCCTACAACATACCGCGCGAGTCCTACAACACACACCGAGAGCTCTACAACACACTCCGACATTATTACAACACCCCTGCAACATTAGTATCAGCGCCGTCCCGTACCGCGAGGAAAAGTCAGTGACGAAGTCGATAACAAAGGGTATATGGTAGGAAGAGTAGCATTTACTGTGGACTGGAATAAAAAAGGTTTCACAATAATAACTGTGGTTATTATTTCTTCAACACCCACGAGATAAGATCTCAGCCGAGGCAACCTGTGTGAGACCTTAAGGACGACCAGCCGCACTATACAAAAAATGTAGATCTTAAAGTATACAATTTATGTACAAATAACTTTTTTTTTCGTGGAGCGAACCATTTCGGAGATATTCCTTGTTATTTGTGTGGGTTATGGAATACTTGAATACTTTCCTCAAATGGAGATCATTATTCACTTTTTATATCTTAGCTATGCAAAGAGAACGCAATTTGAAAGCTTTAAAACATTTGACTATCGCTCAAAGGCTACTGTATTCCAACATTCCTCTTGTGCCTACTAGAAAATGAGCAATAAGATAATTTCTGCAAATGTTTATCTTGACTAACATGAAGAAGATAGAGTAAGAGTTTGTAAGAATAGTCAGTACAAACTCTTATTCCTATATCTTCTCCGTGTTATTTGAAATAAGCATTTGTACAAATTATCGTATTGTTCATTGTTTTGTAGGTGCAAGGGGAAGATTAAAACACAGTAGGCTTTGAGCGAGACTCAAATCTTTTAAAGATTTGAGATACCGTTCTCTTTGCACGCTTAACACAAAAAATGAACCATGTTCCATTTCACGAAAGTTTTAAGTTTTTTTTAAACTGACTCAAATAACAAGGAATATCTCCGAAATGGTTCACTCCACGAAAAAAAAAATTATTTGAACATAAATTGTATACTTTAATAAGATCTACATTTTTTGTAATGTAAGATGTTGTCTCTCTTACGGTTTACGAGTTATTCAAAAGTAATCCAGAGTGAACAGGACTATGCGAGCTATAGCCAGAAAATTCTACATATATATTTCATTTGTCATACAAATATCTTAAACACATGGCGTTTTAATTAAAATCGTTAGAGCCATTTTCAAGAAAATCAAAATTTTCTATGTAAAAGGTAGCTTACGGTGGGGCTATTTTCTTGAAAATCTTCGTGTTGCATCCTTGAAAGACATTAAACTTATATACCAACTTTGATTCAGGGGATCTCAAAACGTATATTTCCGGTGAAATCTCGACATCGACTTTTTGGGGTGGAATACAATATTTCCTCTACTTACCAGTAGAGAAAGGAACAAGAACATACTTATAATCGTATAACATGCAAAATACTTAACATGTTAGGATAATTTCAAGCCTAAAATTTGTGTTGAATAATGAACTATGATGTCTTAGTGGGACAGCATAACAATAAAGTAAGAAAGAACAGAGCTTTACGTTCTTATCTTGTAAGGGCTGTATGTTTTTGGGGAGAACGGGCACAATAAGAATAAAGGATTTTCAACGAATATTGAATATTAAATCGGAATAGCAATATATGGCATCGGTCTGAATGAGTTCTTGGAAAAGTATATTGTTTTTCGTGCAACTTTACGTGAATAACTTAATTTCAAATACATGGAATTAAGAAAGACGTTTCAGATGCCTTCTTTGTTTCATTAATATTAGATTAATAGTGAAGAACAACTCTATATCGCTCGTTACATAAATGTTGACGGAAATGCTGAATAAATATTTATTTGCTTTACAGATATAAGTTCTGATAAAAAGCAGGTTCTCTCCTAAATCATGCTGTCAGTGTTATCGAATATTTGTTTGAGAGAATGGTAAAATATGAAAACTCCAAAGGGCACGTCTTTTAAGTTGGGCCATATTTTAACGAATTTTACAATGTTCGTTGAGTTACATACCCGAGTCTGAGGGTCAGGCTACGCCACTGCTAGTGTCATGGTGTATGGCGGTGCCCGACAGTTCACACGTATGCTTACTCACTTTAAGTGGACCATAGAGGGTTGGTTGGGCGCCGGTTCGTTTATTGTCCTCTCAAGGTAGGTTCATCAGTGGGAAGGATATTCAAGCCTGAGGCTGTTAGGGACACGTATCTGTATGGCCCTTGTGCTTATGGCCGCCTGTAACCTCCTGTGATTCTTTCAGCTCACCCTTCCTCATCTAGAAATATGTAGGTCTGAGTTCACCGTATCACCTATACCTATACCCAGTGATGCCCAATTTTACGCGAAAGAGGTTGGATTTGCCTCCCCCTACTGCTCTCCCAGCTATGACATCGAAGTCAAAACAAACCTCTGTAATGCTTAGTTACCTGAATGAGTGAAGAAATGCTTCACATATAAAACGAAGGTGATAGGTTAGAGCAACTAGGTGACGTCATTAACTCAGTATGCGTATGCCAGTTTTAGCGCCAATGCCTTGTAGGAAAGAAGGCCATAGACATTGTGACGCACGCCGGCAACCGCCAAAGACGCTCAAGGTTAAGCTACCTCACACTGGGTGGGTGCGCCTCAAAGAAGCTCGATACAAGCTGCCTTACACCACTGCGCGGCGAGTAAATGAGTTAACGGAGCGCGGAGGAACAAAGCGTTTCCAGATTGTTCGAGAGATTTCGAACTTATTTACGAGAGGTTCGAGAAAATGTGAATTTCGAGAAAATCTATTCTAGTCATTCTCGCCTATATAAGCGATTCGAACTGTGAGAACAGCCAATTATCTGCAATGCAATCTTCAACAGTTGAAGGAGACAGCTGTTAGCAGTTAGTTTTAAGCGTGTGTACATTCAGTGTTGAGAGAATATTTGTATTGTAGACGTTTAATCGTCGCATTGGAGTTGTGTCAGTCGTTTTAGTGAGTGTGATCGTCGAAGCCAGCAGTTTGTGAGACAGAGATAGTAGAACTGAGAGGCTGTGAAGTATGTTTCAAGACTGCGATCAGATACAACAGATGTGAGGTGCAAGGACATCATGAATTGTAGATTGTCTTAACGAATTTTGAGGTTCAATTTTAGAAGAGAAATAAAGTGACAGAAAAAGTAACTGAACGTGTCATTGTCACAATATGGTGTATTCATACATTACTCATCATGTATGCAAGGATTATTATAAACTAAGAAACATAATGCAACAAGAATATAGCTTAGCAGATGAAGCACACAGACCAAGATCTACATAAATCCGTTTTAGTGTGTGAGCTTGTCTCAGCAGGAATACATGTGCTCAACCCTAAGCGTTATGCTTCTCAAATCAACCTTTTTCTGGGGTTAGTTCTCTACTGGAGCGAGGAAATTTTTCTTTGGAATGATTGCTTATCCTCTTTCAACTCTAGATATATGTACTCTGGGTGTCAATGTGCATTCCTTGGAAAAAACAAAGTCAAAAGCTACATTTCGAGATAGAGGGCGAGACATTTCAGTACCTGCGTCTACAGATTTAGTGCACACGGACATAGCCCACGAAATACTGGGCAGTGAGAACGTAAACAAAGATGCCTCTTATGGACACTCAATCAAATGACACACAGTTGCGTTCAAAGTGTGAAATTATATTAGTCCAGTAACATGCAAGGCAACGTTTAACTTACAATTGAAATATGTAAAAGAGAACTTGAATTATTTGTGACGGATTAAATTATTTATATCATTCATAAATTTATACACAAGTATTATTTTGTAACGTATTGTATTGCATGACCATATACATTTTCTGCGCCTCAAAAAACAAAACCTGTATAACACACGTTACATGTAATGTTTTCTCCATTTGTAGAGAAACACTTTGAATCTACAATTGTGTATATCAGTTTATAATTAGAATCATGTACTTGAGAAACACTGAAATATTTATTTCAATTGCATAATTAATCCATAGTTAGGTTCCCTATCCGCAACTATGCACTGTATTGTGCTATGTATTTTGGAGCGGCTGTGCTTAACACAGACAGTGCCTCACCTTGCCCTAGCGTCCTTGTGATCGTAGCTTGCAGTGCTCTTGAGGGACTGGAAAGGTCTGAAATGTCTCGCACTGATTATAACCCACCAATCAATTCAACTCCAGCGATTTATCCACAGACTTAATGTGGTTGTAGAAATGAAACACTTCATTTTGTAAGTTGCGACATGAGCGTCGGAGGTGAATTATTACAGAATCTAAGAATATTTCCGAGATTCCGTTATGCATTTCACACATGTGGTTTGCACAATGCGGCCTTGTAACAAATAAGAGGTCGAATTATTTTCTCTCACTTTATTACCTTTAAAATTGAATCACAAAAACACAGTCCTCTGTTTTTTCGTTAACACCATCTACAATTTGCTGTGACCATACGCTCATAGCTGTTCTGTCTCTTCCCAATTTTCACACGTCTCTCGCTCTCTTTCTCTGTCTGATAAACTGCTGGCTTCAACGATAACACACACTAAAACTGCTTCACACAACAAACAAGCCTGACACGACGATTAAATGTCAAAGGTGTCTCTGACAATGCTCTCTCTCTCTCTCAACGCTGACTGCACACACACATAGACACATTCACACACACATACACACGCGTACGCACACGCGCTTAAAGCTAACTACTAACAGCTGTCTCGTTCACCACTCCAAAGAATTTCCCTCTTTCGCTGCCGTATTTCCATATATACCAGAATGACGTAGTACGGATTTTTCTCGAAATTCACCTCTTTGTAACAAGCCAGCCCGCGACCATTTTTCTCGCACAGTCTGGAATAAGCTGTCTTTGTTCCGCATCACTCCATTGTTAAGTTGTGTATTCGCCGCGAAGTGGTTTGAGGTAGTTTGACCTTGAGGGCTTTGATGGCCGCTAACGACCAACATCACAATAATATGTGCGATAATAGTGATTCGTTGTTTCGAGAATAATTTGAAGTTGGTGAGTAGCTCATAAAGACGTGGATACTGAAAAGGAACAGGACATTTGGTTGTACTTTATCTTCTGCCCTAGTGCATATCGTAATGTTTTTACAGTCACTAAATTTATTTTGGTAGATACGAGTTGCACTGCAAACGATTCATGTGTTGGAATTACACATTGCCTTAGGCACAACTATTATTGGAAAGACTTAGGAAAAGCTTAGATCGTTCAAAAGGAAAGAAAAGAGAGGAAAGAAAAGCAGTTATTTCTACTTGTATAAAGTAGGTCAATTTAATAGCTTCCTCTTTAAATTAGTATTGCGTTTCATTCCACCGATGAATGTATATTATCGCCCATGCCTTAACGCCCTTCCTTAACACACTGCCTTTTAGAGTACCAACTGGTTCTTTTCTATTTCAAAATAATTCAATAAACGATTTATAACAAAGCAATTTTTTTGGTTATACATTAACACAATTTTGTAACAACGTGAACACTGAGGGAAAAAACATATAGTTAATAAGACGTTATCACGTCTTTTACTTAAGTCGCTTTGAGGTGTAACTCAACAAGCTGAATCTTTAACAAAACTCTGAATGCACAACAGTAACCGACTTGATAACAGCAGAACCTTTCGCTATGGATATATTGAAGGGACCCTGTCTATTCTGTTCGTGTCATCAGCAGTGGAAGAAGATTCAGAGACAGGGTTACAATTTCTTGGAATGTAGTCGTTAAGGAATGGGTACTTCTATAATAGTCAAAGGGCCATGGCCTAGTGGTTAGACTGCTTATCTTTCACTATGGCGGCCTAGGTTCGAGCCCAGGGGATCAAATGTGGGATTCGTGATGGAAAAAGCGGCAGGTGTGAGCGGATTTTCTCCGGGTTCTCCGGTTTCCTCGCCACTCATCCCATCAAGTGCCCCATAATCACCCATAATCATCCATTTTGCCATTATTTCATATCATTCTTCGCTCTGACACCAGATATCGGGCTGATCAGCCTTCCTGGTTGTTCCGAGTTTGTTTGCTCCTCAGCACGGATTTGACCGCAGACACCCATTTGTAAATTTTGCGCGGGGGGGTGGGGGTTAAAAGTATTCCTGTATGAAAGTCACTAAGTATCCATATCTTCACGTTGTGTTTGTCTTTTTCAAACTTAATGGGACCTTTACGGGATAGGTATCTCCCGCACCGTTCATGTTGTTTCAAATTACTGAGAATAAAAGGAAATGTTAGATTAGTTTGATTAGAATTATTGCGTCCTCTATCACAGTACAAGGAGGGATAATTTTAATTATATCAGCAATACTACCCTAGGGAAACACAGGTGCAATAAATTTACAGCGTCATACTAAATGAAAAACACTAAGTAATTATGAGTTACATGCCGGCTACCCGGTGTTTGCAATAGCTGCTTTTGTTAGTAACTATGGTACCAGATTGGTTTCAAAGCTCGTTACCGCGTGACCTGGAAACGCCAATCGCTATTTAACCTGTATTTGGATTCCAGCTTTCTGTAAGTATTCAGTATTTACGGATATTGATAAAACACGCATTGAAGACACAAAAATAATCATCTTATATTTAACTCTGATGCAACTTCCTTTACTCTTTTCTATTTCAAAATAATTTAATAAACGATTTATAACAAAGCAATTTTTTTGGTTATACATTAAGACAATCTTGTAACAATGTTAACACTGAGGGAAAAACACATAGTTAATAAGAAATGAATGACATATGCTAGCCAGAAGAACTTAAAAACAAAAGAATTGACATATAACATTCGAATCGAAATTGAACTTCAAATATGAGTAAATTAAATATAATAATTTTCACCTTTCCATCAGTTTCTCCAGCCACTAATTGCAATATAGCTTGCACTAGACTTTTCTGTCTACTTCATGTTAATTGTGCTAACATTTTCTAGTTACACATTTTTTGTCGTTTCTTGTTGTCTTGCTCTTTCTGTGACATTGAGAGAAACAACTGAAAAATGACAATAAAGAATGACTCGGAAATGGCTGATGCCACAAAAGTTATTTGAAATAATTTGTGTTTTAAAAAGATTTACAATTATTATCTGTCACTTGTGGTTTATTCGTTATATAAAATTCTGAAAACTTAACTCCGAATGAAGAGGACTTCACATAACCCCCCCTCCAAAAAAATAGATACGTCTTATTTTTCAGACACATTCTTTGAATATCGTTTTTTAATGAAGATCATCACAACTATTTTTGACAAAATAAAACAGAACAAAAAATTTTTCATGCTTGGCATGGAGAACTTTGTTGAAAAGCATCGTGGCGTATCCTAGGACGGTACCAAAATTGAATATCTAGTTTGTTATCTATCCAACAGCCACACAAATAGAGGCGCGCGCGATTTTGTTGGATACAAGGGACCTTCAAACATGCATTTGTTGTGAAGTTTCGGGTGAAATGCAATAATTTAATATAAGTAGCTATAGAAAATAGCGCAGTTGGTAGCGCGCTTGCCTCTGGCACAGAGGACCCGGGTTCGATTCCCGGTACCAGCATGGGGATTTTATCTCCTCTGGGAGGACTGGCATGGGGTGCACTCAGCCTTGTTAGGTTCCGGGAGGACCAATTGAGAAGCTACTTGATAGAAAAATATCGGTCCCAGGTCGTGAAGACCGCATAACTGGCCGGGAGAGATCGGGACGCTGACCACGTACCACCCTCCAGTACTGCACCCCATCAATGACGCCTGTAGTGGGCCGAGGTGGGGGACGCAGCGTCTGGGCGGTAAGGCTTGGCTCTCCATGGGCTGTAGTGCCGAGGCTTTTTTTATTACCTACTTATCCGCTCACCCACAACGCGCGCGCGCGCGCACACACACACACACACACACACACACACACACACACACACACACACACACACACACACTTTTCTAATACCTTTAGTTCGGACTCAGGAATATAACATGCTATTTCCAGTGAAATAAAACATCCAATTCAGGGTATAACTATCTGTGATAAGGGGTGGACAAAGTGGAAAACAAACAGGATGAAGAGTTAATAAACTTGAACGCCACAATATGCACAAGTATTTCCACGGTTAAATAACGAAATAAATCTCTCACTCTCTCACTCAAGCACTCACTCACTCACTCTCTCACTTACCCATTCACTCACCTACCCAATCACTAACTCTTTCACTCACTCACTCAACCATTCACTCACCTCCACTAGCTCACTCATTCACTTACTGAATCACTCACTCACTCACTCATTCACTCACTCAATCACTCACTCACACACTCAATCACTCACTCGCCCACTCATTCACTCACCTACCCACTAACTTACCCACCCACTCACTCTCTCATTCGCTCATTCATCCACCCACTCACTCAATCACTCACTTACTCATCCACTCAATCACCCACCCATCCACCCACTGACTCACCCACCCACTAAATCAACCACTCACTCTCCCTTTCACTCATTCATCCCCCACTCACTCATTCATTCACTCACTCGCTCACCTACTCACTCACTCATCACCTTGCTGTCAGAGTAACTGAAAAATGGTAGAATTTCAAACGAAACAACTATTGCTCGATCAAGGATGCAGAACGTTTATATGTATTGAAGCTATTAGATTGATGATTGGGACAAGAACCGTACCTAGCTTTTCTAATAATTTTTGCAATAATTTGAGGGCCGAATATATCTAAAATATTGCAGGTTTTGTCCTCAAAGATTCAATTAAGGCCTTGCAAAGTCATCTACACCTATTCAAATTAACTCCGTTATCTAACCCATACCTTAGAACCAGAAAAACCCGAAATTATATATATATTTTCTGTTGGAGTATACAACGCCAACAATGATCCTAAATACTTTATTATAATGCTATTTTATTTTAGCACTAAAATTATTTTTAAATTACTAATTGTTGTTTGTTATGCTTTGTCTATCTGGCAGTTCCTGTTTGGGAAAGCCGAAAGTCTTCTTTCTGAATAAATAGCGCTACAGTTGAAATCAAGAATAAAGTTTACTTGTGAACTGTTATATATAATCTGCGAGGAAAACAATTATTTCTTGGAAGCTTTAAAGAAGATGAAATTAACATTTGAAGGGCTCTGTTCTTTGAACAGTAATCTGCATACACTTATGGGGGATAAATCTGTATAATGACAGGAAATTTGCAAGTATAATAATACTTCGATAAGAAGGCTTTTGAGTTCCCGGGTGAGGAATATAATTACATTACAAGAAATTTAAAAATTATATTATGCTTTCAAGGTAAATCATCTTAAAATTAATAATCTGTAAGTAATATTTTAGGTATTCCAATTTCGCACTGTTCATTTGGTTCTTGATTGTACCATAAATTTAGGCACTGAAGAGGACTTCAGAGTTTAAATAGAGAAAATTCAACACATAGAACATATAATACCTCCAACATATGAATCAAAATGGCTAGAGACTTTCTCCTGAAGGTAGAAATAGCAAAATAATTGTAATTTGGGTTTGAAATTTTCCTGAAGATGTTCAATGTTACATTTGAATGGTGCTGGACTTAATCATAAAGACTGGCTTCAACCACTCAGATTTTTTAACACACACTTAAACACAAAAACACCCAAGCTCACCCTCTATGGTACGGTGGTAGGGCGTCTACCTTACGCTCAAGAGGTCGCGGGTTCGATTCTCGGGTTAGTGTGAGTTATCCCAATGAGGTTTTCTACGAGGTTTTTCCGAAGTTTTTCCTTATCCCGAGAAGACAAATGTTGGGTAACTTTCATCTGTATGAATCTCGGGCTCATTTGAGCATCATTTCACTAATTTCATGATTCATCGTCCTATGTGACTGGGGTCCGAACTTTTATGCAGCCCATGGCAAATGAGCTAGCTGCAAGTTACCTCCACAAGGGTAGAGCATGACGTCATTGCGCACGTACACTGCTATAACATAGTGCCTCTCGAATGAGTTCACTAGTTCCACACAGTAACATGCACGAAACTGAAATATTTACGTATTGCTGAACTTGTAAATGAATTTGGGAGGGAATATTTTCCTGCAAATTGTGACAACATTCAATGTAAGTTATGCAAAACTTTAGCTACAACGTTCCTACATCGACTGTACCTGGCCTTCTCTGTGTTGTAATCATGTGACTGACTTATCCATCCAACTTCCTACAGTCCAAACACCACAACCTTAGGTTTCTTGTATGAAGCTTCGGACTCTATACGTATATGACATTACGTTGGAGGATGTTAATATAACACACACACACACACACACACACACACACACACACACACACACACACACACACACACACACACACACACACACACACACACACACACAAATGGATCTCTTTTTTATAAATATTTAGTTTCATAGGTCTCAAAACTTTTATCCCAATGACTTCTTAATACATAAAAAAAACCAGCATGCCTAGCTTAGAATTTGAAATTCCACTACCTTTCACACATTTAAGTATTTAATGTTATGTAATGTCTACAAAAGCTCACAAGACCATCTATATCTTGATCAACTATAATCGTAGTACCTCGAACACTGCCAATATAGGTATAATTAATTAACGTTTTGAGTCCTCACAAAATAACAGAGGAACAACCAATTCATATAATATTTGTTGATCTCCTCTCTGACATCGATCATGGAGTAACAACATAGTCAAATTTGGTCTTTCTTTTGCTTTAAACTTCTTGTATTTTCTTAGTAGTTTCATGTACGTTGTAACTGAGAATAGACAAGGTTACTTTCATCTTACTTTAACTGCTACTTTTATTTCTTCCCAGTGACATTTTCTCCATAAATAGCGACAAGGTAGCCGGAATGTGGCAACCTGGAAGTCACCCAGCTGCATTAACGAAAGCTTATCACTACATACTGTAATATTTGCGGTTAACAGTTTTGCATATTATTTTATCAACATTATATATATTTTATTGTCTGTATAGTGTCCTGAGGGTACTAGTTAGCTCTCTTGTGTAATATTTTAAATGCCTCCAAAGAAACGCAAGGTTATTAGGCAAATGCAGCTTAAGTTATAGGGATTAATTGTCAAACCACAGGCAACTCCAGATATTTCAGCACAACAGCTCTAAGTAGACCAAGGGCTACCGCAAAGCTGCTGCATCCCCCACCTCTGTCCTCTACAGACGTCATGAGTGTGGTGCAGTACTGGAGGGTGGAATGTGGTCAGCGCTCCGAGACCTCCCGGCAGGTTATACGTCTTCACGACTTGGGGCCGCTACTTCTTTATACAATTAGTGTACCTAAGTAGACAAAAATGTCAGTGTGAAATTTTAATGTAATGTAATGTAATGTCTACAAAAGCTGTATCTTTGTGAATGTAAATAAGTAGATCGAACATTGCTAACATAAGAATAATTATGTTCGCTTTCACGGGCTCACAAAATAACAAGGGAACATCGAGTTCATAATATATTCGTCAATTTCCTCTCTGATGTCGATCTTGGAGCAATAACATAGTCAAATAAATGACGCTTGGTAAAAATATTACTATAATGTCAAGCCCCGAACTACAACTACAGCAACAACTACTACTACTACTACTGCTACTGTTGCTGCTACTACTACTACTATTATTACTACCTACTACTTCATATGACTATTTATTGTGTATAAATATAAAACACAAAAGGATTCAATATAATAGCATTGACTATAGAAGTCTCTACAGTGCCTACACATTGCTAGCATGAAAGTAATAAAGAAGTCGAAGTTAATATCCATACATTCTATAGTCATATTCCAATGTTCGGATATTTACTTACATCGTAATTTGCAGTTTTTCACTTTTTGTAAGTAGTGAATTTCTTTCTCTATGGAAAGTTTGTGTTGTTTTTATAAGTATAAAAACAGGAAAAGAAAACTAAATGGCACACAAAGATGATAGTGGACATCGATAATAGCAACAGCATCAAACGAGACGCAGTACCACTTCATCTCTTTTGTTTTGTCTTTCTTGTGTTTTCTTAGTATTTTGTTTGCCTTGGCTACTCATTAATCACCACAAACTTGATATTTGTTCTGTGTCAACAGCCTGTTTATATAGTGTTTTATCAGTATTTTATTTTGCTCTTTGTACGCAGTGTCCTGAGAGTTCTAATTAACTCTTTGTTTAAGTGTTTTGTGCAATACCTTTTAAATGCCATGAAACAAACGCAAGGCTAGTGTCAAGTGCAATCCAAGGCTAAAAGAATCATGTTGTCACGCTCAGGTAAGAGCGCCAATGACTTCTACATTTTTCCATAATAATCCCGATTCCTCCTATAATACAACTTTATATAATACCGAGATGTTAAGCAGTATTATTATTATTATTATTATTATTATTATTATTATTATTATTATTATTATTATTATTATTATTATTATTATTATTATTATTATTATTATTATTATTATTATTATTATTATTATTATTATTATTATTATTATTATTATTATTATTATTATTATTATTATTATTATTATTATTATTATTATTATTATTATTATTATTATTATTATTATTATTATTATTATTATTATTATTATTATTATTATTATTATTATTATTATTATTATTATTATTATTATTATTATTATTATTATCATCATCATCATCATTGTTATTGTTGTTATTACTGCTACTGTTGCTAATATTAATACTAATTGCAATATACAGCGTTGTTCGTAGCTATAAGATTTGTCCCTATAGTATTATTATTTAATAAAAGAATTCAGAAAATAAACTCATTTAAAATTGTCTCCAACGAAATATTTTCCAGCTGTCTTCCATTTCAGGTGGTTTTCATATACCCAACCTTTAAATAATGAAGAAAACAATATATTTATATATTTCCTCCTTCAAATATAGTCAACCTCCCTTCGTTAGTGATGGATTATTGTCACCATCGCTAAAAGAAATTATTGAAATATTTTATTCTCTTTTCGGAAAAGCATGGATCAGTCAGCTGTATTCAAATTTAAGTGTCTTCAAATTACCTCTGTCTAGACATTTTCTGTCTCCTAGGTGGGGGTTTTGTGATGTCAATTTTATAGTAGTTCTTATTCTTGTCTTAAAATTATTACTTTTGAATTTTGTTGAAACAGTACAAAGGCGTAGAGGATTTATAGATATAGATTTTGAATTACTAATAGTTTTTGTAAGTCGTGAAACCACGGGCGATGATAGGCGTTTCAACTACTTTATTTGAAATATAATAATGTATTCTGATGGAATACAATAGTTCCACTACACACCATAGGTACAGGGGTAGTTTTTAGACGTGGCGCATGGCATGAAGTTGCGCAAGTATTTACAGTCGAGTTCACTTTTGTATTTATAAGACCATTGTGGTGGCTCTCCGACTTCCGTGTAGTAAACATCGCGGGACAGTGCCTCATTATGTAAAGTCCCCACCCGTATTATCAGCAGCCTATTGTTTATCCCAAGTAGATCTTGATAAAACACAATTTATGTATAAATATTCTTTATGGAGTGAACCATTTCGGAGATATTCCTTGTGACTTGTGTGAGTTTACTTGAATACTTTCGTCAAATGGAATATCGTTATTCATTTTTTATATGTTAGTCGTGGAAAGAAAACCGAATTTCAAAGCTAGCAGCTTTAAAGATTTGATAATCTCTCAAAGCTCACTGCATTCTCATATTCCCCTTGCACCTACAAGGGAATTAGCAATTAGAGAATTTCTGCAAATGTTTATCTCGACTAACATGAAAGAAATAGGAGAAAGAGAGCTTGTAAGAATAGTTAGTACAACAGTAGAGAATGTCACGTGAGTGCTGCACCTTAGATCTGTTTAATATAGTGTGCCACTTTCGTATTCTGTATGTGAATACGACTTATGAAGATCATACATAAATTACACAATGCGCTTTCAAGTTTTCCTTTTACATAACTCAAACTAATATCTACGAGTGGTAGTTCATTGTTAATTATTACTAAGGTAATGACAGCGTATGCTGCTTTTTCTGCGGATTTTAAGGCAGATAATTAAAACAAGTGAATACTTTTACAGGAACGGCTGCAAAAAATATATTTTAGTATAAGCTTCTTAGTGAAAGTTTATAAGACGCTTTTAGAACGTTGTTTTCTAACAATATAAATCTTTTAAAAGCTATTCTTCTTTCATTTTAGTAGCAAGCAAAAGATGGATGAATGAATAATACCTAATAAGGTAAAAGCCCGTATTTAAAGAGTTTATAAAGCTAAATGAAAGATTCATATGAGAAAAGAGGGAAGGAGAAGGATGGAAAATTTTCATTAAAATATTCATCTACACTTCAGATATTTGTGTCACGTACCTTGGCGCCAAGCTATTTCTATTCGTCTTTTCCCTCACAGTATTTAAATAATAACTTTAAGAGCGGAGGAGATTTTTCTGTACCTACTCTTGTTTTAAGAGTTAAAAGAAAGCAAACTTTAAGCGTTCATGCGTTAAAGGCTTGTTAAGCTTAAATCAGGGCTTGTTTAATGCAGGGTGCCTACGCTCTCCGTAAATTTAGTTTTCTTTACATTTTATCTTCCGGCCATTTAGACTTTGCGGGATTGCTAACCTAATTTATGCACAAAGTATGGCCAAGAAGGCACGAAACCTACTTTCCTCTTTTTAGTAACAAAATAGAGACTCTTTCTTTCTTTCACCACAAAAGTAAGGGAAATGCGATACATTTCTTATAATGGGGGATTGACACAATAGTTCATGTCTCCAAAGTTGTCAACAGGAATAAATTCTATTTTGAATGACTTTGTGTCTGTCTCTTTTTCGCCTCTCTCTACATTCCTAATACATTTGTTCCTTACAATTCCTAAATATTCCCAACAACACTGCTTCTTTAAAGAGCCTCCATAAATAACACTCGATTTCAATTTCTCTCACTTTCGAAATTTTCACTGTCACTACATTGTTCTTAATTTTAAGCCATATCGTTGCAAAAATATGATAATTATGTAATATTTCACAGTTTATGAATAAGTTACGTCAAAAACAGATTTAAATTATCGGAAGTTTATATGATGGTACCTTTTAATTTACATTATATATTTATATACGTTTCATAAGTAGGAGTCGTCGTATTAAGGCATTCTTATGTGATGGGCCTTGATTTAAGAGATATCGGTGAAAGTATTTTCGTAAATCTGCCTTTGCTAGTGATGTTCTATGATAATGTGCAAAAAATATGTTTTTAGAATATAAAAAAGACAAATCTAGTTATAAGACTCAAGCGCTCACAACAAGCGATGTTGATTAAGGCTTCACGGGTGATCAGCCATGTCAAATTTATAAAGGTCGAGGCTTCGGCCATATCAAACTCCATAGTCATCATCAGGAATTGAACAATACATAAACGGTCATCTCAAACTCATGGCTTTCATCAGGAGCTAAATAGGAAGCAAATGATCATCTCGAAATCATGGCCTTCTTCAGTAACAATGGCTATGTTTATAAAAAGTTTCTATAAACCCTAAAACAACTAGTGCTTCTCAAAGTACCAGGGGTGCACAAGGTTGCAATATGTACATTGGACAAGCAGGACGCAACTATTGAAGAGGATTGTACGGAATATCAACGCAACATCAAATTCCTTAAACCAGAAAATTCGGCAGGGACCCAACACTATGTGGAGAAGGTGCATAACATTCATTTTAACATGTCAGTTCTGGTACGTACCGAAACTATTATGACAGAGTCATCAGAGAGGCCATTCAAATTAAATTACATCCAGTGAACTACAATAGAGATTGGGAACTTCAACTAAGTCCACCGTGGATACCAGCAATTAAACACACCTGCCAGGTCCGCATGTCGGACCACACGTTACACATTCACTCAGATCGTTCATTCAGTTCCTGAAGGTCAGGGATTTTGAGATGGCACTTATTTTTAAAATTCAGTTCCAGATGCCTATGCAAGCTCGACGTTTATAAACACAGTCAATGCTCCTCAAGAAGGTCATGACATTGAGATGGCCGTCTATTTATTATTCAGTTCCTGATGTTGGCTATGGAGTTTCATATGACCGAAACCTCGACACAGTTGATCACCCCTGAAGTTGGTCTTTCTATTTTATAACTGGTCATATGACTTGAGAATAACATTGAGGCAATGCTATTAAGTAAGTATACGATCATTGCATTCATTAGTATCTATACAAGTATATTTACCGTTGTCTCGGCATTTAACCTTAAGGCGTATTGAGAACTTAGTTTAGTTTTCTCCTTAAACATACTTGAAGGTATCATGGGATGTCTTCAAACATTACGTATTAACATTGTACATTGACTATGAGTCGATTTTGGCGGCGCCGTGGCCGAGCGGTTAGCGCGCTCGCCTACCACCTAGGCGGCCCGGGTTCGATCCCAGGGACCCGCATGTGGTATTCGTGGTGGACGAAGCGGCGTCAGGGCGGGTTTTCTCCGGGTACTCCGGTTTCCCCCGCCATCTCATTCCACCGGTGCTCCATCTTCATGTATCATCAGTGTCACCGCCTGCGGTGCCGTAGTAGTAAAAGCGGGCGTTAAACACTACAACAACAACATGAGTCGATTTTATAAGATATATGAGGTTTTAAATATATGGTTTGTTTTGTAAATGATTTGAAACAATAATTCCTACCTCAATTATAGAATCAGCTTTTCCTCCTCATTAAAATTACTTTTCTTGTCATAACAGTTGGAAATACTTTTGAATTTGTAAGATGAACGACTTTTCAAGCATTATATGTCAATTTATAGAATTTGATAAACATTTTTGTATTCAAAGTGGAAGCTCTTCCTTGTGGATGTTTGCCTATTGTCTGTTTAAATCCGTTAGAGTATGTTCAACTTAAACTTTGTTGCATACTGCATATTTGCAGATTCCAAATTAAATGTCAAAGCTTTTGTCTTGCTCATCTATTACATTACATAGTAATTTTGTTTTCTGTTTTTCTTTCAGGCAGGAGAGATATAAATGTAGAAAGCTTTAAGAAGAAGCGTCTGGAAAGTACCTTTTATGAAAATGAAACTGCAGTGCTTCGTTAACTCGGAGAGTATTTCCAGCACTAAATTCAGTTACAACATACGGGCTGTGGTACATCTCTCCTAGTTTATTCATCTCACATTGTTTCTTTCCTTCGTTCCCACATCATTCTTCATCTTCCTCCACGTGGAATCTCCGCACTTCACCTCACTCCATTCCTCATGCTGTCCAAGCTCTCATAAACCTGTGGTGAGAGCGCGGGAGAAAAAGTGACTTGAGGTATAGGTCTATGCCTTCTTTAGCACACCTGTAATCCTGCACTAACACATTATCTCTCAACTTCTGATGTATATTATGTAAACATACTTTCTCACCAAACTCAAGCGTAGTCGGCGCTCGCAAATTTATTGCCGTTGGGAACATTTACCAAACAACAAGCTTAATCAAATTCACGTCTATACTAGAAATGCTTCACTACTTGGGAGACTATCCTGGCAGTTCCCTAGGTGTTGGCTCCGTAATATTTACTAGTTAGTTTACTTCGACTTTCTCACCTCGAAAACATCAACTTGGACGTTAAAGATACGAAGCTTAGCAGCAAATATGTTAGCATTAGGCCTTCGCACTAGCTATTTAATTAGAAAATGCTGTTTCATAAACATAATAACCAATACTGTTAGTACAGATTACTAATTATGTAAATTATACTGTGACGCCAGCCGACAGCAACGGCGGCAGCGTCAAACCACCAGACACTCGGAGTGGAGTGGAGTGTGGGGTTTAAGGGCCCGTCGACAGCTGGGTCATTTGGGCCCCGCCAGACACTCGGGCCGGGTTGTCTCATACCACAGGTGGTACGTGCAACAAAGACGCTCAAGGTCAGGCTGCCTCGCGCGACTTTTTGTGAACATGTCACAACAGTGAGCCGTCTAAGGGGTTTTTGAGACTATTCCAGAAGAGTCCAGCGGCTGGCGCGTTTCTAGAGATTGCAGAAAAGTGAAGTCCGAGAAACAGTCCGTGTTTCGTCATCGCTATATGAGGGGGCGAGGCGACGAGTGTGAGGAGTCAGTTTAGTTTTAGTGTGTGTGTGTGTGTGTGTGTGTGTGTGTGTGTGTGTGTGTGTGTGTGTGTGTATGTGTATGTGTTTATGTGTATGTCAGCTTCGTCTGTACGGTCGCGTCGACAGGAAGATAGTAAAACAGTTAATGAGTGTCGAGCGATTGTATCGTCAAAGTCAGCTGTCTGAGAGACAGAGAAAGTGGAGAGAGACAGGAAGAAGTGATTCAAGGTTACGAGTAAAAACAGTTGTGAGTTGTAGTATCACGAAGGACTGAAGACTGTGTAACGTCAATAAAAGAGAAATATGCTGTTTTGCAAAAGTTTTAGAAGAAAATAGAGTTAGAATTTTATTTAATCATCTCACCCAATTTCGGGGTTGCTTAAAGACATGGTTTGAATGTAGAAACTTAGAGGCAATTGCTTGAGACTTTCTATGATATATGAAATAATATTTTCGACAGAAAATTTGAGAAAGGAAGTTCCAAACTTAAATTTAAGGCACATTCCCGGAATTTTCCAGGTACCTATGTGAACTGAGGAAAACCTGGAAAAACGCTCAGCCAGGAACGTAGATCCTAGTGGGATGTGAATCGTGAATCTCCAGCTTATGAGTACCTGCCTTAAATTCCTCGCAACCTCCTGTTGCTGATTTGTGGTTCAAAAGGATAAATGAAGTAACACAGCATCGCAATATGCTCCCAAGGCTTTCTATTTTACAGTAGAATAAAATCCAGTTCCGAGAGATTATGAGCACATTTAAGTTCATTTTCCAACAAAAATGTTTGTTTTATGCTTTTAAAATCTTATTACTCTTAGGTACGTACTGTTCACAAAATAAGCATTTAACAAGCAACTTATTTTACGAAATATATAAAATACAGTGTTACTCGTAGTGTGGCGTCATATTGGTTTTATTTTGATATGAAAGCTTTACGACAAATTATACTTTTTCCATATTTATTGAGTAGGAGCAAGGTTAGGTTAAAAGAGTAGCTCGGTTACTGAATTACGTTCTTGTTAGCAGCTATCTGTGTATAAACACACCTAACAAATGTTGCTTTTGATAATTGTTTTCAAATGTGGCAGTACCATGTTCTAACAACGACGTGAAATAATTTTTCCCCTACTTATATGTAGTGGAAAAAGTAAACATATGCTTAGAAAAAGCTTTCCACTTGAATTGCTTAAAATATGACTTAAGCATTAACATTAATAATGCTATAGAAAATAAAGGCAATAAATTTTGTACAACATTAGAAACTATGGCATTTAAGTTCTACTAACATTTGGTATTTCAGTGTTAATGTACATGAGTGAGTCTTGAATATTAAGATAGAAACATAAAATTATGTCACAGCCTGCAGAAATGAAATTTTCAAGGAAGTGCAGCTATGTACAAAGAGGGATCACATCCAAAATTAAACTACACGGGAGAATTTAAATATATTTGACGTGAGTGAAACAATAATTGGACATAAATAGGAGTGCAAACAACATACAATCAGCTTTATTAAGTTATGCAAAACTCATTTAAAACGAAGATAATCTCACAGGTTATTCTCAGAGAGTGCACATATTCGTAGTATTTTATTAGTCTAGCATTAAATAGTTTCAGCATTCAGCATTTTAATTGAAATAATCAACGAACAAATTTGTATGCAAGAAAAGGTTTGTGGTAGGGATATCCTTGAACCTTTTCGTGTGACATCCTTGGAAGATGTTGAAGTTTTGTCTAATTTTGGTAATTATCTGCAAACTGTTTATATATACACACACGTATATAAATACTCTTCCAAAAATGCTTTTTGGGAATCATAGGACCTCAAAACATGTACTTCCAATGAAATATTGACTTTCTCTGTTCTGCTATAGGTAGCAGCTACAGAAAAGGTAATTGGTTAAAAAGATGTGAAGCATTTAAAGTCATCTCTGATACACAGCACTGTCTGAAATTAACTTTCCTTTCCGCACCCTCATCACGCCAATCTATTTTTTCCGTTTTCTGACAAGTACACTCTCTAACGTCATTATTGCGTGAGTAACGTGCGTAATTTTTGTGCGAGAAGCTTTCCAACTGTCACTTAAGTAACTTACATAACTGGGTCTTATATAAAAATCTTTCTATTGAGACGGCCTCACGGGAGATCAATTTCCCTGGCATAAATACTCGTAATAAGACAGGCAAGACGCCATGCGTATGTAGAAAAAGAAAGGAACATCAGTTAAGGTTGCCTTGAGAAAGACAAAATGAAGCCAGACAAGTAACGGTTATAAATTGATATCTTTCTAAGGAACTTCTAACAGGCGAAGGAGGGTAGAGGTGGAGAAGAAGAGGCCTTATTAAAAACTACTTATGTATTGCGATCACTTGACTTTCTCTGCTCTTGTACTACACTTACAAATCCCCATTGCTGCACTTTCATGTCAATCGAGGTAAACATTTGTAGAAATTACCTTATTGGTAATTTTCTTGTAGAAGGGGAGTATATGGGAATGCAATGGGCTTTGAGCGATAGTGAAATCTTTTGAAGCTTTGAAATTCAGCTCTCTTTGCCTAGTCAAGAGATAAAAAAGTAAATGACGACCTTCTGTCTGAGAAAAGTTGAAGTATTGCAAAACTCATACAAATAAAGAATATCTCGTTCCCTCCACAAACATTACATTTGGACATAACTTGTGTGTTTTAACGATATCCCTTTTTGTATAGTAGGATTTGGTCTATGTCTAACGGTTTACCGTTTATGGAAGAGTTATCAAGAGTAAACAGGACTACATGGGCCATTGCCAGAAAATTCAAAATACAATAAATTTCATTTGCCATAGAAATATCTTAAACATAGGGCAGTTTAATCAAAATCGTTGTAGTTGCTTTTGAGAAAATCAAAATGTTCGAAACATGTTTCATGTAAAGGGCAGTTTAGGATGGAGGAATGTTCTTCAAAATCTTGGTGAACCCTTGACGGGGCACCCCCAGAGGGAGGGATGAGTTGAGAAGCGAAGGATGGTCGGATGTGAGTAGAGGCGACAGCATAGGGCAGCGTCCCTAACAACCACAAATTTGAACTCCTCGTACCCCGGCTCGTCTTACCCTCTGCGGGCTCTAGGTCCCTTGGGGGCCCGGGACTCGAAGACCTCCCCCGACGAGGATTTACAAAAAGCAAGCATCTGTCATACACGCTGACACTTCCGCCGACACTTAGGTGAAGTATAAAATAGAAGTAAGGTGACTGGAGGGATAGTAAAATTGGGGGATGTAATTATCATTCCACACTATTCGGGGAAATTTCCGAAAAAGCCCACGAGTTGGGAAGATCGGCAACGTGATTTGAACCCATGTCTTCTCAAATGCCAGTTCCACGGAGCCAACTCAGTTTATGCTGATAAGGAAAGAAAGGAGTCGAGACTTCTCGTTATTGCCTCGCATGTGCTCCTAAAGGCTTGCTGGGTCATGGTTCTTGATAGATCTTGACTTCGGTTCCTTGAGTGAATGAATGCAAGATTACATAGATCCTTGTGTCTAAATAAAATATTCAAAACAATGAGACAGGAAGTAGAGATGCACATGCAGCGTTAACTGAGTTATCACGAAGCTGGTTTAACTCACGCACTAAATCACGTTTATCCAATAGCCTAGTCATTACATTTCGGTAATCAATATCTGTGAATCCAGCAGATACAAATCGGCATTAAGACCTGGGATAATACAGCACATGGAAATATTTGTTCCTTTCTTCCGTCTATTTATGTCTCGAAAGTCAAACTCGAATCACAAGGGTACCTTATAGCTATACCGTGCGTTTAATTTGCATAAATATTTTGTATTACCAATGTACAACAGTGATATTGGGCTGGCTCCGTGGCTCAGTTGGTAGAGCACATACCCGCAGTGTAAGGGTCCCCATGTTCGATTCCCGGCAGGGGGTAGAAGTTTTTCTCCAGCCGACAATATTCCTTATCCTCCCTAGAATCTGGAAATATGAGTGGGAGTGTGAATATGTGTCTCAATTTAATGCTTAAAATCTCTAAAGACCGAAAACCCACTGTTAACACAGTTGAGCGAGTATCAGCATTGCCTAAAGACAAATGTTCCACAGGAAAGGCCGCCAATATGATCTTCGCAGTTAAAGACGGGATATAAATGGAACAATTAAAAAACAAAAGAACAGTGCTATTGAATACATGAGTGAAGTGAGGAAAAAAAAAAAAAAAAAAAAAAAAAAAAGAACATAAAACCACTCGTCGTCGTTAGACCATGATACAGCCACATTTGAAAATGATTGGCAAAAACAAAATTTGTTTCACCGAGTGAAACGGCTCTGCGATAACGTGTGAGACTCGCACCTCGGGAGGTCCTGGGTCCAAATCTCGTTAGCTGATCAATCTGAGTGGAATTTTTCGTGGATTGCCTGAGTCGCCAAGGTAAATACAGAATTGGGTATTTAATCCACGACCGAAAATTCCATCTTAGGTATAAAATAATAATATAAATGAAAAATAGATGCTAATAGTGAATGTTATGTCATTATCCACAGATAATGTAAGCAGATAGACTGAATGGTACCCTAATATCATCCGTCGTTGCAGAGGTGGAGGTACAGTTGACTTGTACTGACGAAGCAGAATGGTATGGTATACGGATAACACCTCGAAGTCTAACTGTAGATGTGTCTGCAGACAGACTCGATGACACTCTAATGTCATCTGTCCGTCACAAAAGCGGAGGTACAGTTGCCCTGCACTGCTTCCTCTCTGGACTCGTGACGAAGCAAGATGGATGGGGATGAGACTTTGAAGACTAACTCTCCGCAACACATCGTCCCACAAGAATCTCTTAACAGATGCGTTAAGGACAGTAAGGACATGCTAATAAGGACATTCAGTGAACTAGCTATCGCCTTTTTATAAAGAAAATATCGAGTGTGGGTGCTTAAAAATTGGTATCAATGTCGAGTATCGAGAAATAGGGTACTGCCCATCATTATGCGTTCATTTGTGGTGTAATCATACTATTTCTAAGAGTGTCGAAGATGGATTTCAGGAAGGTGGTAACGTCGACGGTGTTGGTATGGAATTTTAACACCTTATGTAGACTTAAAAATACCATAGTTCTTTCTCTCGAAAATAATGTACACTCCATCATGAAATGCTGTGCCATTTGAATTTCGTGTTTTTAGGACAATCACATAGTGATCAAGAAGAGTTGTTAATTCTGAGGTGGGATCAAAAAGCTCCAAGATTTGTTAAGAACTGTATATGTTTATAGTTTGGCCAGAGCTGTAAGGATCTTAGAAAAATAGAGGTTATAAGCGGTTTGGTATAGTTTGCAACTTCAGAACTACTATAATCTGAATTTAGTTTTGTTGTATAATGATTCTTTCCTTCGCTGTTGTACTTCTTGGTGGTTCCATAGTTGCAGTATTTTTAGATCAATAGTCAGGTCTTTCATTTCCTTGTAGTACACTATGCCCTTTAATCCAATGGAAGCTGAATTAGGTGTACGTTTGCAGGTTTATTATTTTCATCCTGATATCGACAGCCGTTGTCGATAAACGTCTCAGACATGTGTTTGTCTGGTGTGTTTAACCGCTGTTGCCAACAGTGCTGCTGTGAAGTCTACGTTGATTGCGATGGATGAGATGCTGTTGTTTAATAGTCTACCTATTTTGTTTTCATTTTAATTGCGCTGAGTTCCACTTGAAATATAATGTGCACTGAGTTCCACTTATAAGTATAATAAAAGAAGCGTTTATAATTTCAAGTGGGTTATCATTGACACCATTTGAAAGAGAAAGTTGGGAAGTTTTAATCTATTGGTATTAAGTTTAGAACTGTTACGCATCGCGCGCACATGAAGAGATCATTGCATAGGAAGATGCATATCATATTGTTTATCAGCCAGCATGTCGAAAATCTTCCAGCAAGATGGGACACTACCACATTTTGCCAATGTAGTATGTACAGTGTTACAGAGACAGTTCCCTGGAAAATGGATCGGAAGATCACCATAGATCACATGGCCTCGCAGATTACCAGATCTGACACCAACTTATTTTTTGCTGTGGGGATTTGTTAAGGATTAGGTCTACAGGGCACCAGTATGTGGTTTGGCAGACTTACGACAAAGAATGTGTGCTGCTATCGACAATATTACACCATAGATGCTTCGAGTCTGAATACCGATTAGAAATCTCCCTTGCCACTAATGCCATATTGAGGTTTATGAACCATAAGGTTAAAACATTCCAGTTTTCGCTATTTGTAGTAAGTAGTTTAATCTTTAGATTCGTATTAATTCAGAAGTTATAGCTATTTCTTTTCGTAAGCGAATGGGAGGAATATTTTTGTTTTGAAGGGGAGAAGAAAAGCAAATGCTTCCTTTGCCTCAACTATCAATTGGAAAATGCCCCTGTTTGACGTTCCTGTGCATTTTTCGTGAAGTGAGGTTCCATATGAGTTGCAAACGCAAATCATTCTTCGGAAAATACCATGGTCTTCAAATGCTCAACAAAACAAAGTTGGGATTTATTTCAGTCTTCGCCCTCTGACACGTTTGCTATACTGTGAATGTTTGCCTCCAACCTGATGTCAGTTTTTGGGTCTACATATAGTACTCCTGAACAGAGTTTCTCTAAATGGAAATATATTATAAGTAAAAGTCGGTATCACAATAGCTTACACGATAACTACTTGGTGTATTTTCTAAGGCTATGCACTTGTCTCTAAATGTTAATAGGCTTCTTAGACGTAAAGTGCTTTTGTAAATCAAACGCAACGTATACAATACAATATACGTGAGTATTAATGAATGGTACAGTCCGCATATAGTGGAAGGAGGTAAATCCAACTTCCCCCTTTTCATAAACATTGGACACCGCTGGTCTGGAGAATTTTATACTTCAAAGACGCTCTGGTATTTTATGCTTTTTATCTTGCTCAAGATTATTGTCTAGAAATAATTTTTGTACCTAATGGTGGTATAGTCGTTTCCTGTTGTGTTGCTGTTTTCGCTCCATCTTGAAGAGTGTTCTCGCAAATCCAGCTTTACATGTGTGATATAGGTTTCCAAGATGACTCTGTATTAGTAAAAATGGACAGTATCCGTACCAACAACTTAACTGGCTGGAGTGCATGGAAATTACTGGATGTGGTTACGCTTATAAATTGGGAAGACAATCACGATGCGCAATAATCTAAAGCGTTGAAGTTGTCGTGTTCCATAAAGAATAATTCGTGAGTGGCAGCCTATCTTTACAGTACACTAAATTTTCTGCATTTATAGTTTTGCTGTGGAAGCTGAATTTTGTATTTTACTTACAGTATTTCAAGGGGTTCAACAACTATTTTTGTACAGCTGTAAACTGGAAGCCGAAATTTTCTGCAAATTATCTTCCCACTTTTCGTCTGTTGTTGCGGCGATAAGGAGGAATCAATCATATGCTTGGTGATGTCTAAATCTTCCCAGTTATATCATATTTTTGTTTCACCTCAAGCACTGTATTAAACATGTCAATGATTTGAAAGAAGGATCGATACTCTTAACCGGATTTTAAGTTTGCATTCTGTTTAAATTGGAAATTTTGGATTCAGCTTGTGTTGTTAATTTCAGTCTTCAGTTAAACACAAGTTTAACCTGACGGTGATTTATCTTCAGTTTAAGCTAAAGTTTAAGCTATAATTACGAAATCCCGGTGTCAGCAGTGGTTGTTTAGTCATACTTAAAATATACTGAGCCTTGACTAAGGACTTAATATCTGAATAGCTTCAGGGGACAAGTGCTTTTCGAGATATGCCTAAAATTTACATAAGTGGGGAAAAAGTGAAGAGTTCAAGACATTGGTAACATAACGCAGGCTGCTTTGTGAACAGTCCCTGTAAGTTTCTTATTAGTTCTTGAGAAATCTTTATTTGTATACCCTGAGACTCATGTATGAATGTAGCTTCAACGAGTATAGCCAGTTATTTATTAATCTATTCGTCCCTACAGATATTTTGGTTGTCACAGGGAATGTAATCCGAGCAGATTAATCTCCATGTTCTTGATCTTAAATAAATTTGAGCGCATATTTAGCCTAATAAACTAATGAACCACAAGGATTATTCTAGAATTAGCATAAGTGTACGGTACTAAGCGGCTCCGCAAAGTTAACAAGCTTTTAGGTTATGCAATCATAATCTAGAGGAATCTAGAGGTTTTATATTTGGGATATTGCATTTGAGCTAGTCAGATGAGGATCTGTATATCAGCGACATAAAGGTGCTGATATATAGCCTAAAATGAAACCTCGAACCTTCAGTACGAGAGCCACGAGTAAAACCACTAGCCCTCTTGTTGAGGCTATATCACGAAAAATATGTATATGTTACGGTTAAATATTCTTATGACAGTAACGTGCATAAACGCAACACTTACATTTTAAATTATGTTGCTCTTTCGAGTGCTATTGTAAGCTAACGCCTTCATCTTCTGGTATACGACTTCTGCGAGGCGACTAGCATTTCGAGACAAGAACCTTCCGGGATGACAACATCTGCAACCTTGAGACTGGACTTGGCTTCGCCTGGGTCTGGAACTGGAGACATTTCTTGAACCTCTTTGGAACTATGTAATTTCACATAATCTGAGGCTGGTCGCAGACACTGAAATGCTGGGTTGAAAGATGATATTTCAAAATTAACACTCGTTGGGAAAGAAGGTTTTCTTCCAAATATCCAAAAGTGACGTCAATTAGACATGTTTTAATCATTTAATTTGTTTACCTATTTCATGCTTTATCTTTTGGAAATAGTCAGCAACTGCAGATTTATCAACCTGCTTTAATTTAACATTTCTCTGACGCTCTCTCAACCCTGTTTTCAAATTTCTTTAAGCATTTACCGCCATAAAACTATTTATCCATATATTATCCCTTTTACTATTTAAAGCTTCAATTTTTAACTATGTTTTGGTTAGTCTTCGTTGTTAAAGGTGTTCAAAACGATGCCCTATACATGTACTGAATACATTATTGAACACTCTAGGATTATGTATGAGCAGCTGAAAATATGAAAACACTCGCCAAATATTACCTTTTAGTTCGCCGACTTGTTGCTTACTACTGAAGGAGTTCTGTTTAACGTGGAGCCAGTTCGTTTAATTTTTTAACAATCCATAAGCTGTGGATCTGTTAGGAATGGCAACACCGGGGAATTTCTGCATAAATTCAAGCTGATACTCCTCATGTGATTGTTCGAGCAACACTTAGCACTAACACACACAGTTATCATGATATACATCATACTAACTACGTGTTTTAAATGAAAGTACTAGACAGCTTCTAATGCTTTATTCACCATATGCAATAACAAACAACTTTATACAGAACCTTAGCCTCCGTAGGTACGCGGGCTAGCCTACCGCTGTGCCACATAACTCTAAACCTGCTTCAAGTGACATCTGACAGTCACCAATTGCGTCCTTAAGGTAAACCCAAAGGCATTTAAATAGATATATCTTTCTGTTTTTAAAATAATATTCCACATCGTTTCTTTATTTTCATCAATGTTTCACTTACAAATAACAGAGAAAAATACATGAAATTTTAATTTATGTTTGGAATATTAGCCTTACAAAATACTAAGGTTCCTCACATTACTATAGAATTTTTCGAACTATTGCACTCATGTCGGGTTATCATCTCTTGGTCATGATATTATCGATTTGGTTATATCACCTCCTCCTTTTCTTGCGTTTCTGAACATCTGAAGCATCCATGCGCAGTAACAACAATTAGCGGGCCATTGAAAACTGGTAGACAAATCATTTGATGAATATTCTAGTGAGATCTTGATATTTTAATTGAAGAAGCGAAGTCAAACAACTATAATTTTATATAGCGCATACCTTACCTTTAATGAATAGCCTACTAATACAAATTCATTCATGTATATTTATCACAGGCGTAAATCCACATTTTCCTGGATTAATGCTAACATTACCGTTGCTGTTGTTCTCACAGCCTACTGAATTGGTTGTAGTGCCAACTGTGAAAACAAATGTATGAATTTTATTGTAAGTAGTACAATTTTAAATCGCTTAATATTAAATAGCTGGATTATTAATTATTTCGTGGAGTGCTCTAAGCAAACACCACTCGAGATTTTTATATTGGGATAATTTTTCTCACGCATCGCAATCGCAAAATTATCGTTATATAAAACTCACTCGCGATATTACTATACATAAAATTCATACTAAAACGATATGGTAATATAAAAATTGATTATAAAATACTCTGAGTATTTGGATGTCTTCTTATAGTTTCGTTATATACATAGATTTGAAAATGAACACACACACACACACACACACACACACACACACACACACACACACACACACACACACACCATCGAAGATGTAAGGGTAGCCTGAAAGCCTCAGTGCTAAACTTGATTGAGTTGAGTTCTTGAAAGACTTAGTTGGAATTTTTCCTTATCCTCGTATGAGGAATGTCCTATAAACAAAAGTTTAAAAATGCCTGGGAACATCTAAGTTTCATTCTACCTATTTATCCACCCGAGTAGTAACTCTGTACCCGGGTTATTAAAACGGGATTTAAACACCTACAAACATAAAAAAGGAGACTTGCAAACAAACATGCCATGAATTTAAAGTCATACGCACATTGTCTTCCCTCTCAACCCTTTTTAAGTTAACGCACTTTAAATGTAGACAGCTCGTGAGTGAAAGTAGGAATTTGTGCACAAATTAACTTGGGGACATAAAGTGCTAACGCTAACTGGCATTTGTCCTTAGAACTCAACAAAAGTCATCTCTGTCGGGCAGCTTGACCCAAGTGGGATTTACCCATGAGCTCAAAGCGCTGATACCGTTTAACAACTCTTTAAAATGGAAATGCGAGTAGCTACAATGAAGCAAGCTTCATATACGTGATTTAGAGACTAATACAACAATGATTTACTCGCACAAATGTACAATTACGATATTTATAAATAAAATAGGCCGTACATAAAGTCCCTGAATGATTACATACATTACTAATGACCACAAAACTGCTAAAGATAGCAATTGCTATTTTCTACGTATTTCACTTTTTAACTCAAAGAGATTCAGAATGCATTCCTTCGGTTACGCGTAGGATTTCTAGAGTGTTGCCAAGTTTTCCCCTTGTCTTCCGCATCATATTGAGAGTGATATTCATATGAACTTTTGAACCTTCGCTTCAGTTCTTGAATATTTGGCACTTCATTACTTGTGTACGCTTTAACCTCAACGTAATCCCACATAGAGAAATCTAATGGTGTAATGTGGCGTGAGTGAGGAGTCCAGAGAATGGGTCAATCATAACCAATACTCAGATGGAGTAAAAGTCCCGCGAATAACGAACATCTTAGGCTCAGTGGCACGGTACACCATCTTACTGGAAAATTATGTTTGGACTTAAATGTTGCATTTGTGAAAAGTAAAATTGTTCTAATACCTGAAGACCTTGTGGTGAATTAAATGTAGCCTCTTGAAAAAGAAGTGGATTATGGCATACGAAACATTCATCTTCAGACCATCTATTTCTGTTTCAAAAACCACATAGGGTTTCTTGGATGCCCATATCCGGACATTATGTTTATCTACGAAAGGTTGGCATGTCCGAGGAAACAATACAATACAAATAAGGCGGCTTCTTCTCGATATTTCCCAATATGTAAACAGCAAAATTAAATATTTTTAACTTACTGTCAGATTTCAGAAATTGCAGCAACTGAAGCTTATAAGAGTAGAACCTTATAAACTATAACCGGTGGTATATGCACACTCTAAGAGGCTCTCCGAAACGAATTTTGTGGACTTCACCAGAGTGACTCCCGAACTGTTTAGAAATCTTCATCACAGTTCCAGATCGTCCACTCCTTCTCTTCTTAAGAACACTATCGGCATCCATAAACTTGTTGTATGGAACTTCAATGCTGTTTGATGATGGTGGGTTCCGTTGCACGTAGTTCTAAATTTTCTTTGTATTTGGAGTACTGATTCTATCTTTATATACGAACTACACACTGAATTTTGTCTACAACTGTATTGAACGAAAGCTTTTGAGTTGAGAATTCCAGTTGTTAGTTCTAATGGTTTTGTAATTATTAATTAATCAAATCAGTCAATGATTTTATGTACGTCTTGTATATCCTAGAAGGGGATTAGTACATTTCTAAACTGATCCTGTCACTCCTTTTGAAGTCAGTTTCTCAGATTACCACCACCAACACCACCACTACCAACACCACCACCACTACCATCCCAGCATATCTTCTTCCTCCTCTCATCGTCACGATGTTCTTTTTCATCCACTTAGGACTTGGTCCTGCATCTCTCCATTGAGTGACAAACTAATGCTTCTTCCTTACGTTTACGTTTAAGTAAAATCCATGGCAGCTCTTAAAGGGCATTCTTTCTACGCATTTGAAAGCTTAAATCTTCATACTTGTATGTTTCATAAAAGTTTAGTTCAGTTTTTTATTATGTAGTTACCTTCTCTGTCACCTTCTTTACTTGGCAGAAAAGCCACTTTCACCGAACACTTGGGTATTAAGGTTTCATCGAAAATACTGGTTCATTGGCGTAGGCCTAGAAAAAATTACAAACATCTACGTGTGTTGGTTTGTTTGTTTGTCTGGGCCGTTTGTGAACAATGTAACTAAACAGCAAAAGTCAAATAAATGCCACATTTAATACTTCAATCCGGCTCTGGTTAAACATGGCAGGAGAATATTATCAGCTAATATCTACATCCCAAAGCACCTTTTTCTCGGAAAATGTTTGTTATTCTTCACAATGTGTTCGTAACATACTTTGTATTAACATGGCGGATCAAATAAATATCCTGAATTTTCTGAAAAGAGAAATCACAGAAGCCATACAAAGATTTATAACAGGAAAAATGTAGATTTTATGCCAGCTATATTCCCATGGTAATCAGAGGAAGTATGACATTGCATGCAATATTTTGATAACGGCATTTACAGAAAATACTTGTTGTTGAAGACCCAAATTGGAAGAAAAAAAAATAAATAAAATAAAACCAAAAAAACAAACAACAACAAAAAATATTAGCGTTGTGTGTGTGAGTCCGTGTGTGAGTCCGCGTGTGTGTGTTTGTGTGTGTGTGTGTGTGTGTGTGTGTGTGTGTGTGTGTGTGTGTGTGCTTTGGACATAACCTTAAAATGAATAAGCAGAAAAGTACCTAACCTGACATCTTCTAAAGTTGCAAAACGAAGATTATCAAGAAAATCTCCTGCTTCAACTACTATTTACATGGAAAATAATTCGTCATATGGGAATTTTATTCAAAGGTACTCCTAATGGTTTTGACTAAAATATATAACATTTAAGACATTTATATTACGAATAAAATGCATATTCTGTATTTTCTGGGTGAGAAGTGCTCTTTATCCAGAACGACTTTGCACAATGTTGGTAAAGTATAAGAGGTAGACAACAACTTACTAAACGAATGTAGATATCTAAAATACATAACTATTTCAAATATACCTTGCTTGCAATTTTAAATACTTGTTCATTTTTAATTGCTATTCCTATTCATTTGTTTTTCACGATGCCATGCAAAGGGCATGGACTTTCAAGGCCAGCATACACCGATCAGTTATCAAGGCAGCGATTATTATGTATTCTTGTAACTACAACGATTTTTTCCCTCTGTGCTGTGGTAGCAGCATATGTACGCCACATTCAATATGTTCCGAGTTGGAATTCGGTTAAGGTAAGTTATCCGGATAAGACTTTTTAGGAGGTTTTCTCTTGTGTTGAGAAGAGGAATATCGGGTAGCTTTAAGTTATATGGACCTTGGACTTTAACAGCAGTCCATTCGTAAAGCATGCGCTCCTAAGATCTATTTTGCCATGAAGAACAGGCTAGATTTGCAGGGTTATCAAATGGTTGACAAGCACGGTAATTTCAACCTTGCTGCTTTCAGAGTATCTCGAAAAATAGTAACGCGCAGGTGTAATCACGTGGTATATAAGGAACGAAATGTTTTAGAAAGCTGTTTCTTGAAACGTTTATTTTGATGAACATAAAATAGACGGAGAAAAAAGTTTTTTGCATGTATAGTTAATGTAAGCTAACCGAGCGAGATAGTTCCGCGGTAACGCGCATTCACGAGGTACTTGGTTCGATTCCTGTGGCCGATCTTGCTGATCAATGGATTTTCTCTGGGTTTCTCCGGGTCGTTAGGCGAATACTGGGAAGGATAGTTACTTCCGCCCAATTCCTTGACCCGCCATATCACCTCAATTCTCATTTCACTTCGCCTTTCATCAGTTTGGTTGTTTCAGGGTGTACGTGTCGGCGTACATGAGGGTGCTTGCTGAAAGACCTCGTCCTCCCAATCGTGGGAGGTGTTCTAGTCTCGCCCCTCCCCCTCCTCCAGGGGAGCTAGAGCTTGCAGGGTAGGAAAGGAGCCGGAGTTGAACCGCCTATCTGTAATTGTTAGGGAGCCTGCTCTTTGATATATTCCCTCCAGGCACCCTCCGTATCCTGTCACCTCACCCCTTCCTCCGGAGGGCTCTGCTCCTAGGTTTTGTGGTGTATGGTGGTGTCAAATAGATGATCGGATACTTGCTCAAAAAACTGCTACGCTCCGTAGACACTGGAGGCTGCTTGGTCGACTGGTCGTTCATCCCCCTCTTTAGGTCGTTTCAGTAGTGGGATGTGGCTGGAACTGTTAGCGGCTTACGCACGTCTCTGTGGTACTTCACCCCATCCCTTCCTGCTGGGAGGATGTATAGGGGAGTTCTACGCTACAGGTATTGGGGAATTTTCGCATCCTGATCACAAATCATCATTAAACGTTATCCTGACGTCATTAGTTCTACACACAATCAGAGGCCAGCACGTTTAACTGCTTGAATAACGAAGCACTTAACTGAACGGCTAGCTGGGGTTGTGTACTCAACTGTAACGAGAATAACGAAGTGGGCTAATTATCTACTATTAATATATGAGCTATAAGATTATGATTTATATACAATTAGTGGTGATATGTGTGCTCTTTGTGAAGTAATCCTTGCGAAGATGGCTGTGGGTGAAGGAACCTCTACGCCATCAGTTGCAATTGTGGAAAAAGCAAGACAAAGCCAATACAAGGAAGTAAGTATATTATTTTATATATTATTTAATAAAACAGAAATGGAATATTCAGCAAACTATGATTATATATTCATTCTACTGCTTTTTCGAATTTTTAAACATCTTTTAGATTTGATACGGAGAGGCAGTGTTCGGAAATGGAGAAATCACTAGACTTCAGATATGGTGAGGGATTTTCAAGTAGATCACCAAACTGTATCCAAAATAATGCTCGAAAGAATGGCATGGAAAAACCTTATTCTGGAAAATTTTGAGGTTATAACACCCACAACCTCCAAAGCATCACCTCCAATGGAATCAGTGACTTCATCTTTATCCAAGGAACTTCTGAAAACTCAGAGGAAGAAAGATATAAAAAAAAAGACTGTATGCACAGACCTGCCAGTCCAGAAAAGACAAGACGTAGAATGGGTAAGTTAAAGTCTTGCAATATATCAAAATCACAGAACTTGTCAAAAGAAAATATACGCCATTTGCAATTATCTGTTAAGCTGCGATATTCAAATATTAATGTAGCTGGTATATTCAGAAGATCTACAAGTTGATGTAAGTCGTCTTTCTTGAATCGAAAAATTTGCAGACATTCTTCACTTGAGAAATAATTTAGGTTAAACCATGAAAATTGCACCAATCTTAATCCTGTAATTACTTGCGTGTTTGTTCAATGGCATAAAATCATCTAATAAAGTAATGGTTAATCAACCACCCACGATTTACGTAGATTAAGAAATATCTGCAACTGATTAGAACAGCGGACATCAAACTGTAACAAGTGAAAGCTAAGAAAAACGAATACCTCCGACGACTCCCGAAAGAAATAACGTGGCTTACATGACGCGAAACAGTTTTAGGAGTCATCACGTCAACTGTAATTACGTCATCACTTTTGACAAGATAACATTTAACGTTACGAGTACGAAAACTCTCCATTGCAGCTGAATTCTGTGTTAATGAATTAATGACGCGAATGTACGAAATACTTAAAAAAAATAAATCGAGAGCCACTCCTTTAAAGCGGGATTGCAGATTTGCCGTTAGTTCAACGTGTTCATAGACAGATACTAAGCACCAGACCCAAGAAGATTGTGCAGGGTATGAGACAGAGCTGAGCTGGGAAATCTTTGTCATTAAAGTGATTTCTTCAGTAAGCTATGTCCGCCTTATGTAGATGGCATGTTAAAAGCCTCCCTTATCACAAAAACGAAACCCCTTCCAGCGGCTTGCAGCAAAGTGTATATATTTGTCACTTGTCATGTTCAGAACTCCATCCTCTTGCCTTGCCCATCAATCACTTTTGTCGAGTTTCGGTAGCAGCAGTTGGTAGGGCCCGCCACACTTACACTAATGACGACGTCAGTTTGTCCCTAACAACTTTGTACGGCTGAATATTGTACAGCTGCCTGCAAAACTTCGGCACTCATTAGATTAGACAAAGCGGGGCATTCTGAGAAACACTAAGCAACAAACGGCTGTTTTCCAACTGGCTTAGCAACGGCACTTGCTGAGCAAGTCAGACACAAGTTGTAAGTGTTGAGTTAAGCTGTTTACTTACTCCTGAGATAATTTCTGATCCCGAAGGGGAAGAGAACTGGCTTAGGAGAAACTAGAATCTTTCTCAAGTAGTTCCTATTCTCGTGTTCTTTCTCGACAACACATTATACTTTACTTTTGTATTGTACTGCATTCGAACCACAAATTCCTCTACTGTTGTTTTACACGAAACAAATGTTTTGAAACTAATCGAAAACGTGTTTAAAAAAATTTCACGTGTTAGATTCAAGTGCTTTCTCTACCTACTCTCCTTAATTTTGATATCTCTCCTGTAAATTATACTAATTATGTTTATAAAAATTTATTCTTCTATTTCCATGGGCGTCAGTAGATTTCTAAGAGGGGAATGCATGTTGGAATTCAGAAAGGTTTTTATTTAATCGTCCTGGAGTATTTTTTATGGACAATGTTCAGAAATTTGTGGAGCAAGTCACAAGCAATATTAATTAATCATTCTGTTATCAAAAACTATAAAAAATATGAGTTATAGTATTTGTTTTCACAATAAGTTACGGGCGTATATATGTATGTATGTGTGTGTTTTTCTTTTAAACTTGTTACTCATGTGTTTCTGTATACTGTAGTCTGTAAGTTGTGTTTACATCTCTCTCTGTTTATATACATATTACACACACACACACACACACACACACACACACACACACACACACACACACACACACACACACATACACACACACACACACACACACACACACATATATATATATATATATATATACCAGGTGGCCCACACCAGCCGGCCCTCGGATAAGTAGACAGCCCTTCGTGCGTTAAAAGTGTTGCAGAAATAACAGGGGTAAATCCATACGCATACGCCAGTTGGCATTTGCTCTGCTGCTCCACTCGCTGTCTTACACGCAGAACAAAGTTCACTCACTGGATTTACCCCTGTTGGTTCTGCAACTCTTTTAACGCACGAAGGGTTGTCTACTTATCCGAGCGCCTGTTGGAGTGGGTTACCTGGTATGTGTGTGTGCGTGTGTGCGCGCGCGCGCGCGCGCGCGTGTGTGTGTGTGTGTCTGTGTGTTTTAACTGCTAATCTCCACTCAAAACCACTCGACGTATCATCGCGAAATTTCGCACGTATATGTATATTTTCATGCAGGTTTCTATTTACTACGCAATGTATTACATTCACATGATTTTCTCTACTCAATTTTCTTTTACGTAACACATTCACACATTCTTCTGTTGCTCTTCAACATACGATTAAATGGATGTGGTATTATGAAGTTGATAAACACCTGTTGACCAATAACCATGAAAATTGCCACATGTATGTGTTTTTTCACCGAGGCTCTCATGCGATTAGGTTTATTATGCAACGTATTACATTCTCAGGTTTTCTCTACTAGGTTTTCTTTTACGTAACAAAATCACATTTCCTTCTCTACTCACCCTTCAGCATACGATTCATACAATTTTCTATAGGTTTGAAATAGAAATGCAACGTCTTGCATTCACTCAGTTTTCTCTACTTGATTTTCTTCTGTGGTACTTGGTGTTGCTCAACAGTGCTTTCGCATCTCGCTTTCCCACTGTTTTTATTTATTCATTTATTTTGTTTATTTTGCATTTTTATAGTATCCGACCTAAATCTAACAGTTTTAGGGCTAAAATCGTCAAACTACGGGTAACACCGGGTATTTGAGCTACTACAAGTGTGTTGTTAATCGTGGATTTGATTAAATTATTATATTACAGGTTTCGTGTTTTCGATCTCTGTTGGTAAGAATCCTCATGCACTTACACTGTAAAACATTTTACAAATATAAACATCTTATGACTCACGTTTAGGCGTAGAACCAATGGTGACGATAGTAAATTAAACATTTATAGCTGTTGGTACGAAAGTGTTGTTGATAGGAATAATTAGCAAAGATATGTAGCTAATAATTGAAAATATAGCATTCCTTATATACTTTAAATGTGGATAACATCCCAATCCCAATCGAGTATCCCAAGGAAGAGTTGCACTTTGCATCAAAATTAAAACGATTGTATAATTATTACTGATTATAATTAGTAATTGACTGCATATGAATTGATTCCACATTGTCTTGAGGATAAACAAGGGGAAAAATAGGCGAAGCGGTAACCAAATCCCTAAAATGAATGTGGGAATATCCTAGCCTTGAAACTTCATAATCTTTGTGTTGACACTGCCAGAAATAAAACACTACTTTAAAATTATTGCACATTACTAACCAGTAGCAGCAATATCTTAGAAGTGGTTTAGTGACACAAATCTTTTGTTTGTGATATGTTTTAACATGAACTAAATTTTTTGTAGGGAAAGCTACAAAGCTTAGCATGTCTTAACATGCCTGAAAGTTGCAGTGTGTTATTGTGACAACAGTCCACTTGCTTTTCTATCGCTTTATTGTTCTTCTAAACTATTGCAGAAAACCACAGTTCTCTTCTATTGATGTTAACGCAGTTTACAGTCTTTCCTGATACTGCAAACCCAAGTGCCTTGACCCAGTCCTTTTACTGCCTTTCTTCACATTCTCTGTCTCTCATACACTAACCCTGACGATACAATCACTCCACACTTGTTAAAGTTTCTTCAATTCGACACGATGTATCTTTCAAGACGACAGTAGCACACACACAAACACACACACAACTGTCTCGTACTCTACACACTGACCAACTCATACCTGCAACTGCACTGTTTCCTCGCCTCCTTATACGGTAAGGATGACGTAATATGAACCTTTTTCGCATTCCACAAACACGCCGGCCGCCGGATGCCCATTGAAGGTTCCAGCAATCCTTTGTTATGTGCCGCGCTCATTGTTATTCATGTCGTGCGAGGCAGCCTGACTTTGAGCGCCTTTGTTTGCTCACCGGCCTGATGTGTGGTGTGAAGTAGCTTAGCCCCGACCGTTTTTAGTTGTCCGCCTTGCTCGTCGTCACATTATTTATATAGTCTTGCTAAAATACATTATATAATGCCCAGAATATTTAACGAAATAATGTATTCAACGTACATGTTCGCTTAAACGCAGATCCTTTATAGTAAAAAGCTAATATTCAGACGACAATGCCTACCAATGAAACACTCCCACTGTTTCTTGTTATAGCTTTTGATGTAAAAAGTGATTTTTCTCTTGATGTTATGTTATATGCAATATATTTTTCTGCCGCGTATAATTTGGGGAAGTAGTTTATTTGACCCAAAAATTTGATTGCGAGATTTCACCGCAAATACATTTTTGAAACTCCCTGCATAAGAAAAAGAAGCATTATTCAAAAAAGGTCTGAGTATGCGTGTCTGTAAGAGAGTGAGTGTATGTGTGTGTATGTATCTGTGAACAGCACAACTCAAAACAAAAGTTAGGTTAAATACCAAACTAGGGTATTTAAGTTCAGCATCTTTCAACAATATGACACGAAGATTTTTAACAAAATCCTCCCACCCCAAACTGCCATTTGCATGGAACTTTTTTTGAACATTTTGATTAGCTCAAAAGTGGCTTTAAGACTTTTGATTAAAATATAAGTACGAGATACTTTTATGACAAAAATTAAATGTATATCTTGATCTTTCTCGGAATTTTCTCAGAAAGCCATTGTTCTGGATGACTTACCTAACTGGTAAACTGTAAGAAATAGACAAAAATCTTAATGCATAAAATTGTAGATCTCGTTAAAATATACAATTTATGTTCGATATATCGTTTGTGGAGTGAACAATTCTCGAGATCTTCATTGTTAATTCTTTGAATTTGTCAGTACTTATACTTTCCTCAAATCCTCAATTCCTCAATATCGCTATTCTTTTTTATGTCTTTGGCATGTAATAAAATCTGATGTGTTGCACTCACATGACTTTCTCTACTCTTGTACTAACCATTATTACAAACTCTTATTCCTATATCTTCTTCGTGTTAGTTGAGATAAACATTTGTAAAAATTATCTTATCGCTACTTTCCTTATAGGTGTAAAAGGAATATTAGAATGCAGTAGGCTTTGAGCGATAGTAAAATATTTTAAAGCTTTGAGATCCCGTTCTCTTTGTACGTTTAACATTAAAAAAAATGATGTTCCATTTCACGAAAGTTTTAAGTTTTCCGAAACTGACACAAATAACAAGGAATATCTCTGAAATGGCTCACTCTACAAGAAAGTTATTCAGACAAATTGTGTGTTTTAGCGAAACCTACAGTTTTTGTATCACAACATTTTGTGTATCTCTTACGGTTTAGGAGTTATTCAAAAATCATCCAGAGTAAACAGGACTACATAGGCTATAGCCAGAAAAATATACATTTCATTTGTCATACAGATATCTTAAACATATGACATTTTAATCAAAATCGTTAGAGCCATTTTCAAGAAAATCATAATTTTCGAAACATTTTCCATGTAAAGGGTAATTTAGGGTGAGGCTATTTTCTTCAAAATCTTCGTGTCGCATCCTTGAAAGACATTAAACTTAAATACCAACTTTAGTTTTTAACCGACTTTTCGTTTTTGAGTTATGCTATCCACAGGCTGGTGAAATCTTGACATTGAATTTTTGGGTGGAATACAATACTTCCTTGCACTTACCAGTAGAGAAAGTAAACAAAAAAATAAAAATAAAATGTAATCTGAAAATCACCACAGACTGTTTCTTAAAAGTTTTGACTTAATCTTAAGCCTAGCGTATTCTTCTCTTCTCATTGTACATCTAATGAAATCATTTCGACAACTCTTTATTTCGATTAATGCGAAGTAGGCAGGAGACAAGCACTTTGGCAATTTCTTGTACAATAGTTCACAGAGAGGGCCATGTGAGTGTACGCAGCAGATTTTTTTTTTAACTTTGGAGTGATTTCAAATTAAGAAAGAAATTGTTTGTTATTTATGGTATTATGGTATTTGTTTATGTCTGTAAAATAGCACCCAAATGTGTATTTGTGGTAACAGGCACTGTTAGATGACGCTTTTAAGCGCGAAAAAAGGGTAAACCTGCAGCAAGCGAAATTAGATATAGCCGTACGTTATAAACGAAGGGGGACAGCTCACGCACTGCTATCTACATATATCTACATTTACAACGTCTTGAGGTATGCATGTCGCAGTGACTGATTAGGGGGAGAGTAGATAGTAGCATCGGCAATACAGGGGTGCATATGACATGTGGCCTTCAATCGAGCGAGGTAACCCGACTTTATTCGAGTATACCAACGTTTCGTGCAGGTCTCGTTGGCAAGCTTTCGTTGCGTTACATCTACCCCAAAGTTGCACCCTAAAGACACACCCCATTGCTGGAGTTTCCTATAGAGAGCGATGAACTATGCGTCGACCAAGCACCCTCTAGTGCTATGGTTAGTGCAGAGGACTGCTTCCTATCTCTGATAACTAAAGTTCGGAAGGATGTGCGCTCGCACGCGATACAGGTTAACTGGACGCAGAATATGAATGACGTCAGAAGTACAGCACGGTCATCATGTGTACAAACAACTGCCACTAGAAGCAAGAGTCGAAAACACCGTAGTGCGAACTAGTGAAGCACTGTCTTGCAAGTGTATGCAGGTGCAAGGTCAAGGTGTAGTATATTGCATGAGCAATCTGATAATCTTCAGTTCATATCCAGCAATTTTGCATTGTTGCCCAAAGCTATTAAACAATTAGAAAAATCGGGTTTGGAAAGTCCAAGAGCATATGCATAATAGAAGACTTAGCTACTTCAATTAAAGGTGAAAGTTACATTCCAGAAAGTTCTAAACAAAAATATTGGTGAAATTTTGAAAATGAGTAAGAAGGAAAACACACCTGACGACTGAGTGGAATTCGTTACATTTGCAACTCTAACATCGTGTGACGTAGAAGTTTTTCACTGTTTAAAAACTGCTTCAGTGGCGGGCGTCGAAATTTCACATTTAATAATTTACAAATCATTAATTCATTGTAACCCACTCAAATGCACTCTGTGGTGGTATTATGGATAATAAATAGCAGTATGTATAAGCGTTTAAGTGCAATTCCAGAATGCATAGTTTATGATGCTTGTAGGTTGTGCTGCAGTGAGGCGGCTTTCATGGTTAGGCTGTACCTACCTGTACCTGCAGTTGTTTACATGCGCGAGCGATAACAGTGAAGTCCATGTGCAGTATACCTATGGAAAAACGCACACGCCTCCAGCCTTTACTGATAACAAATTTGGCATTGTTCATACCTTACAAAAAACCACTAGTTATGCTATATTTGTTGTCCCTTCATCTGAAGAATCGCTCTGCAACTCAGTGTCGTTCATTTGTCTCACAAACGCATGATCTTGCTGCGCACGCAGAAACGCAACAATTGTATTCGCAATTCGTTACCAGAAATCGGAAGCAACCCTCTGTGCTACAGAAGAAATGATACCAATTATACATTTTAATGAGCTTTACGTTTTTCCTTTAGTTAGTGTGCTCTATTTCTTGTTTTTCTAGTTACACAATACTAAATCAAATTTAGGCAAAAGTGATTTCACACATAAACATTTATTAGCCATTTTAATCAAAACGGTATTTTAATCAAAATCTTAAGGCTGTTTTTGAGAAAACAGACAATAAAGGATCCTTTTTAACCAAAGGGTAGTTTGGGAAGGGGGATTTCCTTAAACGTATTGGTGACGCTTTGCTAAAAATGCTAAAAGTCAGTAGCTGGTGTGGTATTTATTCAACTATTCGTATTCAATCGTATTGTTCTCAAAGAGACAAACACAGCACGCGCAAACGCACCCACCCACACACAAACACGCGCGTTTTTGTTTTAAAATTAGTTTATGCGAGGCTCACAACATATATTTCCAGTGAAATTCTATAAATCAAAATTTGGTTGGAACACAATACTTTCGAAACCCATTGGTGCTGTGAAATTTAACAGAAGTAAATAAAACATACATTATTTTTATATGAATGTCTAGAAATATAAGGGTTTGTGCAAAGTTGCACGAGCAGACAAAAATCATGTTAGCGTGACGTCAAAGCTCTTCCCGCTTATTAAAAATGTTTTTTGAATACATACATGACTAAGAATAATTTATCTCAGATAAGTAAATTCCGTAGTTGCATTTAAACTTTGTTTACAAAAACAAAATAACTAACAGAGTGATATGAAAATACACGTTTATGCTCGACCATATCATAATATAGCGATGGATCTCCTTATATGCACCTCTTCATAACGACGCTGCTAACCACCAAGCAAAAGCTCAGCATGTAGCAATCAATACTTTGCGTCTGTGCACATTCCCATGCAGCTGAAAGTGAAACTATGAATTCCCGTGTATGAAATAACGCTGTTCTATTTGCCTAATACTTAATGTCATTATTGTAAATGACATTCTAAGAAATTCAATTTATCTTCACGTTTCTGAAGGTTACTTTTTTGAAGATCAGTGAAAATATACTCTGTGTATCATTATGTTAAGGACAATACAACAATAAACTCAACAATTTTGCAATTGAAGGCGCAAATATCGACTCTTGTATGTATAACCTAATAACAAATACATGATAAAAATGTCGTACAGCAGTTACGATAACATGTTTCAAACTTAGACAACGTGGTCTTGCATCAATAGTCGTATGAAACGTGAGTATAATGGCATGATACTGGAGAAAGCTTCAAAGGAAATAGCTTATTTGGCGTCACTAGATGTACAGATCCTTATAGATAATGTGATTTGCAGGAGAGCTACTCTTCGTCCGCCGTGCAGACTTTGAAGTGATAGTGTTCTCAGTCTAAACAACCGAATTTGATACCTTGTTATTCTCATATCGACGTCAGTCTTGAAAGCAAAAGAGTAGAAAGAAAAAGCCTTACAAAGCCTGTTGCTGAAAAACGGCTGAATTTTTCGCTGGCACGAAAGCGATTGGGTTTCCTCTAGGAAACTTCTCTGTCCAAGAAATTGCCTAACCTCTTGAAGAATAGGAACCTGAGTTTTGCTAGAAATCAAAATGAGTACTAAGAGAATAATAAAGCATAGGGACTGCAATAAATTTCCGTGGTTCCCCTTTATCACTTAGGCGAATGTTAGGGTCCTTAATTTCATACCACGATTTCCTTTCCATCATTTGCCTTCGTTCAAATTCATTAGCATCTTTAAGGTATGCTTTTGGGCACGTGGTATGTGGCGCCGCCGAAAAGATGGCGCGGAGGCTTGCGAATTGTAACTGCCGTTCTCGGCGCTAGATTACTTTGGGTGGTCGCTGTCCTGAGGACGCTTGTGCGACTCCGGACCCAAAGGATGGTGGCTGGTCGGCGGGGCCTGGCGTGGATATCAAGAAAGCTCAGCACTTATTAGAGACTTCCGCGCGTCCCGGTGGCCCGTCTAGCTGCAACCCTAAGGATTCTTCAGTTCTCTCACTTCAACCTTTCCTCCTGGGGATGTTAGCTACAATAGGTGTTTAGATCGCACTGCGCCAGGTGTCCCCCTCCGTGAACACCCCTTACCCTATGTTTTTAGTAACGTTAAGGTTTCCCCAAGTTAACACTGTTACACAATAAGTTGAGGATTTGTTGTTCTGTTGAACACAAGCTTAAAATTTTGTCTCAAGAAAATATGTATGAGACTTCAATATTCTCTTGAAGACATCGGTCTAACGGATACGAGAGTTGAAATAAGCGACTGATAAAGATATTAAAATAGGATATCTGAATATAATTTTATATGCTGATGAACTGCAATATGCAGTACACTGCCTAAATAAAACATGTGAAAAATAGAATTTTAGAATAGCATTTAAAGGAACACAGATCCTGGCCTTTAAGAGTAAACACCCAGTCAAAAGTGAAATAATACAAGATAACAGAATGGAACAGATTTCGATGCAACTATTTAGGCACGATAGTTTCATATGATAAAGCAAAAGATTTGACTTTAAACTTAGTAGATTTTTAAGTATTTGTGGAATTTAAAGAAACCCTTGGAAAAAAGCTAGGAAAGAAACACAAATTAAATTTTATAATGTGATGGCGTAGTCTGTTTTATTATATGGCAGTGACACATGGACTATGGACAAAAGGAGCTTAAGGATAGCCATCTGTGAAATTTTGAAAATCTACAGTTTTCATTGGATTGATTTGAAATTTTAACACAACAATTACTGTATAGTGAGGAGTAACTGTGCTAAATTGCATACATTTAGTCAGATTAGTATTAGTATTAGTATTAGTCATATTAATATTATATTAAATTTTTTTACTATTTGTATAAATGGTTCCCCCATGATGCAATTTTGATTTGAAAAACTTAATTTTCTGTTATATTCTGTAATAGAATGTTAACAAATTTATGAGATAATTTCTTAATCTTGTTATTAGTTTGGATAAAAATAAATTTTAAAGTTTAAATTCATTATATTTTACATTTAAATTTCGAAATGTAAACTTTAATATTTAATTACTCAGTAGTTATTCACGTTATGAAAAAATTATTTCATCATTTCTTTTTAATGTTATTTCTAAGCAGATGCACAAAATTTCATGCATAGGTACTGAAAATTGCATCGTGTGGAGCATTTTAAAGAGCAAATAGTGTTAAAAATAAAAACCTGGAAAAACTAAGTTTGAAGTCATAGCAAGGATAATGGAACTGTATGGATTTAAATGGCCACGACCACCTACAAGCAATCAGTTAGACGGCCACGTGACATAGTTAAAAAGGCCGTAAGGCTGTAAAAAGCATATCAAAATAAAGCAGAAGATTTATACTATTTGATAAAACAAAAATCCATTTTTGACAATTTTTTAAATTTTTAGCCTTTTTACACAGATGCGTATCCTTAAAAAGAGTTGAATCAACAGAGATGAGATATTTAAAGGGAAGTGAGTTACAAGACAGATCAAATGAAAATATTAGAGAAGACTTAAATATGAGAGGAAGAAAGGACAACGGCGGTTTTAGGTGTGTATGTTTTATTTTACTTTTGGGCTCCTTACCAAAGGTAGAGGAAGTATTGCAACTTACTCAACATAACGATTGTTAAGGAAATAATGGTAGACCGTATTCTAGATCCCAAAGTGCATGGCACCCGTATGTATAAACATTTCAATATCACGGGCCTCTGTAACAATAAAAATCACAGCAAATCTTGAAGCCAACTTTTCTGCAGTTTACGTTTTTCCATCTTGAAGGTGCATTTTCTCCAAAAAATATTGTATGTACAGTAATACAATTTGGTAGTGTGATAGGAAAACTGCTGCTGCATACTCCTGTGGAACAGAACTTCTATAAACAGTTTAGTTAAACTATGGTGACATTTTACTGGAATGGATTTTCAACAATTATATCAAAGTAACAATTTATTATTTTTAACTGAAAGATAATAACACGTATAAAATTTCCTTTCACAGGATTAAGTTTTGTATATTCAAAATAACCCATAAACATTTTCAATAAAATCGATAAAGTGCTTATTGAGAAAATATACCTTATTGCCTTTTAAGTAGCAAAAAGCACAACAGAATTTAAATATATGCAAAAATTTGAAACAACTTACAGTTGTAAACAAGCATTAGTGATTACTACACCAAATTTCAGTGTTCTAAGTTGGAAAATGTAAAAGTTATAATTTTTTTTTGAGATTTTTAAATTTTTTTTTACCTACATCTCCCCTCAATACGCGTAGGAATATCTCTCCATGGTAGCTCATACAATTATTTTTCGGTGGAGGTTAAAACTACCGCTGTTACAGCGATAACAGTTATATGTAACCGTTACAGTAACGATTAAGCTATTTATTTTCATAGTTTGCACGTCTGCAGTTGCATTGCATGAATCGGTACCAGCAAAGATTATCTGTTACTACGTTTTGATGTGAACAATATCGATGCAGAGCTGCTTTTTTATTTGATGCAGTCTAAAAAAAGAAACTTCTCGAACTGTAAAGTTTATTTACTAAGGTGGTTAATAATCGCAAAATAATTTTCACTTGCTTCTACATTGTTGCATAAGGATTCTAACTGTAAACACCAAGTGATGCAGATTTAGCAAGCGAAAATACAGCATTGCTATCATAAACAGATTGAAATCAAGCATAAATGACTACAATATTCGTGTACAAAATTGGTTAAAATATGGTAAAGATAGTTTGAAAGGCAGTGCTCCGTGAGAAGAGAAACAGTAACGCCTAAACATATGTAGTTGTAACATCACGAAAGATGCAGGTAGGTAATCTCACATGTAGCACAACGGATAATCAGTATTTTTGTCGCCAGATGGTATATTAGGTCCAGAATACCACTCACGATCTCTTGTGGAGATTATTTCTGCGTAAGGACCCGGGTAAAGTAGTTACTAATAAAGCGTTCCAATGCACATGGCAGTGAATGATGCCACTCAGGTTCGCTAATGGTTAACGGAATAACTAGTTACTGTTTTCGTCACTTTGGTAACAATTGCTGGGTAACTAGTTACTTTATGTTCGATACCGTTGTAACCACTTATGGCTTATTTCGTATTCGTTACTTGGTAAGTTATTGTGTGACTAGTTAATTTAAATTAATATTTTAGGTAATCGTTAATGGCTAGCTAGTTACCATGAATGTCCATCACTTCATAACCGTTACACCAGTTATTGTGTAACAGTTACATTATTTTGTTCCCATCTCTTTAGAGCAGCTCCATAGATAACCCATCAATTGTTACATTCGTCATAACATTGCAGTTCTCAAATACTTGGTATCTACATATGGCTAACATAGAAGGGGAATTATTAAAAAAACGTCTCTCTCTCTCTGTGTGCGTGCGTGCGTGCTTGCGCGTGTGTGTATGTTGTGTGTTGTGTGCGTGTAGTGGAGTGCAAGATCTAAGTTGGATTAATACGAAATTTGGTTTCAGTACTGGGCGTATTTTCAGGATGCAAAGGAAAAAATTGGGAATTATCCATCTCTGAAAAATACTTCATATGATCAATTCCGCATTTGTATAACACTCTGGAAATAGTACTGTTTGATAGACAAATCAACATCAGACCGGAATGATAACTGACAAAATTACAGAAAAAAACTCATAACTATTTTCCCTTGCAAAGCTCCCTGCAGGAAACGACCCAAAATGAAAGATATTAAGAGAAGAAGAAGAAGAAGAAGAAGAAGAAGAAGAAGAAGAAGAAGAAGAAGAAGAAGAGGAATAATATGAACATGATTCTGTTGTTGATGAATTTACATTCAATTTATCACAGTATTGAATTCATTTTTTCCAAATACTTCTTCTCTTGTCTCTTTTTCATCTGATTACCCTCCCCTATGGAAGACTTATACCCCTTACGACTTACAAAACTATGTCAGATGCCTGTCGGGGAGCAGATGAACCTATCGACCGGAAAGAGTGAAGACCTGGAAGCGGGTGGTCAGCCAAACACGAGGCATGATAGCGAGGAAGAGGATGATATGAAATGCAGGCGCAATAGATGAATGGATAGGTGATGACGGAGAAGTTGGTGGAGTTAGTGGCGGAGGAAACTGGAGAATCCCGAGAAAATCCAACCAGGCGCCTCTTCGTTCATCATGAGTATCAAATGCATTTTCCAAATACTTGCAATAGCATGTTCTATTTTCCAAGATTTTAAGCAAATTTAGTTGAAGTCTTGTGTTGTTCTTTCATTTTTTATTAACTTGTAGCTGTGCGCATCAGTTTATCTTCTTAACTCTTTCCAGTGCAAATTGTTTTACTACATATGCCGGTCTTCCTCTATTCATAAATCCGGTTTTCATATGCGCAAAGGGGTCACCTCATGCATTTGAGTTCAATAGCCAAGATCGTTACGACGACACAAATGAACTGGCCATCCATTGAAAGCTACCACAGTCAAGTGTGTATCTGGTAAAGGATGTGGGGGTTGGGGAGGGGGGGGGGCACGTAAAATAATCGGTGTAATGACACGCGTGAATGAAGGCGGGTATTATTTGACTGGAATTATTTTAGTTGTAGCATCGATTTCGCTCCCTTCTGTTTAAAAGGAATCTGATGTGTTGCACTCACATAACCTTTTCTACTCTGGTACTAATTGTTCTTACAAACTCATGTTAGCTTTAAGTTTAAAATTACTTCTCAGTTGGGATTGTCATTCCTCAGCTGGTGTGTCTATGTATATATGATCGTACCTTCATACATCGGTCGTATCATAGCAATAAGATGTTCTGGGTATCCTTTGTCACATATTATTTCCCATATTTTTAACGAAGAACTTTGTCAAATACTTTTATATAGTCAATAAATAGTTTCCAGATTATTCTTTTCTTATCATTAAAATTGATTAATTTAACCAAAATGACTTTTAGCAAAACAGTAAACAAGTCAAAATACAAAATAACTTCTCTAATAGTTTCCCCACACACAATGGAATCAGACAAGGAGACTACTGTCAAATATATTGTTTAATATTGGATTGGAACAAATAATCAGAAATATTACTGTGAGTATTAATAAAGGTGGTTCAATTTTAAAAAAACTAACAGAAATTATATACATTTAATTTTTTATTTTTCACAACTGATGCGTTGCTAATTGAAACATATTTTCATTTCTAGCAAAGATTACTTGATCATCAGCAAATAAGATTGAGTTCCAATTAGCATAACTAAGTTCAATTTTCAATAGATCCTTTCAATGCTTGGCCCATGCCAATAATATTGTCCACCTTACCTAGGTCGACTGATAAGACCCGAGCCTCACAAAAAAAAAAAAAAAAAAAAAAAAAACTTAAAAATTTATTTTATCTTTATTTGTCAACATAATCTCTAGAAAGGCTAATACATTTATCATATAGGTGCTCGAATTTTACTAAACCGTCTCTGCAGTGCGATTTATCATGGTGCTCAAAATAGCCTTTTACCGCATCAATGACCTCCTCGTTGATGTGAAATCTTCGTTCTCCAAAAATTTTTCGAGGTTCGGGAACAGGTGGTAGTCACTGGGTGCTAGATCTGGCGATAGGGTGGATGTTCAAGCAATTTGAACTTTAATTCGCACATTTTTTCCATTACAATGACTGGACGATGGGCCGGAGCTTTGTCGTGAAGAAACAATATCTTTTTCTTTGCAAAATTAGGTATTTTTCTTTTCATCTCACCACTGAAATGCTGCAGTAAGCTTGCGTAGTAGTCACCAGTGATACTTTCACACTTACCCAATTAATCAATAAAAATAATTCCTTGTTCATCCCAGAAAACACTCGCCATAACCTTGTTAGCTGACAAAATTGACTTTGCCTTTTTTGGAGTTGGTTCACCTGGCGCAATCCACTGTTTTGACTGTGATTTACTTTCTGGGGTGTAGTGATGTATCCAAGTTTCATCCATGGTAATAAGTCGCCTCAAAAATTCACTGGGAGTTTTACGGTAGAGCTCCAAATTCTTAACAGAAACAGTTTTTCTTTTCAACTTTTGATCAATGTCTACAAACGCGGCACCCATCTTGCACAGACCTTCTGAAAGCCCAAAACATTACTTAAAATATTACCTGTACATTCTTTCGATATGTTTACAGCCTCAGCTATCTTAAACAACTTTAATCTGCGGTCTTCCAGTTCTAAACGATGTATTTTTTCAATGATCTCTGGAGTTGTGACTTCCAAAGGGCGTCCAGAGCGAGGCTTATCATTAGTGCTCGTACGTCCCATTTTAAACTCTACGACCCACCTTTTAATCGTTGTATATGAACCATTGTCTTTCAACGCTGTCCATTTTCTCCTTGATTTCTTTAGTTGTTAAGCCTTTCAAATGGAAGCATTTAATCACTGCGTGAAACCTTTACACTTGTCTTGTTTAAAACGCTGTCATTCGAAAACTAAACAAGCTATTGACCTGTAACCATGGATACAAGGTAGTCTGGAGCTAAACTGTATGATGCTATCCATCAAACTGACCCACTGGCGCCATCCCTATGTGGGGCCCGGGACTCATCAGTCGACCCTCGAAACTTAGCTGTTTTATATGAGGTACTTAAAGAATTACGAAATGAGGCTAATAAAGCAGGATTAAATATTAACATAAAGAAAACAAAATATATGCTAAACAATAATGACAGACAAATTAATATTAAAATTAATGAAAATGTATATGATAAAGTATCATCTTTCATGTATCTTGGCTCACAGAGTTATTACCACTCAAAATAAACACTAATAGACACATTAGAAACAATTTCATCTGCTAATCGGTGTCTCCATACTTCTAGATCGCTTAATGAAACCAAGGCATGTATCTAAGAAGATCAAAGAAAAGTGCTCAGAAAAATTTATACACCGACTAAGGAAAATGGCTATTGGAGAATAAGAACAAATTGGGAGCTCTAAAACTTGTATAAAGATACAGATATCGTCTGTGATATTAAAATGAAAAGATTATAGTGGCTAGACCATGTGATCAGAATGGACGAAGAACAAATGTCTATGGAGGCTAAAACAGATGGTAGAAGGAAAGTTGGAAGAACAAAGAAGACATGGATTGATGGTGTCTAGGCTGACATTAGAAGAGCAAACATTATTAATTCACTTCTGTTTCCTTTTTTGAAAATTGGTATAACCATTGCTGTTTACTATTCATTGGGGATTTGTAGGGTACACCAACATATGTTTAAAATGTTTATATATCTGGACTTGACATTGGGCTATGAGGTGAAAATAAATTACCTAAGTAAATCGCCGCAACTAATGTTCGAACTCAAGCTCCCCAAAATATAAGACAAACACGTTACCCACAGTGTAGAAATGAACTGCTCCGATCATTTTTGACAACGGATCATGCAGGAAACTGCTGAATGAGTTTGATTATACGAGACAGATAATTTTTAACGAAGGACATTTAAAACAGATGAACATAATGGGAGAGAGGTAGGATTACATGGAACATCTGAAAGTCCAAAACAGTGCTGATCCACTAAACCAAATGACCGTTCAGATTGTTTGGTGAATGTCGACTTTGACACTGCGGAACACAATGCAAACCAATTATGGGCGTATGCAAATCGTACTCGGACTTCGGCCAATAACATCAAACAATAGCAGGATAATGACATCCTTGTTCACGGCTCATCTGCTGAGAGAGATCTATGCCAAGTTCCACAGCATAGAAAACACATCCCCCGCCTCCAGAGATGACAGATTGCAGATAGGCATTACCAGAAGTTATAGACCATGCGAGGATATTCAGGTGCCTGTTTGGTCTGCATTGCTTCCGTGGGAAATATCAAAATGTAGTGTTACCGCGTACATTTATAAGACATGTTTACTTTGTCCATCACATACCCAGTAAATGCAGGTAGCATTACATGTCACCCATAATTTTTATATCGAGACTAATTGAAATACCCGGCGTTGTCCGTGGTTTGACGAATTATCACTAAAACTTTCGGACTTCGGTTGCACATACCCAATAGTCTTGTGTTTCTTTGGAGACATTGAAAAAATATTATTTAACACACTTAAACAAATATTTAATTTAAACTCATAGGGTGCACTATTAGGAATAAAAAAACTAAATGAATAAGAACACCGGGAAGATATTACACAGAACCGCTGTTGAATAACCACAAATATCACAGAAAGAAAATCAATTAAAAGAAACCCTGTGAATGTAATACGTTGCATTTATGTTTCATAATATAGAACATTTTATGAATTGTTTACATAAGAGTGACAAGAGAAATACGTGTGGAAAGTGAGTTAAGAAAAGCATGTGAATGTAATACGTTCCATTTTTATTTCATTCCTATAGAAAATTGTATGAATTGTATGTTGAAGTGCGAGTAGAAACGAACGTGTGAATATGGTACATAAGAGAAGATAAGAGAAAACTGTGTGAATGTAATACTTGCATAGTATAAAGGATACTATGAAAACCTCTGTTGGAAAAAAAAAGAAAAAAATACATTTGCCAATTTTCGTCGCATTGGGATGAATGGTATAGCAGTCTATAGGGGACAAATAAGCATTCATTTTTATATAATAAATTACCAATTTCGATTTTTTAGATTTTTCCGAAGTTCCTTTCGGTTTTCCCTGATTTTCTTTTTTTCTAAACCATCCCAAGTATTGAGGCGAACAAAACAAAACAAAACAACACAAGAAATCAAATCGGTCGAGCCATTTTCGAGTTTTTTGTGACACTAATGCACGGCAATATAAAAATGACCGACAAATTATCAAATTGACCATTTTTAGGTTTATGCAAATAAATGTTCCCCAAACCTTCAGTCATTTGTTGGCAGCGAAGTTTTTAAATGCTGGCATTTTTAAAGGTCTAGCGCAGGCTTTACACACCCTGTGCACTACATTTAAACGCTTCTTTTCTGCTTAAGCTTTTGGCAGTATTTGAACAAGGTATTGGCCAGGAAGGGTCCAAATTTAGGGGGAAAGGCGTGATAAAGCGGCACCTCCCCGCAAGGGAAGAGCTACAAATCTGAGGAGAGAGACTACTAGACAAAAGAGGGAAGGTGTAACAAATTGGAAATTTTAGTTTCTTTTTTTACTTCAATCTTGTTTATAGTCGCCTAATTACATGGTCATATCGCTACGGTACAAAAAGTATTTACAAAATAATACAATGTTAATACAATGATACATTCAGTTACAAAGTTGTTAAGTCTTAGAAGGTAAACGTTTATAACATTGGCTGGTATGTTTACAATAAATTGGAATATTAACGAAAGTACTATCTTAAGAAGAGTAGTGATACACTAATATTACCACTGATACACTCAAGTGTCTTTAGTATGGTGATGGCCATTTTAGGACCGCTAAGTTCAGTGAGATCGTCAGCTGGAAGCTTCTTCGTCCACCATTTTGTGTATCTGGAACATTTAGTAACATGTACAGTGGCTAAAGCAGTTTGACATATCTAAAATATGGGAGCTGGATCCATGTGAGTGCGTGCTTGTGCAACGGCCAATTCTTAACCTAGTTATAGCCACTTGTTCTTGACGTATGAGTTGTTTGAGAGGAAGTCTTGATATGTCGTTCGTCATTATCCCTACCAAGTTGCACCTAACGCCTTCGATGACCTTGCGACCCTGAAAGAACCAACCTGATGAAGGATAAATGAAATTATTATTGAACTGAAATAGGACAGGCAATTCGGGGATGCAAGTATCCTTGCCAACTCGGGGAAACTCCCCCAAAAACCATGTGTCAGGAAGGTCGGCCAGGGAATCGAACCACGGCCTCTCGAATGCGAGCCTCACGCGTTACCCTGGAGTCATCTCACTCCGCCGTCAGAGCGCAAGAGTCCTTTCCGGGCCAGGACCTAACGCCCGGCCGCCTCGACTCCCACTTCTACCAACCACGGGCGTCATGAGTGGGGCGCAGTTGGACGTAGTTAGCATCCCGCTCCTTCCTGGCCGGTTATGTGGTCTTCTCAATAGGGGCCACTACTTTTCAATCAAGTAGCTAATTAATTGTCCCTTCAGGTACCTAACGAGGCTGAGTGCACCCCGAAGCAGGCCTCCCAGCGGGAGAAAACCCCAATCCGGTAAGTAGCAGTGCTACACCACGCTAAGGAGACGACCCAGCACAGCAGGATAAGCGACATTTTATTGCAACATCGTGAGCAGAAATTCGGCTTCTGGTAGCAAGCAAAGTTTCAAAATAAACAGGCAGAAATGCCTAAATGGAAAGTTAACGATGAGAAAATGAATCAGTAAATTAGATAGTGGTCTCTGCTCAACAATAACAAGCCTATCTACATACATCTGTTTTACTTAGTAGACGTGTGTTCGTTTTAACAGCTGGGAGTTGTTAAAAGGCATTGCCCTTTAGATGCAAAATCACGCAACCTATCGTGCTTTACTTGGCTTATTTCCGTAGTTTTCATCTCACCTGTACGTTTGTTCCGTTCGGTACTTCTAATTAAAATTCGCTCACGTCTTATTAAGTATCGAACAAAAAGCCCTAGCAAATACAACCACCATTATTTCTGTGTACCACGTATTCCTTAGGGAAAGCTTATAGTGTGGACAACGAAAGCTAAAATGAAGGTAAATTTAGTGCCATTGTAATAATGCAAAAGTTACCTCAGGTACTTTGGTCTACACGCTACAGTGTTCTATTGGTAGGTAGCATTAGTTGCGTAGTCAAGTTCCTCTACGAATTCTTTTATATTTTGTAGTGTGTATGAGGTTCTTGGGGTCGTGGTATAGAGTTATTCTTTAGCTGAATACCACGTGAAACCACAGATTGGCGGGAACATCCAATCCAATACGCGAGCTCCCAAATGCGAAGAAGGGAAGTTCGTAATCAAAGCTGCACTAATTTCAAAGAATGTAATTTAAAAAAAAATGTGTAACTAATAGTCAGTATTGACAAACATGGAAATGCAATTAGGTACCTTTTTGCACTGGCTTTATAAAATTAACACTTTGAGGAATGAAAAAGCACAAAATGCATATTTGGTAGGCTAATATGTATATTTAAAATAGGATCTGCTTTTTTAACATTTCTCTTACTCTATATCAAATATTTCCTTGCCTTAAACGTATTTTACGAAAATGCAAAATATTTAAAACTTTTTTCAGACTGTGATTACCTCACATGAAACCATGGCAACTAATGAAGGTGAACTTGATTTTTCTAGGAAAGTAAATATTTCTGATTATTATACTCTGACGCCAACCGGCTGTCGCCATCAAAGATACTACAGCTTAAGCTACCTCACACCACTAGGCGCCCCGCGCCACAAAAAGGAAACTGGTAATAGCTACCTCATACCACTGCTTGTAAATACACGCCCGATGACCATGGAGTGGTCAGCACAAGAGCTCAATTGCACACAATTCTAGAAGCCATTCATGTGCTTGTTTATGACAGAAGTTTCGACTATATGACACTACGTTGTAGGACTTAAAAACTTGGGCGATAATTAGTATTTTCTCTACCTCCTCCTTTGTAAATTGGTATGGCCTTAGAAACTTTAAGAAAAGTTAGAAGCATTCCTTGAATGAAAGTTTTATTTATTACACCTTTAATTGCTATCATACGTTTAAAAACATATAAAACTAAAAAAAAAATTATTAATTGCATTTTTACCAAACAATTTTATATCCGTAATAAATTAACTTATGTCTGTGACATAGTACAGTAGTTTTATAAACATTTGATGTGTACACTCACACAACTTTCTCTCCCCTTGTACTAGTCATTCCTACAAATTTTATTGCTTTATTTTTTGTGATAATCGAGATAAACATTTGAAGAAATAGTCTTACTGCTGATAGGTGCAAGGGGAATATGGGAATGCAGTAGACTTTGAGCGACAGTAAAATCTTCTAAAGCTTTGAAATTCCGTTTTCCTTGTGTGGCCAAAGAGATAAAAAGATGAATAACGGCCCTCCATTTGAGAAATTGTTAAGTATTACAAAACTCACACAAACAACGAGGAGTATCTCGGAAATATTTCACTCTACAAAAAGATGCATACATAGACAGCTAGTGCATTTTAAGGAGCTCTACTCTTTTTCTATAGTAAGATTTGGTCTGTCTCTTACGGTTTAGCAGTTATGTAAAAGTTATCAAGAGTAAACAGGACTATATAGGCTAGGTATACACCGAAAATTCAAAAGTACACTTCATTTGCCATAAAAATATCTTAAACATGTGGCATTTTAATCAAAATAGAGTTATTTTTGAGGAAATCAAAATTCTCGAAAATTTTTCCATTCAAAGGGTGGCTTAGGGTGGAGGAATGTTCTTCAAAATCTTCGTGTCGTATTGTTAAAGGATATTAAACTTAAATACCAATTTTGGTTTTAGCCGACATTTTGGTTTACGAGTTACGCTAGTCTCACACACACACACACACACACACACACACACACACACACACACACACACACACACACACACACACACACACACACACATGGACCTTTTTCTAAAACTGTCGGTTTGTGTGGCTCAGTTGGTTAGACGCTGGCCTACTGATCCCAGGGTCGCGGGTTCAAATTTGGTCCAGACCGATGGCTTGTAAGTGTGCTTAAAAACGACAGCTCCATGTCAGTAGATTTACTGGCATGTAAACGTGTGGGACGAAATTCCGGCACACTGGCGACGCTAATGCGATCCTGGCAATAGACAGCGTTGTTGAACAACAAAATCGTTTATTTTAAATTATTTTTCTCAAACTTTTTTTTTCTTTTTTTTTGGGGGGGGGGTTCAGGAGGCATCAAAACATAGTATATTTCCGGTGAAATCCCGACATCGAAATTTTGGGTCGAATGAAAGTAAAAATGAAGTAAAAATGAAGAAAAAAAGTAAGCTTTCTGTCCACAGAACGATAGTCATAAAATGTTTTGCTTATGAATGACGCAAAAATTGAAATTGGCTGGCCCCAGAGCCCAGTCGTTAGAGCGTCTGCTTACTGTGCAGAGGTCCGGGTTCGATTCCTGGCTGGGGAGGTGAAAATCTTTTCTATAGGTTGTCTCACCCTTAGATGACAGTATGGAGTAAAATGGTATATATCTGTCTATCTAGCACATACAAGTTGCCGTTAGCTTCGTCCTTTTGTACTCTTGCGCTGTTGTCAGGTTCCTAATAGCATAGTGTAAACATTCAGTTGTTATAAATTTCAAGTTTGACCACATTATTCTATGGAGATTTTTTTCTCTAATAGATTATATCCTTTGTAGGGCCATTATACACTTCTATAGGTCCAAATTTTTACAGAAAACTTGTTTTTCAGTAAAACTCCGACATCTGCTGTTTCTATACTCATGACACACGAACTAAAAAACTAACCGCTAGACTACATTCATGTTTTCTTTTTAGCTAGAAGAAATTACAGTACCACCACCTGTCTACCGTAAATTATCTATGTTTACTCTGTTAAGTGTTACAATTTTTTAAATTAAAAGTTTTCGGAAAATTTTATATCTGTGCACTGCAAAAGTTACGAAGTGGGAAACCTTTTTATTATTGAGTTTACATCGGGGACAAAGCGAGAGCAAATGTTGAGGAGGGTTAGAGACACTTTTTAAAATAAACCAGAAGCCTGTAACCTCCTTCTTTCATCGTGTAAGGCAAACAGAAGGTATTCACCTAATCAGATAAAAGGCGCCAAGCTTTATACACAAGGCAGCAGTAAAAGTTAACATCAATTCCTAAAGAAGTGTGAGTGAGTGTGTGTGTGTGTGTGTGTGTGTGTGTGTGTGTGTGTGTGTGTGTGTGTGTGTGTGTGTGTGTGTGTTTATACTGTATGAAACCTGTAAAGTGGTATTATGTTATTTATTTAATATTTTCCGTAAATACTTGTAGTTGTAAATGGGGAAGCTAGGAAGAGAGGATATATTGGTAAATTACTAAGTAAAGAACGCCAAATAATTATGAATCTGTTAGATTATTTTTTCAAGTCAAATGAGTATTAATAAGGCAGTAAAAGTAATAGGTAAGGCTGTCGGGTGTTCAAAAGCAGTGGTGTATAGGATTAAAAAGGGAACTAATGAATCGACCTTTAAGAACGCCACGAAAAAGAAAGTAAAAAGGGCGGGACAACACAAAATGCTAGGTTAACGCAATATGATGGAATAGTGCAAAGCGGAGTGCGGCGATTTGTTCATTCTTTAGCGTTTGAAAATATACCGCCCACGTTGAATATAATTTTGTCACGGTGATGATACCCTACCAAATTTCTCAAGGGCCACTCTGAGCCGGTTCGAAGATGAAAGAAGGCACACATGTAGCACATGTTGCAACGTCGTGCCCCATTTAACGTGTACTGTCTTCTAAGGTTGAGACGCCCTTTAGCAAAGATTATTCCACATCCTCTCCAGAGTCAGGAAGTGTGAATGAAAGTATGATTGTGTGTGAATTTAATGTTTAAAAACCCTAAAGATTCAAAACCTACTAGTAAACTAGTAATACACCTTTGCCGATAGACAATGTCCTCAGGAGAGGCCAACGATATCACTATCGGACTTAAGTGGAACATTAAAAAATACAGATTAAACAATAGTGAGACATTATGTATCAAGGTAAACAAACATGGAAAACCTTCTAGTCATAAAGTGGCCATTAATATACCTATCTCAAATAACATGTGCGAATTTAATATATGATGGAAGAAAAGGAGGTGATGAGAGATGTTCTAATAAGGATTACCAGAACAAGAAACAGACAACACACGACAGCCGATGTGGCAAATGCAAATGGTGTAGGTGAAGAAGATTAACAGTTGAATGTGGCAGGAGAAGAAGACAATAGAGATGAGCTGAGATATTGGGAGTAGGAGTAGATGGTGAGGAAGCAGAACAAACCTGAATGTGCGACATTAAGTACAATAGCTGGAGATGGTGGGGGTAAAACAACTTTTTCGAATAGCAAGTGAATAAATAATTATTCTGAACTGAGAATTTTAATTGATTGAAATATTTTTATTGCATAGACTGGAAATGCAAAATATGAATTTTCGTTTAAAGGACTAATGTTTCAATATGTATGTTTTAGTCTTCTGATGTTTTGTTCTAATTGTATCTGGAATGTTAAAGTTGTAGCAAATAAAGTTGGCAACTATGTCCTCTTTAGCTAGAAATAAATACAACGAATCTAAACTCAAATGAACCAATAACTAGTAAACATGGCACCAAAATTAAAGTACTTATAACGGAGTTTAAAACCCTCACAAGTGCAAAATTAGTGTTAATCATACTTAAGATGTAATTAGTACATAACTCAATTACGTTAATTTCCTTCAAGTTCCAACTCGACCCCAGCCTCCAGCCGGATGTGGAATTTGTGGCAGACAAAGGGAACTCGGAGCACGTTTCCTTTGAGAACTTCCGCTTCGCCCACCAACTATTCTGCACCACCCTTACCATCCTCCCATTGTGACGATCTGTATAATCGATACACAACTTAATGATTAACCACCAACCTCGAAAAACAATATGCTGCTCCTTTGACGTTGCAACTTTGGAAAAGAAAAACATAAAAATCTCTGCTGAATGCACAATTTTGCAATGACAGTGCTTAAACATGTTCTATTGTGAAACTCTGATGTGTTACATTCACATGCTTTCTCTATCCACTACCGTTTATTTTAATATAGACTCTACAATCTATTTTTACAAAACCTTATGCTTCTGTACGTTTTGCAATATACATTTTGTTTGCCGTAAAAAATGGTATTTTTATCAAAATCCTTAAAGCTACTTTGAAAAAACTAATTATAAAACATTCATATAATGACAAGTTATAAGCCCATTTGTGTTTTGTCATTTTATTTCCCTTCTAAATTGAATCACAACAAATAGTCCTCTTTTACTGTCGTTGTGGCCATGTAACTCACAACTGTTCTGTCCTCTCATAACCTTGACACATACTTCACTGTTTTTCAGTTCTACTGTCTCTAACAATACTCAAACTCTCTCGACATTGACTGTACAGTCGTTAAGTGTTGATGGATACAACTGTTAGCAGTTAGTTAATTCTAACATTACAGATTACATATTGCGGTGTCGTAATAAAATACATGCAAACATGAGGATACGTAATGTTTCATTGGCACTAGCTTGTTTCTTATTAATGTTTATTATTATTATTATTATTATTATTATTATTATTATTATTATTATTATTATTATTATTATTATTATTATTATTATTATTATTATTATTATTATTATTATTATTATTATTATTATTATTATTATTATTATTATTATTATTATTATTATTATTATTATTATTATTATTATTATTATTATTATTATTATTATTATTATTATTATTATTATTATTATTATTATTATTATTATTATTATTATTATTATTATTATTATTATTATTATTATTATATATTAATAATAAACAATAATATTAATAAGAAACCAAGCAGTGTCAATGTTTGCATGTATTTTGTTACGGTACTTTACAATCTGTAATCCGTAATGTTAGATAATATGCAGGAGTTAGTTTACTCCCTGGAAAACAAAGTCTCTGTAAGTAAAACATTATAAGAACCTTTTCGGTTGTTTATAGTCCATTATGACGGACTACACACAATAGTTCAACCTGGAAACGACCTCTCATCTCTCGTCTTCGCTAAGAGGCAGAAGGAAGATCGCTCACGCCACTACTGTTGCTATGAATGGTTTTGCCCCGGTAGGTTCTGCAACTGTTTTAACGCACGAAGGGTTGTCTACATACACCCATGCCGTATGAGATGGGCCGCCTGGTAAGGTGATGCCGGATTCGGCGCTCAACAAAGGACGGAAGGAGCCAAGCAACTTCACACCACATAATGGGCTGGCGAGTCAGGCTGCCTCGCGCAACTGTTTGTGCCTACGTGACTAACAACAATGAAGCGACTACACAAAAGGAGCTTTTTACAGTGCCGTTGAGGAAGATCTAGCTCCGTCATCGCCGGCGCGTTTGTGGACATTAAGAAAGATCCGCGTGACATTTCCTCTATTTAAGGAGGCGAGGCAGTAGCAAAAATACAGTTACAGACATGAGTCGGTCAGTGTGTCAGTGAATGTAAGACAGGTCTGCATGTGTGTTGTCGTGAAAGATGCATTGGTCGTCGTGAAGAAGATTCTAACGACCGTCGAGTAATTGCATCGTCCTAGTGAGTGTATGAGACAGAAAAATTGATGAAAGACACTGAAAGGACTGAGGAAGGTTACGAGAAGTAAACGTTGTGAGTTGTGTTAGCACGAAAGACTGTATACTATGTTAACGACGAGAAGAAAATCACGTATTTGTGATAAAATTTTAGAAGACAATAAAGTAATAGAAAAGTAACCAGACTGATTTTGCCGTTTTATCACAATATAGATGGTTACTTGTTAGGATCGGTCTTACCTAGTTGTTAGCTATTCTGATCCAAGAATTAAAATCTACAGAGAGGTAAGTATATATACTAGTATTAATTACCTTCAGGTACATGCATAGGGGTACCAGACTGTGCTTCACCTAACGCCACACAAAAGCCCTACAAGTGTGTCAGACAAATGAAACAGAAAGTGCTGAACATCTGAGTATTCTATTTCTAGAATACGAAATTCTGAAATAAAAAACAATGACAGGAGCGAGGGACACGCTCTACGCCCATTCAAGTGACGATGGGGAGGTCACGATGGGCTATAGAAGATGCACAATCCGACTACAGTTTGGGTCAATAGGTTCAAAAAAGAAGCAGACATCTTTCATACCAGAGATGGCCAGGGGACCTGTTAGCAGATGAGCCACTCTAGGCAAGGTCCGCCAACTACAGAAGGAAGTCACCACCAAAGAGTTAATAAACTCAACAATATAGTGCTAAGCACCATAAAAACGTTGACGAAAAGTGCCTCACCCTGGCACTTCACACTAAGCTACTCTAAAGTAGAAAGTCGGCCCTGAAGGGATGTAGGCTATCTCTTATTTTTTATCTTATACGACTCTATTAAAAATGTGTGATTGCTTGTTGCTGTGTCGCTAACAGTGCGCGTTTTAATGGCGTAATGTGTAAAGCGTCTAACTATTAATTCATTTTTTCTTTTCTTCCTTCCTTCGTTGGTTCCTTCCTTCGTTCCTTCTTCCTTCTCTTTCGTCTCTTTCTTCCTTCCTTCTCTTCCCTCTCTCTCTTCCTTCCTCCTTTCCCCCTTCCCTCCATCCCTCCCTCCCTCATTTTCTCCTTCTTTCTTTCTTTCTTT